>CM076973.1:18675531-18835531 GCA_039105355.1 Benthosema pterotum | reverse complement strand
CCATTTGGTTCCATTTATAGACCATATATTTTTCTGTTCCATTTATAGAACAGAAACATATTATATAGTATACAGTATACACTGAAGCTGTGTGTAAAGTTGGTCTGACCTCTTCAACAGCTTATGCTCTGAGTTGAACTGTCAGCTAGACTCTGCGCCCATCCTCCACTCCACTCAACTGTAGCACTCTGTAGCATCTTTCATTCAGTGTGGACTGGAGTGGGGTATGGGGGGGGGGGGGGGGGGGGGGGGTGCAGGTGCATTGATTACAAGAAATTATACTCCACTACATCTCAGAGCCAAACATTGTTAAAACATTAGGCCCACTGACCCACTACAATCATTTAAAAGGTATAGTAAGTGATTTGTGTGATTTGGGAAATCCTCCAGTCATACTGGTTACAAGATGTGCACATGCACATACTCTACAGTGGGTGAAGTGCACACCTTACCTTACCATAATGAAGCATTTTAACAGAAAAAATTCAGCATGGAACACGCAGTAGGACAGGGGTCTCAAACTCAATTTGTATGATTCTTATGGGTATCCAAATAACATAATAAAATGGATTATTATATAATAAAGCTGGTGCATTCCGTATTTCAATAAAGGGAACTTCTTATTTAAGTAGATCCAGTTTGATCAGTTCAGTGAGTAGAGTAGAGTTGCTGCAGGAGAGAGCACCCCCCCCCTCTCCCCCAGTTAGAGTGGGAGAATATACCCCCCACCCTTGCACTGCATTGATTGGGTCGTTAATTAGCAAAAACAGCAGAAGCCTGTCTGGGGTGTTCACATGAGACTGAGGCAACCTGTGCTCTCTCCAATGTGGAAAATGTTGAGTCAAGTATTTTTGTACACTTTGCAACACTGCATCTTTCGTCGAAGGCAACTTAATTTTTGGACATAAGAGGAATTGTAATAGTAGTGAGTACCATGAAATTATTCCTTAAGATTAGCTGATCTGCAAGCCTACAATGTGTCGCCTCTGCAACACGTGCGCTTGTAGATCTGTTGTTCTCACCATATTTGAAAACACAACGTAATATCTCAACTGAATTCCTACAATTCCAAGTCATCTCAGGGTGGGGGGATTTAGTAGACAAGAATGTTGGCAGAGCTTGAGGGCATTGTCATAGCTGATTTTACTGTTGTTTCCATGTTCAACATAGCCAATGTACAAGCTCACTATGTGTTGAGCTTATATTTTCAGTATGCAGTCAAGCATACAATGGCATGTCTTTTATTTCTTCTGGATCTCTTCTCCATTAGTCCTAAACATTTTTGTCACATAGCTTTCTGTTATTTTAGAATCAGCACTCATTTTTCAGGTTCATTTACTGTCTAAATCAGACATGGGCAAACTGCGGCCCGGGGCCCACATGCAGCCTGTTAAGCCTTTTAATCCGGCCTGCCAAACTTGTCCAAATTATATTGTCCTGCATGATATATCATGCAGGACAGTGACACGCTGTGTGGAACTGATTGATGAAGATATAGTCGGCAAGTTAAACCAAAACAAACACTTCTACCATACTTACCCATTTGTCCTAATATTATCCTACGCAATAAAATACATAAATACAACCCATTACACCCAATAGTAGGCTACTAATGAAATAATTAAAATCAACACACCTGCAAGTAACCCAAGTGAGCTTTTGAATGTCATTTATTCTGCTTTCTGAGCTGACTATGGCTTCTGGTTGGCCCTGCTGGTTTAGGACAGATTTTATTTGTGCTGGTTTGTAAGGCTGTATACCGAAGCTCGGGATTCGAACCACTCGCTCGCTAAGGTCGCCACGCAAACGAATATTAATGTTCCCGAACTATTCGCATTTATTTATTTATTTAACTTTTCCCCCCATATAGTAGATGTGCGACATCGAGGTGTCAGAAACTCGCTGTAAAACGCGCTGTTACTGCAGTTGGAAATGCATTGTTTTCAATGCTTCGAAGCTCGGCCTGAATTTGCTGTTCGATGTTCGAAGGGCAAATTAAGCCCTAGTATACACCACTACTGGTTTGCCTGGATCTGACCTGCCCTGAACGTTTGCCATAGCAGGACATAGCATACATGCAAACACATTTGTCCAGTAGTTTCTTTCTAGTGTCTCAATCAATCTGAAACAGGTTGCACATGACCGCAGCTGCGACATGCAGTGAGGCTTTCCAACTGACTGGCTGTAGGCCTGTTGTTCTGTGCAAAATATATAAATGATAGTTTGGCAACAAATGCACCCTTATCGGTCTGTAACTACTGTAGTGTACAAATGGAACACATAGACCCATTAGTTTGTACTCGCAATCTGAAAGCTCACAACATGACTTCCAGGGGGTCCCCAGCTAAATGACAATTTTAATCCAAATTTACCCTTACCCTAACAACCACACTTTTTCATTGCATAATAATAATGATAATACTCTTATTAGAGTGTCAAAACACTGCCATTTACTACTTTTATATAGAAATTAAAATAATATTATGCAGAATTTAGTACAGCCTTTAAGCCCGGCCTCCACAATATTTTCTGTATCTCATTTGGCCCCTTGGGAAAAAATAATTGTCCACCCTGATTTAGCTGTTTATGAGCTTATTATCTATTATTATTATTAGCCTATTATTATTATGCTGATCCATTCGTATATTGGCCCAACCAGCCAAGCTTGAATCACAGACCACATGGACTTGCCACTAAAGCTGCAGGTCCACTCCACAAACATGCTGGCCTCACAATTATTTAATTCCTTTCGGCCAGTGGTTTTAGACCTTTTAATATTTATTCATAATTTGAGCCCCGGGCCACCATTTGATACATTTTAGCCCCACAGACTCCAAAACTACACCTATATTTGTTTTGCTTTTGTCCACAATTCCAGGCTGGATTTTGGAGAAAACAAAATAATCAAACGTAGAGATCAAAATGACCATTAATCTTTTACATTTTGTCGTTGTGTTGACTTGGGCTAATGCACATGATGAATATTTTATTTTTTGAGAGTGTAAACATGAAACCAAATGGACCTGCAACTGCAAAGGTACATTTAGTTTCATTTTTATGCTCTCATAGAGTTACATCTAGTTAACCAACTTTCCATCATTTAGCCTGCGGAACACCTGGAATCCTCTCATGGACCACTGGAAAAGCCCTGCTTTAGGCTACTAAACTAAAGTTGTATTTGCCTGGGCCTGCCGCTGCCCTCGTCTCTTCATTCCTACACAACAACCATCATTGGTTATTATTATTGTCGACCTAATCAATCTATCAACTTGATGACAGACTGCTCCATACAGGCAACATCAGTGTGGGGACCACCGACCACTGCTTAAACATGTATGCATGTACTTGATATTGGCCACGCAAGCACACAGTAAGCGTGCACGCAAATTGCTGCATGGATACATGCAGTCACGTTTTGAAAACCACACGTCTGCATTACGATGGGAGATTTTGTGTCCTGTGTGTGCTCAAATCTCCTACACAATAACACACACTTTCACCGCTCGACAATAAATCCTGGCGCGGTCATGCGTCTGACGGTGCATAGGTCTCGCTGTAAGCACAGGACTATCCCGCACCATCGTAGAAAAATAAAACTCAGGTCCGCGAGCCCGCGACGATCGAAAGTGATGGTCGCTTTCTAGTCCAACTCCACGGAAAACAAAATTGGTCAGCTTGCGGCTACAATGAATTAAGGCTGAACGATTAATCGTTTTTAAACCGAAATCTCTAATTTCTATTAGAGATCAACGGATGAGCTTTTTTCCCACCCGAAATCCGCACACGCACATTGTTGATCCGTCCGCATCCTTCTGCATTATTTAATCGCCTTGCGACGCTGCAACGCGCCGTGAACGCCGCTATTTATTTACGAGTACGTACATCACTCACCCCTATCCAGTGACAGCGTCCACGTGCAGCCTTGGTTGTATGTGTATATTCCGTTGCCATAGAAACCCGTACCGTTTACTCGTCCTCGTCCATTGAATCACATTCTCGCATCGCAACGGGCGAACGTGTTTTCTTGCAATGCATCCAGCGCTCACTGATTACCATGCAGTTGCATACCGAGTCCCATGACACACGTTTATTCATCTCCTCTGTTTTAGCTGGTTTTAAACCTAACAGTGATGATTTAAACTTTACTAGCGCTAAAGGCTGCGGGAGCGACATTATGAACCCCACCGCAGTTCCAGGAACGCTCCCCACGCTGTGATTGCCAGTAATGGCTAACAACTGCGGTAGGATTCATAACACCACGCTGCGGGGATGATGTGGGGTCCTTTCCACTATAGGCGTCCGTTTATGGTGCCTGTCCATAAATGGGCGAATCCAGAGCATCTAGAAATAGCCTACTTTTATTATACGGATGTTGATGTTGGCAAGCTAAATAGTTTTTCAGAAAACAGTTTAAAGACACTTAAAGAATCGGCCTCAGGTCTTATTGAGTTTAGAAGATCTGCAGTATCTACCTGGCTATTCTGATATTTCTTGATAAATTTCAAAATATTTTGTTCAGTAAGAAAAGAAGTTGTACTTCCACAGGTTGTTCAGAAACGGAACATGCACCTGTTGATTTCCAATTCCAGACAGTGTGTTGTGAAGAATGTACTTGGAAAATAAATATAATGCCTGTTGGAAGCAATTCATATCTTTTATCCTTATTCAGAGAAGTAAATGACTGTCTTTTGGTATTGGTAATGTTAAAATACGTTTTTAATGGACATGGTAAAGATTTAAACCGAAACTGGACTCTTTTAAAAAATAATCGCAAATTAATCGCAATCGCAATATTGCTCAAAATAATCGCAATTAGATTTTTTCCCAAAATCGTTCAGCCCTACAATGAATGAAGGAAGGGGAGGGGACGATGTTACGGCCAGTAGTAGAGGAGTTGCGACATTGAGGGGGCAGAAAACAGCAAGCGGCCTACTTAAAGTAAAGCGTGATTTACAACGGCCATGCTCGTGTAACATGGATACTATTAGGCATACTACAAAACTATTTAAAGTAAAGTGGGACAGCGGCCGTGCCCGTGCAACATGGACTAAGTGGTTTCAGAGAATTAAAGCTGGGCTGTCGCCTGAGGACTTGTCACAGATAGCTGTCCCAATGCTGAATAAAAGTATGTAGAGCAGCTGCCATTACACCTTTCCATGGAAGTGAACGGAGATGTCGCAACTCTGGGTTATTTGCCTTTCTGTATGGTGCAACTCTGCCTTTCTCTATGGCTCTGGTAGAGTTGCACCCAGTTGTGCTAGGTCTGGACCGTAGCTTTTTGACATCACGATAGTCTGAGTAATTAATTTACTTAGGTATATTAGCCGCTGTGGACGCAGTAGGAGCGCAATTAGTGGCTAAGAACATTGCGGTAGTAGTAAGCAACTATCTTGTGAAGTTTGGTGCAATATGAGCTTGCGGATCTTCTGTGATGGTGTCAAAACTGTGTTGCCTGTGTTACTCCAATTGAGTAGCTGTGATTTGATGTGATGTGATGTGATGTGATGTGATGTGATATTTTTAAGCAAAAATGTAACCAATATATGACTATAGTAACTACTATTTTCTTTGGAGGCCTACTGTGGCCCCTAGATTTTTTTAGAGATAATCAAATACAGGAAGACTAAATGAAAAACATAAAAACAATGAAAAAAAAAAAGATTGTCATTATAATTTTGACCACAAATTTGCTTATTTTGACCATAAACTCGCTTATAGGAACTTTAAGTCCTCATTTGCTTGGTGTGCTCTGCTGCTGTTGCAGTTGAGATCTAACAAAAAAAGTTCTGAAAAAGTTTTGTATTTTGAAAAAATAAATTTCAGTACAACCTGAAAGGGTGTAGATGTGTTCCATAAAGAAAGACCTGAAATTGTGGTATGGTCACAAACTGTACTGTCTGATGTGTGCGCAGAAATGCTCTGTCTATACAGATGCCCAGAAAGAGTAATATCTGAAACTGTTGTGCAGTGTTGTCCCCAGAAAGTATGCACTATCTGACCGAGTGTTATCAGATGGAGTCCCCAGGAGGATGCAATATCTGACCGAGTGTTATCAGATGGAGTCCCCAGGAGGATGCAATATCTGACCGAGTGTTATCAGATAGAGTCCCCAGGAGGTATGCCATCTGAGGTGTGCTATGGTGTCCCCAGGAAGGCGGAATATCTGTTGGTCCCCAGATGGATGCGTGGAGTCAGGTCTGGGAGAAAAAGTATTGAATTTTGCTAATTTAAAGTGATATTCTGGTTCCTGAGGTTTTTCTGAGCATACATGATTTTTTTCAGAGGCGTACCATGTCTAGAAAGGGGTGTCCCCACACCGTTGGTGTCCACTCATGGGTCCCCATCATGTAGCATTTACAAGCCTGTGTGTGTGTGTGTGTGTGTGTGTGTAGTCCCCCAGGGCCAATATTCTCAGCTAGGAGAAGCACAGTGTGAAGGATCAAATACAAGGTTCTCTTGGACAAAAACAGAACCGAATCACTCGCTTGATACTTGTGAGGACCTTTGACCTAAATTAATTCCTTTTAACTGAGTCCTAACCAGACCGGCGAGTTTTCACCAGTAATCATAAGTCCACATCTTTTAGCCAATAAGCATCTGGCCCTCAGTGTCTCAATGAAATCACTTTGCTCGGTCTAAATAGTATATCAAAATAAAAGAGTAAATCATTTGTACATACAAACTATTCCAGGTCATCAAGGCTATAGGGCAAGTGTTGGAACCAGTGGTTCCCAAGCCAATGTGGCTGGTTTCTGTAGCACAACACAGGTTGATGTCCTCCAAGCATTAGATACAAGTAGTCCAAACATTGATGCTGGGAGCCTGGCAAAGGGACATTGGATTGTCTTGATCTTTAAAGTCTTTGGTATAACCAGGCCAAGGAGTGAACTCACAAATTCCCTGTCTAGTCTTCATAATCATGGACATGTACCCTGTACAGTTGTAAGTAGAGATAGAGGTAGAGATAGGAATTTGGAATTAATACAAATCAAATAAAAAAGACACAACAAACACAGACAGACGCCTTGTTGGTGGATTTGTTGTTGGTGGATTTGGAAGAGATTTTGAAGGTCTGGTTCCAAAGATGAGCCAGTATTTAATGTAATGTCCATGATATTTACATTGGAATCAAGGGCCCCTCTGGAAAGTGTCCAAGAGGGCGGGGCTTACAGAAAAGGCCCATTGTCCAATGAGAGGCTTTTTATGAGCAGTCCAAATCCTGTGAGTCAGACTATCTTTCCGCTAATACAGCTTGCCTTTACTTGACACTAATTCTAATCCTGAACCCCCAGTAGCCCACTGTTAAGAGGCAAATTGTTCTCAATATTCAAATCCTTGTGAAAACATCTGGTAGAAGAACATAGGTGCATTTACAGTGTGCACCAACGCACCTGCACACACACACACACACACACGCACACACACACACACACGCACACGCGCGTGCAAGATGCAGCTGTCGTGTGAATGCCTTTTCAACAGCATTTTTCCTCCACAGAATTGACACACTTCTTAATGCAGTAACAGCAAGACATGTGAAGCAAACTCAAACCCTGTTGTGTCTTCTCAGATGACTAACACACACAACGGCGTGTGTGACATGCTGAAAAGCTTAGACATCCATTTGTTTTTCATTCTGTGGCATTGGAATGTCTCACAGACATTTTTCTTCCTATGGCGCAGCCAAGGTGCGCACGGCCTGCACTTTTATTATGGCGAGCATACGCGTGTCACTCATTTGGCCCGTTCTTATCAGTACTGTATACTTACTGTACACACACGCATGCACGCACGCACACACACACACCAGCACTGCATTTCATCATCCCGTCTTTTCATGGTTGCGTGTATGCCTGCTGCTCTCTCGCACTGATGATTTCTCCTCAATTGTGGGTGGAGATAGATCTTTACTAAGGAAGAAAGGCAGACGGAAAGAGAGGCGTTTGGTTGTGATGACAGTACCCATAGCTAAGGTGTTAGCACATGTGGAGGTGATGGATACAAAGGTGTGTGCGTGCATGCGTGTGCTCACGCGTGTACACTGTGTGATGTGTGCGCCATTTGCAGTTGCAAGGCAAATGGCCATGCGACACGCACGTCCAAGTATGAAATGTCAATGTCTCGGCTGTCTGAATGCACAAACACCGCAGAAACATATAGCCTAGACTGCGCCTACCTCTGGTGTCTATTTTTTAGGCAGCCATCCATCCATTTTTGTTGCCTTTCTTGTTTGTTTGTTTCTTAACTATAGTTTCCGTCATTCTTTCATTTCTTTCTTCGTTCATGTTTTCTCCATTTCCTTCTTTCTTATTCCTTGCTGCCCTTTTTTCCTACACGCACACGCACACGCACACACACACACACGCACACACACACACACACACACACACACACACACACACACACACACACACACACACACACACACACACACACACACACAGTTCTGTTGTTATCAGAAGATCGGAATAAGAGTGATCTCTGCTGTTCCAAGCCAGGGAGTTTCCTCTCTTGGCTGCGGCCCCTTTGAACCCTGTCTGTGTGAGTGAGCGTGTGCATGTGTCTTTGCATGTGCATGTGTGTGTGTGTGTGAAGTGCATGTGCATGTGTGTGTGTGTGTGAAGTGCATGTGTGTTCCAAAACCACTTCCAAGCAGCTCTGACCTGCCAGAAGGTAAACAACATTGTCGGCGCAGGGTGTTCTTAGATATACTTCAAATGCTCACACTCACACACCAATGCAAGCAACTACATGCACTCACCCACAGACGCACACATGTCTCTGTGTGTCTCTCTCGCACTAGTCTTGAGTATCGCATTAACACTGTTCAATGGCAAACACTGGGGAGTAAAGATAGTAGAGTTCATGCTAGTGGCGCTCCATTCACAGATTCTTTCATATGGCACATGGACATAGGCCCATGCATTTTTAATCGCGACTGCTATAAAAACATATATAACATAGCTGTCGCTATGTTATTTTACAACTGCCACAAAAACATTTTGCGACCGCGACCAGCATGCAATGGTCACGACCACCATGCAATGGTCGTGACCGGTGGCCCAACGGTCAGGGGTTAGGATCAGGTTTAGGCATAAGTTTTACTGAGGTTAAGTTTAGGGTAAAGAGTAGGGACTGGTGAAGAACCATTTAAATACTGGTCATGTCCGTTGGCTCAAAAGTCTCGACTGTTGGGCCAACTAGCCACGGCCGGTAGTAGGACATCCATTGCACACAAAGCAAAGGGATTGTAGTGCATACTAAAAAATGTCTATTGCTCGCCACAACCATATTGATGATCTTGTGTCTGATGCAGCCCAAAAGTACTGGTATGTGATGTCTTCCCAAATACAGCTGACTTTGTTTTTGTTGATACCAAACACAAGAAGGTTTCGATTCTGGAGGTCGGTTGTGTCTTTGATTCATACATGGACCAGGCATTTCAAGGAAAAAAAACTATTACTTGCCTGGAATTATGTCAAATCTGGGGTATCGATGTAGATTGGCCATTTTCATATTCGGAAGAATGGGCCAAGTGCATAAACAGACTATGAGTGACCTAAGAATAGCTGGCATGACAAAGAGCAAAGCTAAACAATTTGCTACATGCTGTTCTGTTCCGGCTGTTATGGGCCTTTGACTGAGTGGAGGTGTAATGTCTATCCGTAAGTGAACATCAATTGACAGACATGTTATATTTGTTTACCTGTAAAGTTAATGTAATTCATGGATTCAAATAAATAACTAATATGTGTGTCTTGACTGGTTTGTGGTTATCGATACTAAGATACCCTGAGACATGGTTGAGTGGAGTGCCTCAGGGCTCTATACCATTCTGTTTTCTGTAGTAGATCGACACGGCTCAGCTCACACATTGTACCTGCTATTTTCCTGCAAAAGCTTTCCCCACAACATGATGGAGCTCAATAGGATAGACTCTCAAATATATGACAGGCTACACATCTGTTTATGCATTTACCAAGAGTTTGCATCCCTTGACCTCCACCAAATCTCATTATCTGCACATTCGTCCACCTGTAGTGTGTGTGTAAAAGCATCCTTGTTTAACCAAATGAACCCGTAAGAGTCCCTAGGGGTGAATATTCAACAAAGGCAAGAGATCTACAAGATCACAAGTTGACAACATGTCTCATGGCAACCATATTGCAACACGTCATGTGTTTGTAGGTCGGCTGTTTTCAGTGAAGAGATTTTGGAAAAGGAGCAGATCCATCATTAAATAATAAATAAGTGTTGCGCTCACTCGTGGGGATGGGGAAAATGCCAATCCCAGAAATATGATACTACATAATACCATGAATTAACTACTATTCAGTTCAGCAAGGCGTCTATTCTTAGGATGGTGTCAGGAATAGCATGCAGACACCAACGTGAAATTGGGTGTTTTCCGCACCGTTCTCAAGCTCAAGTTACTCAAGTGAAATTGACTGAAGCAGAATGACTTCCCATTCCCCAATCTAAGTGTGAAGAATGTCTATACAATGAGGTTATTAGCAGCCCGTCACTCTATAGAGTTTCTAGGGGTGAATGCAATTTTTGAATAGGGTTTGTAATTGCAGCCGGCAGAGGCATTCAAGTATTCCTTTATCTTTGTCAGACCAATTAATAAAGACCAATCAATAACATAGGAAACGGGAAGTGCACACAAACATGCATGTCACAAACAATGAATCTGTAAACCACTAAAGAGAAGTAAGAAATAGAAGTTTAGGTAAGCCACTCCCCAAACTGCTGTGGTCCAATCACAGCTAAGCATAACATGTGAGAGACAAACCTCTCCACCAATAGCTTTTCTATTTGATAAAAACATTGTTTTAAAAAATAAATGCCACACACACATTTTTCCACTGCATATGGCATGCCTTGTTGATGGATTTGCAAGAGATTTTGAAGGTCTGGTTCCAAAAATGAACCAGTATTTATTGTGTAAAGTCCATTATATTTACATTGGTATGAATGAGCCCAGCTGGAAAGTGTCCTAGGGTGGACAAGAGGGCGGGGCTTACCTAAAGGTCTATTGTCTTGACAATATGGTGTTTGGTTATCTGGGCTACCTGGCTGTCCAATTCTCGCTTGTTTCTGGTTGTCTCCACCAGAGAGGCAGCGTTCAGCACAGTTCTGCCCAGCTGAGGCCTCCTGTGTGTGGGCATGTCAGGACACATCCGCCCCCCTGAACCTCCACGAGGCCGGATGATTTATCTGACGTCTGCTTCAGAGCACTTTAATCACACGCACGCACGCACGCACACACACACACACACACACACACACACACACACACACACACACACACACACACACACACACACACACACACACACACACACACACACACACACACACACACACACACACACACACACACACACACACCGTACGTACATACGCTCAGACACACAAGCATTCACAAACACTGACAGGTGGGGTTAGTACTGTTTGATATCTGCTGTTGGTGTGTGTGTGTGTGTGTGTGTGTGTGCGTGTGCGTGCGTGCGTGCGTGCGTGCGTGTGTGTGTGTGAATAGGGGGACACAAAAGAGATGGTAAGAGTAGGCACCAGCAAACTTGAAGACATCAAGACAAGAAGTAAAGAGATGGAGGAAAATCATGTGTATCACCATCAATGTTTTTGTATGCATGCATTTGCGTGTGTGTGCATCAGTGCATGTGTGCGCGTGCGCGCGCGTGTGTGTGTGTGTGTGTAATATTGTGCCTTCAAAGGGGACCTTAGGTGCCCACCCACCTGACATCAAGTATCAACATAGGGGTACACACACACTCACACACACACACAAGCGCGTGCATGTGCGCACGCACGCACGCACTCTCTCACACACACACACACACACACACACACACACACACACACACACACACACACACACACACACACACACACACACACACACACACACACACACACACAGGCCAGCTGTTTCTCCCTTCCACTGCGCTTTGATGTCTCCCCTCTTTCCATCCAGCTCACTGTGCAGACCCCAGCAACTGTCACTGCTGTGTACATGCACACACACACCCTGAACCTGAGGCCTGCCACCTGACCCCAACATATAGTGCCACCAGAGACACAATTGTCAAAACATACCCCTCACTTTCAACTTTCTATACATATGAGGACATTTGGTCCTGTGTGGTCCTACGTGATGCTGCAAGACATATGCAGGCATGCAGGCACGCATGCATGCACACACACACACGCACACACACGCAGAGGTAAATGCCCATGTGCCTCCGACTGAGGAGATAAAGTCAAAAGGAAGGATGGATGTTTCCTCATTTCATAGTATAGCATTCTAACTATTTAACCACTTTGCCAGGTGTCACTATTAGGGTATGTCATCATAAGCAATAAACAGTGTTTTGAACACAGCAGCAATTCAAGCTCAAACGTGTTTGTGATGCACAGAAATATGGCTTCTCAACTGCATAAACTGCATGTTGCCAATACATACACCTTGCCCATGCATTTTCCTGTCATGCAAATAATTTCCAGGGAAACAGGGAATTGGTTGGCTATGTGGCATTGCGGAGGTATAGTTTCCATTCCACTGTTCCACAATCTACGAATGCTTTGCAACGTACTGTACATGCTACCACAATGGACAACAGTTGCAACAACCGACACACTGCTTTACTTCCACTTGGACTAGGTTTGGCGGCAGAGATGTGAGGAGACGCGTCACATCCATTTTATCACAATATTTGCATACTCATGAGCAGACTTCCGTTGTTCCAGGCTGTTAGACGAACCATTTGGATAATCACAGAGTCAACAGTCTGGTAATGCAAGAGTAATTCATGCATGCATGATCCATGCAAGGATTCAATCCCATATACTGTACAATACATCATAATGACACTGGCAGTCTGTGTTTGGGGAATGTCACAGTCACAGTTTCCCAAAAATACCAAAACCTGGTTCATACTATACACAACACCACACCATGTAGTATAGAGACTATCACTATATACCGTATATCATGTACCAGTAGTATACAACAACCAACTAAACATCATGGTGATCTTTATTGCAAATATAATTTGGCTCTGGAACAACTACTATGCACAGTTGCATGCACAAACGCATGTGACACGTGCACGGCACGCACCACACATACACGCACAAACACAAACACACCGATCTGTCAGTCAGTGTCAGTGAGGTATGGTAATTATTGTTTGGATTCCACCCTCCTGCATGTGTTGCAGACCAGTAGGTGCAGTATGGGTTTACATTAGATTAGAACGTACAGAACAATGGTGTTATCAACAAGCCTTTTCTTTCAGAACCATCCTAGCTATTGTTGTATAGGAAAGTCCTGGCTTGTTTAATTTGGATCATATTCACACACACGCACGCACGCACGCACGCACGCACGCACGCACACACACACGCACACGCACACGCACACGCACACGCACACGCACACACACACACACACACACACACACACACACACACACACACACGCACACGCACACGCACACGCGCGCACACACACACACACACACACACACACACACACACGCACACGCACACACGCACATAAACAAACATTTCAGAACAAACATTCTGAAATTCTTGACTGTTTAAATAAATGTAATTGTAAATATGTCCCACAAAAAATGCTAGTGAGTTGCACACTAAAACTGTTGGTGTCAGTCACCATGGATGTCTGTCTATTCACAACTTCAGCCCCATTTTGTACATACTGTAAATAGGCCCATGAACAATTTTGGAAATTCTACAAGCTCACATACTGTATATGCATTGCAGAAGCGACAGCTATCTCTGAATATCCTACATAAGTATAACATTTCAACTTTACCACTATTCTATGCAGTGCCAGTGATGCCGTCATGACGGCATAGTCCTTTAAATCCTCCATTTTCCCACGTTGTTGTAATCTTCCACATCATCTCTGCTTCATCTCAGAGGCATTATGGCCTTCTAGTCTTACCTACCCTGACTGTGGTGGTCTGAGACGAGACCAATGCAGACCCCCGGCTTTTGTCTCAGGCTTTGGGCAGTGTGTGAATGGGATGTCCGTGCGAGGGGGCCTCTAACCTCAGGTAAACCCGATATCTGCTCCCCATAAGCCCCCCCAACCCCCCAACCCCCTTTCTCTCCGCATTGGGGCCCACCAGGTCCTGCTGCCTACCTGCCAGCTGGCCTCTCACTCACATTCACACACCTTAGGATGAAGGATGCCATTGTTGGAGCCATGTTGTGTCCCTGTGTGTGTGTGTGTATGCGTGTATAGGTGTACATGTGTTGTGAGAATGTGGGCTCCATGGAAGGTTATCAGCGTTCATGCTCTTTGTGCTGCGCTCTCACGCAGCCTCCATATCTTTGTGAACTCTGAGTGTTCCTCTTTGATGGTCTCCACCATACATCTCCCAAAGAGCTGCTGGCTGATCTACAGACAGTGACTATCACCTCTAATTGGCAACACACAGCGGAATCCTGAGTGTTAATTAAATTCTGGGAGTGTAAAAATGGAAACACTCAGGATGTGGCTGTGGTGTGCGAGTCTTAAAACTTTCTCTGTGGGGTGGCATACTTGCCAGAACAAAGGGGGATGGAACCGTACGTTTTCATTGTTGTCGAGTGTATCGTACCTTTTGCCATCAATGGCACGGCTGAATTCTTGAAGAGAGTTATGTGGCAATATTTTTGTGCGTTTCACATAGATACATTTTAACTGAATAGGTGGGCTTTTAAAAACCCCAGAGGCAGGTTTAACTTGGTAAACTATAGTGTTTTCTCCACAACTTGCCACTTTCTTTTTTTTTACTGTTGTAAAAGTCACCAAAGCACCAGTAGTAGTTTGTCACCAAAGTGCCGGTATTTGTAAATGACTGGGTCTGCTAATTTACACAGTATTGTGAATTAAAGTTTCTATTGCCTTCATGTGGTGGCCATCATAGCATCAAGTATCACATGAGACATCTGCGTCAATACCAGATTGAGCCTTTGATTGCTGCGGTCTAGAAGAATTCAAAAACATTCTGTAACAAATCTGGAGTAAAATTGGGTTTTATGTCAACCTTCGTTTTGGGTGTCCGCAGATTGCAAAAGTGTTTCATAGTGATTATAGCCTCTATTCGATTTTACATCAGTGTTTAATTAACTTTTTAACATGTTATTACTATCACGTCTCCGTCTATTTTGCTTCCAGGCACTGGGATAATATGATGATGATGAATTAATTGGACTGCATTGTATATATGGTATATATACAGTATCTACCATATTGGCCTGAATATAAGACAGTATTTTGTTCCAATGGAAATATCCTAAGAAATTGAATAGTCTTATATTTGGGGACTATATTATTTGATATACAACGTACAATGTTCTTTTTACACAAATGAGTTTTGAAAAATGGGGGTTGTCTTATAAGCAGGGTCGTCTTATATTCGGGACAATACAATGTACATGACAAATTCACACACTGATCACAGGTTAAACAATGCAAGGCACCAACCTACTCATCATCAGTAGGTAGCAGTTAGTCAGCAATTGAACCTGCGACGCTCAGATCCAAGATGCCGCCATGAAACCACAGAAGACTATTTTACCCTATTATGAAATCATCAGGCCAACCGGGATTGATTTTACAGAAATGCTGGCAAGCCCCTGTGTGTGTGTGTGTGTGTGTGTGTGTGTGTGTGTGTGTGTGTGTGTGTGTGTGTGTGTGTGTGTGTGTGTGTGTGTGTGTGTGTGTGTGTGTGTGTGTGTGTGTGTGTGTGAGAGAGAGAGAGAGAGAGAGAGAGAGAGAGAGAGAGAGAGAGATTGTGTGAGGGGAGGGGGGGATGATAAATGGCTTCTTTCGACCCTTTGGCTGTTGGGACAAGCAGACAGGCCCTTCAGTACAATCCACTGACTGGTCTAGTCAGCAGAAACAAATGAGCTAACACACACACACACACACACACACACACACACACACACACACACACACGCACACACACACGCACGCACACACACACACACACACACACACACACACAGAATAGGCCAGTCAGTTGTGAGTATGATGGATTGGACCTGAGGTCTGTCTTGTCTGGGTTATTGATAGGCAGGTATTGGAACAACATGAAATATTAATGGACTGGAGCAAATGCTAAAGCAGGCTGAATACAGAGAAGAGAGGAGGGGGGGCGGGGGGGGCAATAAGCAATGGGATGGTGTTGTTTTATATGGGAAAATTGGAAGGTGGCAAAAAGTGACCATTTACAGTAAGCCTGCACAGACATGCCCAAAATATAGAGGCTGTTTTCAAAAGTGAAGGGACGCACAGAAAGGGAAATTGTTGGCTGAAACAGAATCTAGGAAACAGTTGGACGAAAACCGAATATGATCAATATTATATATTTTTTCCTACCCGAAAACAATCACTACATTTATTCAGCACTTTTGAATGCATAAATTGCATACACTATTCTGTGATATATTTTCTGCCAATTTTAGACAAAACCAAATAGGCTGAAAATGCATTTTAACCATTTTCTGCCAAATATTTTTTGCAGCCAAATATTTGGTTTATCACTATAAAAGTGATTGCTGAACGTATGTATGGGAAATAAAACAAGTGAGTGAATATAATAGGCAATCTAAAATCAAATGAATGTGCAAAAAAACATATCGAAAGGTGGAGGAAATATGAATAAAGGATTCATATTTTGGAATCCCATATGACACCCCTTGCAAGCAAGGGAGCGATGGAAAGGAAGAAATTAATTAAAAAACAATTATGCGTCATAGACACACGCATCAACAGTACATAAAATAGAAAGAGATGCGCTCTCTCTCTCTTTCTCTCTCTCTCTCTCTCTCTCTCTCTCCCTGTGTCTCCTGTCTGTCACTTTAGCCCACATCCTGTTGTGGTGTGTTGCCCTCGTGATGCTTTGATATCTGAGAATCACACTGACTCTCTTGGATGGACAAAGCACACCTTTGTCTCCCTCACAGAGTGTGTTTGTCTTTGTTTGTTGCAATCTGTGTGTGTGTGTGTGTGTGTGTGTGTGTGTGTGTGTGTGTGTGTGTGTGTGTGTGTGTGTGTGTGTGTGTATGTGTGTGTGTGTGTGTGTGTGTGTGTGTGCACTGCATGCATGTGTGTGTTGTCTACTATACAGTATGTTTGCCAGTCTCTCTTGACATTGTCAGATGAAAGTATTACTGTAGTTCATGTTCATGTTGTACCTGAACAAGTATGTACTGTTGCCTGTACATGTATGTACATTTACACACACACACACACACACACACACACACACACACACACACACACACACACACACACACACACACACACACACACACACACACACACACACACACACACACACACACACACACACACAGTGAAATCAATTTGAGACCGCTGCATATGTTGCGACGGGTTGCCAAGCGGTTGCATTGGGTGCCGCAACCGTTATTAGTTGCGACCAGTGAAAATGGTCGACTGTTTTACTACTGCTCCTCAACGGCCGCTACTAAACCTAACCTTAACCCCTTAAACCTCAGTTAAACCTATGCCTAAACATAACCTTAACCCCCGACCATTATGCCAACGGTCACGAGCATTGGTGCAAAACGTCGCAACGTATGCCACAGTCGCAAAATGATTTCACCCATTGCGATGTGTACTGCGGTCGCAAATTGATTGTGTGCCTCCTGCACACACACACACAGGCACAAACACACACACGGTGCATGCATGTGATTTTGCGTGCATGTGTCTATTCTGTGCACATTTAGAGACTTGACTTGTGTCTATTTTGCATACGTGTGAAACGTGTGTGTGTGTGGGGGAGTGTATGTGTGAAACGTGTGCATGTGTATGTGTGCATGCATAGCATGTGTGCATTGTGTATGTGTGTGTGTGTGTGTGTGTGTGTGTGTGTGTGTGTGTGTGTGTGTGTGTGTGTGTGTGTGTGTGTGTGTGTGTGTGTGTGTGTGTGTGTGTGTGTGTGTGTGTGTGTGTGTGTGTGTGTGTATGTGTGTACATGGGCATTGAAGTGTGCATATTGACGCAGCACTGCAGCAGAATCTATTCTAATGATTTCCCATGAACTCCACAAGTTGATCTGGGACCCAGAGAGAGAGAGAGAGAAAGAGAGGAGGGGGGGGGGGGGGGGGGGGGGGGGGGAGAGAGAGAAGGAGAGAGAGCAGGAGAAAGAGACAGAGGGAAGGAGAGGGGGCAGGCAGGGAGTACTGAGAGAAAAGGAGACAGAAGAAAGGGGCTAGAGAGAAAAGAAGGAGATACGGCGGAGGATTGAAGTGAGGCTGGATGGAGTGTGTGTGTGTGTGTGTGTGTGTGTGTCTATGTATGTGTGCATGTGCGCAGGCACGTGAGTGTGGCTGCACATGTGTGTTTGTGTGCCCGCCCGCCCCATACTGTATGTCTGTATGTAGGCGAATATGTGTATCATGTGTGTGCATGTACTGTATGTTTAGAGAGCCTTGAACCTGTGCAGCGGCATTTCCTCCAATCACTTCTCATTGTTCAGGCCAACGGGAACGAAGGGCAGAGCCCAGAGCAACGAGAGAGGAGAGCTGGGCTGAGAGCGCGGCCATGCCCTTCAGGGGCCTCCCCGCGGAACCTTTAAACAGTTCCGGGTCGAAATGTCACCGAGATGATCTAGTGGATAGGTGTGGTACGCACACACCCACACGGCGGTCGGGCGTCCCTTGGGGCACTCCGATTGGTCGGTTGCTCCGCTCACGCACGAGCAGGCCATGGCCTACTTGTGCGCAATGTGCAAGTTTGCACTCTACCAAGTGCTGATCTAGTTTGTCATTACTTTTACACTCGACTGAGTCACCTCAGTAAAAAGAGAATAACCTACTTTGTTCTTATACAAGCTTGGTTTGCTGAATTGTGCTCTAGCAGTGTTCATTTCAATGAATGCAACAACACTGAACAAAAAACAAAAATTAATTAGATAAGCTTAAGGTTTATTGATCCTGCCCGGGTGATAAAATGATAATATTCATATCTTGTCACTCACAACAACGCATTCTGCCGTGCCATGTTGAAAGCTTGTAGACTGGCTACATGTTGTGAAGATATGGTTAGACCTCTTCAAATCAATGAAATCCTTGCTAACACTATCTCCCCCAGATCCCTTCAACACCACTGAACAAGCGCCCTGAATCTGAGCAGAAAGGAATTAACCACATGAACCCAATCATCCCTATTCTAGGGCTAACATTCTGCCTGTTTTAACAGTAAATGGTGCATTTAGTCTTGCACTATGTAAGGTGATTTACATAGTGCATTACATTCACACATTCACACAGATTACGACAGAAATGATGCGAGACACAACAACCAACACATCGGGAGCAATTTGGGGTTCATATCTTGCCCAAGGACACTTCGGCAGGAGGAGACAAGATTCGAATGAGCTTCTCTACCTCCTGAGCCACAGTCACTCCTGTTAGCACTCTGTCTGACACTGCCTGTGTGCAGTCTCTATATAGATGTCACCCGTGAGCAGGTTCATTCATTCACATGCTAAATAATTACGTAATGGGCATGTACAACCTCAGATCAATTGCTGAATCCACAGAAAAGAGGAGTGTTTAGACAGAAGGACAAAGGTCTCTGTCCATTCATTCAAGATAGTGATTAAAGGAGTAGTAGTAATATTTTTATGGTGTCATGGTAAATGGTGCATTTATATAGCGCCTTCATCCAAGCGCTATACAATACATAGATTGTGGATCCAATTCACTCATTCACACACAATTGGCAGCAGAAACTTTGCAAGGTACTGAACAGCGCATCAGGAGAATTTAGGGGCTAAGGGGTTAAGTGTCCTGCTCAGGGACACATCACCTCTAACAGGGGGGGGGGGGGGTCAGGTTCAAACTGGCAACCTTGTGGTTACCATCCAGCCACTCTACACCTGAGCCACCACCGTCATGTGTTCGATTTCAGCTCTCAACAAACTTTGCTGCATGGATGGTCCATGAACTCAACGCCGTGTGATGTGTGGGATTAATAGAAAATAAGTAATTTTTATGAATGAAAACAAACGTGGACAACGTGCAAATGAAGTGGCTTATCCACAAGTACTGGCGGTACAACAAGGTCCTCACAGCAGTGGGTCTGAATCCATCTCTGATAAAATACACATAAAAAACACCTCCTTTAGAGGTTCACTCACATCTGCATGTTTCCCATGGTAATGGACACTGACCCCATCTGATCTCTTCATCCTCCAGGAGATGACAGCAAGCGGATAGGAGAACGAATGGGCTCCCCCATCATCTCACCATGTGTGGTGTGCTGCCATCGCTGAGAGAGAGAGAGAGAGAGAGAGAGAGAGAGAGAGGGAGAGAGAGAGAGCGTTGACATATTTTTTTTCTCTCTGTTGATTAATGTTCCTTACCTTGTGATAGCCCCATGCCATTATTCATCATTGTCTTTTACATATTGTAACCAGTAACCACCTCACTTGTCAATGACTTTCTTTTGTGGTTCACAATAGTGATCCGCTGTGACCCCGAGCAAGGTTTTTTATCTCTATTTTTTCCCTGTTTTTTTTTAACCAAGTAGATTTATTGCACCATATTCAGTCCGTGCAGTATCTGCAGTAATTAAGACTAGGAGGTCAGGCGAATGCAATCAGCTACTAAAAAGAGTCATTCTAGTTCAGCAATTGAGGGACATTTTAGTGATGAACTAATGCATCACCTTTCCTCCCTGGTGTATATTAATACCAGAGTAGTTTAAATGTTAGAGAAACAGATTAGTGAACCAGGTCTTTAAATAGCTGGGAAACCATCACTCCTCCTGGAACAATTTAACTTCAGGCAAGTCAACTGAGTTGGATTTGTGAGACAGCATCTTCATTCTTGGTTTGATGTAATACTGTCTACTGTCTAAAATTCTTGTAGATTTTAACCACTGTAACTCTATAGTGTCCTTTGGTACTTGGTATGGAAGTGAACATTTGGCAACAATTGATCACTTACATACTGTATATATTTACAAGTTTTCTAGACTTTATATCAGGATAAAGCCAGGGTCAATTTTCTTATTTACATTGTAAATTTGAGTCATTCAATATACAACGTATATCACCTATATTTCCACATAACTAACTCATCTTACTTCATTTGGTCCTTCAAACTTGACTAGTTAATTTTGACAAGGCGTATACAAATACATTTAAAATAATTATATAATTTGTCCACCAAAATGTTTGTTATAACTGCTCACATTACACTCAAATAAAAGCATTGAATTTCCCAGACACATTCAGCAAAGGTTTGATCTTATCTACGCTTATCTTAAGGTAACGCTTTCTAGATTTCACTAATTGTTGCTGTAGTGGCCATGATTGTGAAATAATTGATAATTAATATAATATATTAATATAATTTATGATGACTGCTCTCTGCTGATATAGCCTACATGCCGGCAGAAGGCTGTTACTCACTGTACGTCTCTTCTCTGTGGCACAGTGTCTGCTTTTTAGCAAGGCATAGCCAACATTTGCCACAGGAGATGCTCCTTAATTGGGCTTCCTGCTCTAGGTAAAACCGTAGCAGGGGTTGACACTAAGGTCTTGGAGGCACTTGCCCATCGGGCAAGTGCAAGTCAGGTTCTACTTGCCCCCCAAAAATATATTGTAATTAACTCTTGAGAACGTAAAAATGAAACCAAATGGACCCTTGCGGGTCCATTTAGTTTCATTTTTACACTCTCAAGAGTTAATATCCATCATCTTAATTAGTCCCAAGTCTACACAACTAGAGAATGTGAAAGATCATTTTGATGTGTATGTTAATTTGCCTGTTTTGTTTCCCAAATCCAGCCTGGAATTGTGAATTAGCTATAAAGCAAGGAAAGACACAGAGACAGAGTGCAATGACTGCCTTCAAGACAAATTTATCTTGTGTTGTGTTATAGCGCACAAGTCACACACTTGCCCGATCGGGCAACCAGGTAGCAGTCGGGCAACCAGGTAGCACCCCACCATTTTTTTTACTTGCCCGGGCAAGCGGGCAAGTGTTAGTGTCAAGCCCTGCCGTAGGCCTACTGATATTTCTGTGTGTGTGCCATCTGCCAATGAGTTTTCCCATTGTTATATGCCTGTGAGCAGTCTGGGTCAGAGAGGTTGTTGTAAACCAGAGGTTTTCAACTATTTTGATGCCAGGGGCCACTGTTTATTCAGAATCTGAGACACAGATCACCATTTGATGACATTTTAGCCCCACAGACCCCAAAACTAAAGATTTCTTTTGTTATTACCCACAATTCCAGGCTGGATTTCGGAAACAAAACAGTCAAACATGCAGATCAAAATGACCATAATCGTCTACATTTTGTAGTTGTGTAGACTTGGGCTGATGAATACTTTAATACTGAATACTGGTTTTCATTTTTACGCTCTCAAAGAGTTACATCTGGTTAACCAACTGTCCATCATTTAGCTGGGGACCACCTGGAACCCTCTCAAGGACCACTGGTGGTCCCCAGACCACCAGTTGAAAACCACTGTTGTAGACAAAAGGAAATAGGCTTGGGTCTTCTTGACCTGTCCTGTCCTCAAGGTACTGCCCACAGAAGAGGTGTCACTAGTCAGGAATCTCTGTATGTGCTTGTTGTGTGTGTGTGTGTGTGTGTTTGTGTGTGTGTGTGTGTGTGTGTGTGTGTGTGTGTGTGTGTGTGTGTGTGTGTGTGTGTGTGTGTGTGTGTGTGTGTGTGTGTGTGTGTGTGTGTGTGTGTGTGTGCGCGCATGCATGTG
Organism: Benthosema pterotum; assembly: GCA_039105355.1. NCBI lineage: Eukaryota > Metazoa > Chordata > Actinopteri > Myctophiformes > Myctophidae > Benthosema > Benthosema pterotum. Next base: position 18,812,720 of record CM076973.1, on the reverse strand, counting down.
TGGCTCCTCCTGCAACCTACATTAGGCTATTATGAAAAAGGAAATGATTATAATTTGGCTGTGGGAAATGTCTAGTTGGGCTTCTATTGTTTAGCCCTTCCTGGCCATTATAGACCCTACTGGAGAGGGTGCAGCTGGGAGAGCTAGGCCTAGGGGACACCATCACTTTCACTCTGACATTCACTCTCCTCCTGTTTGATTTATCATCAAAAAACAGAAGGGGATAAAGTATACTCCCTACTGTTTTTTTGCTAATGGTCAACCTTTCTTCTGTCACACTATTACACGTGCACACACACATGAGAGAGACAGAGGCACTAAAGGAGAGTTTGAAAACACAACCAATGACAAAAAGAAACCACCCACACATACCTATTGGCCGAAGTACAACAATCACAGCACTCATTGCAAACACAGCAGTGAGATTTGTGAGCTGCTGTGACAGGAGAAGAATGGCAGATGCAACACAACCACCCTAAATAACGATCATTGTGTGTATTCTTGCATTAAGTGGTCGATGATTCTGACTCCGACTCCTTGTTGTATTGATTGTATTTGTACTGCTGCATTGTATTGCTGTACTGTGCTTTTTGCTTTGGCAATGTAAATGGGTATTTTCTCATGCCAATAAAGAATTGAATTGAATTGAATTGAATTGAATTGAATTGAATTGAATTGAGAGGCAGAGAGAGGGGGGCTCAGGGCTAAAGGGGAAACTTCCATTTTCTGTAGACCTTGGTAATGCTGCCATCTATTGTCAGGATCAGGATCTACACAGCTTGCATGCGGTAGCTGTGTAAACTGACAGATAAGATATCCATCTGGGTGAATGTCCAGCCTCAAAATCTAATCACGCTGGCATTAGTTTTAATTAGACAACAACACTCATTAGATTAAAAACAGCCATACCCGTCATCACATTGAAACTAATGCTTGGAAGGGATTCAGCATAATGGGAAGTAACTCCCTAGCTATCGGCATGCTACATAAAGCACGATGAACACTGACTTTTGCTTTCTATGTAGCAGGTCACATACAGTATTATACCAGTTATGAACATTGCTCAACATAATTCAAGTTAGCATCCATCAGTTTCTACATGCTGGGGACCCCTACTCAACATCATGTTTAACATAAAGCCATTGCGTAGGGCGAGGCCTACTAGCCTACTCACCATGCCTGGGTTCACATTCTGGCAAATGGACTACCAAGTGGCAGGGCCGGATCTAGCAGTGCTAGTGGCATAAGGGGGGGGGGGGACTTCTACTGCTACTACCACTACTATTACTGCTAATAACTTTGCTACAGACGACATAAAGCTAAATGCCTGACTCAGAGAGTTTTCTGTTTTCAATGATGAAATGCTGTTGGTTTAGTGGTGGGACAGCATTAGTAATGTTTCAAATCAATTTAAACTATAGGCACTTTAATTTGAAATATCTTGGGTTGTTTTGCTTGCCATCACGTTTGGTGGGGCAGACGAGGCATTTAGGGGGGCATTGCCCCCCCCCCATGCCTAGATCCGCCCCTGGCCGCCTAATCACATTCACCTGTGTGAGCCAGAATGGACGGGCTTTTAAATCCTTCTCAGAGGCACCAGGTGTCTCTGCTCAGTGCTCTGCTCTCAGTGCTCTGCTCTCCAGTCTGTCCAAACTCCACCATGCCTACCAAGAGCATTACCGATGAGCGTCTCTCTCAATTCAAGAACAAGGGCAAGGATCCCACTGTAAGTTGCTATGATGTGATTATGCTGCTTTCAATTTAGTCTATACAGGGGGTTGGATAAAAAAAAATGTTGATCATCAAATCTCTTTCCTTATTTCATTTGTCACCTTTGCACGCAGAAACTTCGTGAGAAAAGGATCACAGAGACCGTTGAGCTGCGGAAAGCTGCGAAAAACGAAAACTTCCTTAAACGCAGAAACATAACTCTGTCGTCTCTCCCTGATGAGGATGCTCTCTCACCCGAACACACCACCGGACAAACGGTCAGTTATGTCATTAATATACCTTAGGTGTTGTGTGGGCATGATAAAAGTTTCCCCAACTCCCCCAACAGTTTCCCCAACTCTGCCAACAATTTCCTGAAAATGGAGGTCTGAAAAAATCATTAACATTGTGGTGAAATGCATCTGATATCATCAAGATGTATTTCACCATGTTAATATTTTTTTTTCTTTCAGACCACTTTTTCCACCCATTTTCAAAATTTCCAAATTTGGTTCCATTTGTACCCACTGAAAATGGGTGGAAATTTTCCCCTTAATGAAATCTTGTACATTCTGTCACTGTTCTTATAGGAGCTATCCATGATGACTCTTGAGGACATCATTGGAGCTGTTAAAAGCGACTGTAAGATCATGCAAGCTCAAGGTTGTCAGGCAGCAAGGTAAACACCTCTATACCAGGGGTTTTGAACCTTTTTGATACCAGGACATGGCCCACTATTTACCGGTATCCAGCATTTGAGACACGGACCACCATTTTAGCCCCACATGGAACCATCTTAAGGACCACTGGTGGTCCCTGGCCCGGACAACAGAAAACCCCTGTTCTATACCATAGACCTGTCAAACTCCCAAGCCCAGGGGGCAAATCAGGCCCATGAATGATCTTTGGCCTCTGGAATGATATCATTCCAGAGGCCAAAGATCATTCATGGGCCTGATTTATAGAACTGCCCGCCTTGTATAGTGCGCACACGGATTAAAAAAAATGAATGCAACAAATGCCAACTATACCAGATTATATTATGCCAGAAGTGGTTATTGAACCCGGGCCTCCCACTTGTCAACAATGCACATCCTGTCATGCCAATAGGGCTGAGCCCGATTGGCAGGGCTGATGCAGGTTGAGTCTTGACAAGGGGCTACAATGCCATATCATTATTACAACTTTAAATTAAATATCGCAATGCCTTTAGCCTACCTTGTACAATACTTGAACAATTGTCTCTCCTCAAAACCCCACCCTTTGGCATTGGACAGTGACTAAACTCCCCCCAATCAAAGTAGTTTGATAGCAACTATTGCTATGCAGGTCAAGTGTTCCTCTATTGGACCAGGACAGGTTGGGGCATGGTGAAGGGCTAATTCCATGCCTCCTAGCATATGCCTGGTAGTAGGCCTACAGAATCCAAGGTTAACCAGTCCTGTCGTCCTCTCCTAGGAAGTTGCTGTCCCGGGAGAACAACCCTCCTCTAAAGGAGGTTGTAGAGGCAGGATTGCTCACCCGTTTTGTAGAGTTCCTGGGTAGGGATGATGATCTTCTGTTGCAGTTTGAAGCAGCCTGGGCGCTTACCAACATCGCGTCTGGAACCTCGTGGCATACGCAACAGGTGCAAAATGTAGTCTGTGTATCCACTACTTGAACATTTGTTTTCTTCATGAAATGGCTTTGGAACACTTGAAGCCATGCAATTCTGTTAAATGAAATTAAGGATCCAATTCAAATTGTTTGGGAACCAGTACTTTGTGCTACTAAGAGTAGGTTTATCACTAGAGGTGTAGGATCTAAAACAAATTGTCTGTTTTCAGGTGGTGGAGCATGGAGCTGTGCCAGTGTTCATTTCCCTACTGGGCTCACCACATCTGCACATCAGTGAGCAGGCTGTCTGGGCTCTAGGAAACATCGCTGGTAATGATGACATTTTAAAATGTGTCTGCACTAGAAATTGGATTAAAAGGCTCCTATCCTGGGCTTTCATCAAATGGCATGTTGGGATTTGTTGCCACTAAACTGGTTTCTTTCCTCAGGTGATGGTCCAGCTTATCGAGATGCTCTACTCAACTGCAATGTCCTGCCAGCATTGCTGTCCCGGATAACTCCTGAAACACCTGTAAGTCTGAAATGTAGAGCAGCAGTTTTCAATAGCTTGGAAATTGAATGCTTTTTTTTGGTCTAATGGCTTTGGGCTTGTATAACTTGTCAGTTTATAAACCATATTCTTCCAGGTGGGTTACCTGCGTAACCTGACTTGGACACTGTCAAACTTGTGCCGGCACAAGAATCCCTTTCCACCCTTGTCTGCAGTCCAGCAGGTAATGTAATGCATTTGAATATTTATGGCTCACGACTTGTCCTGTGCTATGGAGTCAAACCAGGGGTTTCATGTTGTGGTCCCCACCCCACCAGGTATTGCCGGCTGTGACCCAGCTGCTACATCACGCTGATAAAGATGTGCTTGGCGATGCATGCTGGGCTGTCTCTTACCTCACGGATGGCTCCAACGACCGCATCGACATCGTGGTCCAAGCCGGCATAGTTCCTAGGCTGGTGGTTCTTATGGGGCATAAGGAGCTTGGTGTATTGGTAATGTTTCTCTGAATTAATTTTCTTTGTACTGTGGACAGTTTATCTGGGGATTATTCAAGACTGATGATCAATATTAAGTTGCAATTTCACATGTGTACAGAGTACGTCAGTGGGTGAATTATGATGGTAGCTGGAGGTGAGGAAGTTCTGGCAGACTGTAGCTACAATTGTGTTTTTGTTTTTTCCAACACTTCTATCCTTGATGCTGCTGTTGACTAAATCTTTCTGCATTATGGCCCTCCATCCCCAGGTTCCAGCACTACGCTGCATTGGGAACATAGTCAGTGGATCAGATGTACAGACCCAGGTGGCCATTGACGCTGATGTGTTGGCAGTCCTGCCTCAGCTGTTGAGGAACCCAAAGACCAGTGTGCAGAAGGAGGCAGCATGGGCCTTGTCCAACATTGCAGCAGGATCTTGCCTGCAAATTCAACAAATCATTACATGTGGCTTACTACCACCGCTGGTGCACGTCCTCAGAAATGTAAGTTTATAGCACTAATTTGGAAAGGCATTTGAATTTTGTGTGTTTTTATGTAAGGAGTCTGATTTTGAGCTTGTGAATACCAAAATTCATCACAAACATGATGATTGTAGTTTCACTTGTATTTACTGTAATTCAGAAGTTGGATGGCTGTAGACTATAGGCTGCCCTTAGGTATTCTGTAAGCAGCATGGCTATTAAAAGACAATGCGTTTTAGATGAACTGAATGTGTGATTCCCCTCAGGGTGACTTCAAAAGTCAAAGGGAGGCAGTGTGGGCAGTCACCAACTTCACCAGTGGAGGCACAGTGGAGCAGGTGGTGCAGCTGGTTCAGAGCGGTGCACTGGAGGCCATTATTGACCTTCTGCAAATCAAAGATGCCAAAACCATCCTGGTTATACTGGATAGTATAACCAACATCTTCTTGGTAAGGAGTATTTTGTAGCCTTAATTTACACGCCATCAGTTGCCTTACATCGGTTCAAGTTGTACATTTCTGTGGACTGATAAGAGCTGTTATATTTGTTTAAAGGCGGCTGAGAAGCTGGGAGAGACTGAGAAGCTGTGCCTGCTGGTTGAGGAACTGGGTGGGCTGGATCGTTTAGAGCAGCTGCAGAACCACGCCAATGACATGGTGTACCAAGCTGCACATGCCCTCATCGAAAGGTTTTTTGCAGACGTGAGTGCTTGTATTTTAACATTTTATTAAAACGACAAAGGCATCAAAGTTTGCATAATGGTTGCATTAAATGTAATATGAACTTACACTATGGGCTAAAATGATGTACTTTAACTTCCCAACTTTTGCTGTGAGACTCCTAAGGACTATTCAGAAGTGTGTGTTTTTTTTTTTTTTTTTTTTTTTTTTTTTTTTTTTCTTTTCTCCCCAGTGACCAACAACAATGGCGTCATACCTGCCCTCTTTCTAGCCTTCTGATTTTACTCGCCACCGCAGTGGTGGTCTCAAAAAAAAAAAAAAAAAAAAAAAATCAAACTCTGAGCCTTTTAGTGGGACTTTTTTTTTTAAACATTAAAAGTCCCATTAGTTAGAATATGAGCTGGAAATCCACCATCAGTGCTGCGGGTTGGCCGCCTTGTTTTAAGCCCTGTGCGATATGCTCGCAGTTATGGACCGGATGGTATCGTAAATGGAACAATGGGAGGTCGGTATAACATGGCAACCGTAGAAGTGGGATACCAATTTTTGGTAGCACTTACAATTTTTTATTTTTTTGCATTGGGTATTCAAAACGCAAAACTTTGTGCCACGCCACAATTTTCAAGAAAATCTTGAACGGTCAGAACATCTACTTATGTTTGACGAGTTGTCTTTAAAGGTAGGGTATGTGATTTGAAATTCATCGTGTAGTACCAGCCTGGTGCACTAGGGGCGTCCAAGAGTAGATAAACTATGTGAACCTGCTGCTCGATCCTGATTGGAGGAGAATTCACCCTCCACCTGGGGAACTTTTATTAGCTCCTCTGCTAATGTGGGGGAGGGGAAAACTCCATATATGGTCTGCACACCTTTCTAATGGAGCATTTTTGGGGGGGGGGGGGTGATATCTATCTGACAAAAGTGAAATCACTTCCCCTTTACCTTTGGGTTAAAGAAATGTTCTTATGCTTTCTTTCCAGGATGAAGCCGAGGGGGTGTCCAAGTCTATGGCAACGGATTCTGAATTTGTTTTTAAGGGTCCTGAACTTGAAAAATCATTTGAATTTTAAAATGCAACAAATAAACTTGATTTTGTAACGCAGCTCTCTTATCAAGCCTTTTCTACTGGATTCCATATCCAGGTACATGCACACATGCGCATCAAAGGGCGGCTTAGCCCCTCTTACTTGGTATCCTAACTTTTTGACAAATTAGCAGAAAAGCTAGGCTCACTCCCATTAGGCTCAATAGTAACAATTTATAGAAAATCCTGTTGTGAATTTGTGCAAATGAATGATATCCAAAGACAGCTTAAGGTGTCTACTTTAAGGGGAAAAATAGAGTTGATCATGTTTCACAGTTTCCAGGACTCATTCAGAGATGAATGCATTTAAAGTTACATCATTTATTAATAGTTGTAAGGTGTTTTGTAGTGCAATCACCACTTAAAGGAGCTGTGCAGTTGATGAGCTTGTTAACAAAAAGCCTAAAACGACTGAGTGAGAAGCAAACAGAAATCACTCAACGTCATGGTAAATCTGGTAAATCAGGAGTTATCAATATTGCTTGACATGCATAGTGTCAGACAGTGGTAGTGACTTGCTTTGGACAAGCTGGAAAATGGGATGCGGTCTTACCAGAATGTATTCGGATCAGTGATTAGGGCAAAAGGCAAATGTACTGTAATTCAGGATTCTGCCTGCAGACCTGTTGCACATAAGTAGGGGTAATGAGGTCAGCTACAGGCAGTGTATATGGAGAGGTAAGGGTCTCTCATTTCATAAGCTGTGATGGATGGGCAGCCGTACTGCATATGGAGATTTTCAGAGTAAATGCGACCTGTCACAATCCTGTACATATAGCCTGGACTTATGGGATTGCATCATAATCAATAGGTGTAATGATGGCCATACATACGCTTAGTGAAGTCCCACATCACAGGGTCTTCCACTGAACTTGTGGGTGCACCATATTGATTGCAAACGCTGTAAGCCAGGCAGAAATGTATGCATCGTACTTGTCTGTCAGACATTTGTAACCATGTCAATGTCATCTGAATGGTTTGCCATGAATGTTAAAGATCTTCAGATGCCCATCCTCAAGCTGGTGGTGCATGGAATGTTGTAGAAAACAATGAGAACACCAGTGGTTCTATGAAACATAATGCTGTGAGTTTCAAACAGCATGGTTTTATTGCTCAGTTTTCTGCAAGGGTACAAGAAGTTTAATGTTTGCCTTTTTCAATTTCCTTATGTACAGGTGTCAGTTACAAAGCTCACAGAGCAGCAGATGTGGAGAAACCATGAACACACACCGTAATAAATATACAAAAGAAAACAATTGGTGAAAAATAAGATTTTTTTTTTTTTTGCAAATTGTATCGATTAAATCAATTTTACACAGAAAAAAAAATACCCGCAGAAGTGAAAATTAATGAATAAGTGTAGAGGGGTCTTGATAATTGCCACATGATTTCAAACAGATTTAGAGAGTTCACACAAATATCTGGCATCATGCAACAAAGCACACTTTACAGTCCGTTTCATCTTCAACTGTTGAATGGACATCGTATTCTTGCCTAGGATGTACACTCGTTACTAAATTGAGTTGAGGATTAAAAAAAAGGAAAGAAGAAAAACAGTCCACTTGTCTGGAAGCACTGAACCCCCAATGCAGTCCTCAGTGAAGACTAGAGATCGCTCCACATACCCATGAAAAAAGGACATACAGTACTGTATAAGGTAGAGCAAAGTGAGTGTGTGTGCATGTGTGCTCGCTGGATATATTGTAAATTTGTTCATAATCAAGAACTTTGCATATGTATCTACATAACGGTTGTAAAGTTCAAATCAAAGGTGCGAGTCACCTAACGGCATGAGTAAATAACACCGGTTTGTGGTGTTTTGTCTCAGCTCTGAGCTGTTTGCAACAAATAAGTATGTTCGTGGCATGTACGCACACAGGTTTCTGAATATCAGGTAAGAAACTGTTCATGGTTGCAAGCAATCACTATTGACAGCCGACAGTTTTAAAACAAAGAAACAGATGTCAACACATTTCTAGGACAACTAATAAACTGCAAATAAATAGGCATTTATCTGTTCAGCATCCATTCATGCAAGGGGATATGTTTGGGTGGAGCCTCTAGTGAGAGGGAGTCATGCTAACTGTAACCTCTCTGTGGTCTGAAGTGATAGCCCACAAAGGGACACAGGTGCACCATTATATTGTCCAAGGAAGGGACGTACGTACACGCTCACACACACACACAAATAAGTGATCATCTCACAAACAGGCACACGTTTTTTCCCTCTTAACCCCCCCTCAATAAAAATATAAAAAGAAAATAATGCTATGACTTCAATCTATTATAATTATACCATGTGACATGTCTGTTTGTAGACAGGATAAATATTTAGCTCAAGATCTTCTGAATGAAAAGTTAAGGGAGAAGTTAAGAGGTGCAGGGGTTATCCAATAAATAGAAAAGGTGTTGCAGTCTGCCCTGGTTTCAGACAAAGGATCAAACATGTGAACCTTCATAAAAATCCCTTCACGTTCAGCGCTCTCTTCACAGAACCCCCACCCACCCCAAAGAAAAAAATCCCCCAAATCAAATGCAAAGAGGAACCAAAAATGACAAGACAACGTTGCCTGAGAATGCAACAGAGGCTTGTGACAAACACCAACATGCTAGCATGTAAAATGAACATAAAATACAAGCAGCCATATAGAAAATAGCTATGTATTTGTACATACATATATTTTTATATATATATACTAAAAAAAGGAAAAAATACAGGTATATAGATACTTTACTCTGCATATTTCTGTACGCTTGCAAATAAAATATGGTATATTGGGGGCATTTTCATCTCTTCTGAAGAAAGCCTCTCCTGCCATCACCGCTGGGGGTGTAAAGTGCTCTAAAGTGGCGAGAGAAAGAGAGAGGAAAAATTCTACTGGCTTTTTAAAATATATTTCTATATACGTTTTAAAAATGTCACTGTAAAAGAATTTCGGTCTCTCCTATTTATAAACTTTCAACATGACCTGTCCCCTGAACAAAGTCTCTGGCGCATTTCATGTTATGGGCTGACCAGAAAGAACTGTGCTGTGCTATGCTGACTCGGAGGGAAGGGAAAATACAAATTATACATGCAATTTAACTGGGGAAAAAAACATAGCTATGAAGAAAAACGGGGTACAGTGGGTTTCCGGTCACCTCCACAATTGAGCGATTAATCTGATGCCATTTCATAGGGTGGTGGGGGGGCATGTAAACCCATACATACACACATCAATGTGTGTACCGTACACACACATGCAACAACATATGCCCCCCCCCAACACACACACATGCCCCGCATTCCCCTACAGAATACATGTGCATTTGGCGAGGCAGATTTTTCAATAGAGCTTGCTCTTTATAACAAAGCATCCCTCTGCACTGTTCAAGCTTCACTCCGTTTCACAAAAATGCCAAGACCTGACTAACTTCCACACACAATTCCGGCATCTCATTGGTATCGGCATGACATGACAGATCCCATTTATATATATATATATACTGTATTTTTTTTTACATTTAACACTTTTTTTTACATTTCTTTTTAATTTAACAACAAAATGTTCCTTTTTGTGAAATAATCACTAGCATGGATGTAAAACTACCACTGTAAAGGAATACTGAATCTTGCCATAACAGGTAGTGTAGAGCATCTTGATTACGAGACACTTCATATGTTAAAAAAAAAAAAACATACCAGTGTGGTATGATGGGCGAGTCAGCATTGTTTATTCAGTTGTTGTCCCAGGCAGCCATGGCAGTCTGAGGGTGTATTAGTTGAGGTTAGAAAGGCTACTGTATGTGGGCAAGATATGGCTAGCTGAAGACTCCATGTTCAAAGAGCAGCGCAGGGCTCTATTCAGTTGAATATAGGAAAATCAAGCATGTTGATTCTTTAGCAGTGAACAGAGGAGAAACATAACTGGAATCATTTGGATTGAAAGCTAAACTGACATACTGTAGACTGAAAAGCAACTGGCCCTTATACATCGCACTGGAAAACACCACCCCACAAAAAAAAAAAAAAAAAAAAAAAAAAAAATGAACGAAAACAGAAAATATGTCGCCTTGGCTGCAGACTTTATTCATGCTGCCTTGAATTCAGCGTTTGAGTCATCACAAAAATCAGACCAGAGGATAAAAATGAAAATAATTCAATTATAGAATAAAAATATCAAGCCAATGCAACATCCTTGTAGGGGTTTCTAGGTCAGCAACCTTCAAGTCTCTCATAGCAGCTGAATTGAAAAAACAAAAAAACAAAAAACAAAACAAAAGATAAGTTGTATGGGAAGAACATGGAGAGGGAAGTCTGTGAGCCATTCTGTGGCTTCAGCCTGCGTTCTGGCCTGCCATCCGCCTGCCGTGTGTCCGAGGAGGGGCTTGCATGTGCAGTGTGGTGACAGTCAGTGAGAGTGTCGCTGCTTTGTTGACATAGTGATACACGCACACACGCACACAAAAGAATTCACTCATTCCACAGCAAAGCCACACGTCTCCTCGATAGCAGTCAGCAGCTTGTCGCACAGCTTGTCGTAGCTCTCGTAGGGGGGAATGTCGATCCGGTTGAAGCTGGAGAGAGAAAGAAAGACGAATGAGGAACAGAGACAAGCGAGGGAAGATGTGATATACAAGCAAGAGGGATAGACAAAAGAGGAAGAGAGATGAACGAGCGGGATGGAGAAGACACTCAACATAATCAATGTCTCAACATACTGCGTGAGTATGCAGCTTAGATACAGTATGGTGTGTGTGTGTGTGTGTGTGTGTGTGTGTGTGTGTCTATACACACCAGGTGTGAGCTTTGGGCAGGTTGTTGGCGTTGGCGTCGATCTGATGAATGGTGAAGAGTCTGGGTCCCGCAGCACCTGCAAAAAACACAAACACACACAGTGACACATTATTGCCAAGAAAAGTCAATCTGCACTGCCAAAAATAAGGATATATTTTAAACGTTTTGCAGAGGCCCTGGCACAAACACACCACAGCCAAATATATTGTACTTTTTGTGATGCATGAACTGGAACCACTGGCTTGCTACATACAGTACACCACTTCTTTACGCTACTACATGCACTCAGATTGTAAGCAAAATGTTCACACTCCTGTTCTCTCTCGCACACACACACAATCTACATTTTAACACCCACCCTGTAACGCCTTGAAGCCTTGCAGAGGGACCCTGGACGATCCAGTGACAAACTGCAGCAATCTGGCTCGCCTCTCTTCGTCGTACGACTCCACCGCCTTCCAGAACCACTTGACAATGTTGCTCTCCTGCGTGCAGTGCTTCAGGCGCGTGTTGGACTTCCAGTCCGCAATGTCGATCTTACCCAGGCCACACACGATCAGCTATGGGGCAGAGATGGCATGGGCATGGGACGTTTTTTAAATCCTATTGCACTGGTAGTTAACTCTTTTTTTTGCTTGCAGTGCCTCTTGATTGCCACTACGCTACACTGCCACCAATTTCACTTTGCATCCAAGTTATGACAAGTACATGATACTTCATTATTGTTCACTACTGGTTAGTGCAGACAGACCTTGCAACATACGGTCATAGAGGCAAATCAGTAGTACAGCTTTGGAAAAGGTGTGACATTTTTGCTACAAATACAGGGAATAAGATTGTCTACCTCCAGTTCCTTCTCGTCAAAGGCTTTGAGCAGGTGCTGAGGGATCACTTCATTGAAGCCTTTCTGCAGGGCCAGAAACTGGGCCTCAATGCCATGCAGGAACCTCCAGTTCACATACAACCTAAACACATAATAATGAGCAGTTGGAGACAGACTGTCAGTGCACAGAAAGATGCAGAGTCCTCTTCAAATACTCAGGGTGTTACCGTACAATCTTCTCCATACCTGACATACTCCTTCTTGGTGTCCTCTGTGACGGGGACGCTCTTGCCATTGGGTTTCAGTTCGTGCTGGATGATCTCTCCATAGGCGTTGTGCTCCACACAGAAGGTGTGGTCCAACACTCCTGTGATGTCATTGTCCCTGGAATGGTGAGACACACAATAGCCTGAAACTGGAGCTTTCCCATGGTGCCGCAGGATAGGAGAGCATGTGTGTGTTAACAGGGACATCTACTAGTATTGCAAATGTCAGTTGGAATAGGAACCAGTAAATAGACCTAGCTCAGCTATTTGTTGCTTCAGAGCCCTTTTCGAGGTAACACCGTGTCCCGTGTACTGACACGCTTTGATCTCCCGTCTCGCGCTGACTGTAGCTGTGCTAGTTCCAAACATAGGCCTACATAGTTAACCACTGCATGACAGCACAGCCTATTTTCTTATAATATACATTCACTAAAGCGAGTTATATAACAAAGAATTATTCACTAGAGTGACGAGAAGTCTGTTAATGCGCCAAAATGCCATAATGTTGCCAATTTAACTGCAAATGTGCGACCTGCTGACAATGGAGCTGCATGGCAGGGTGGATTGTTTGGAACTAGAATCCCTCCTCACTAGGCGGTCATGTGCACTTTTCAGCCAATGTCCGTCGTCACGCACGCTTTTCAGCCAATAGGCGTCTCTGTTCTGCCGTAGCATTGGGGAGTCAACAGGAGTGGAAGACAGTACTCTCCATTATAGGGCTCTACATGTGACCAGCCATTATCTAACAACCAACCTAAAACTTCACAAGGCAATCGCTGACCACCAGAAGAAATAATTATTTTGTGCTAAATTATTATGCAACTAACATACTAATATCAGGGGGGAAGAATTCTGTAAAGGCAAGAGTTTCAAGATGGCGTCCACGATGGCTGCCATGAACTTACACCTCCATGTAAACTGGGAGGGAATATGTAGAAAATCATGACAATCATGCAATCATGTTAACTAGCTTTTAATTGTTTGCATGGAAGGTACATGGGCATAAGGTTTTCAAAAGCTAAACAAAACCCCTAAGACATTTGCGGGGAAAAACACCCTTTTCACCTTTTTCCCTCCGAGATGGTTGCCAAAATGGTTTCAGCCAACAGAGGGCACCAGAGATCACTAATTTTAGGGATTCACAATCATTTAGCTTGAGTGTGTGTGGATGCAGTTAGGCAGTTGCACCCCTAATCTAGGTTGACTGTGAACGTGTTCATTGATGCCGTTTATCTTCTGTAAACTTGTTTGGATCCATGTCAATATGTCTCAAGTACATAATGACATCACATGCAACTGAAAGGGAAAAAGTAAATGAAAAAACCTCCACCCTAATTATTTAAAATGTGCCTCATGATGGCAGTACAACTGGGTGGGGAAACCCCACCGATCATGACCAGTGTCCCATCTGCTCCAAATCTTAAAACACACATTTAGAACCAACACATAGACAAAATCAATTATACTACCCACAGGGGGTAACCCACATGCTAGATGGCTGTACCCCAGGACTTACACAACCTTCGGTAAGACCCCGGACACATTGCAAACCTGTCTGGACAGTAAAATCAAAAGAGAGACTACAATGTCCATTTATCATTCGCTAAACTCACCCTAAACACTGTACTACTGAATCTGACAGTGGACTACTGAATCGTTTACTTTCAACAGTAGTTTTAAGTCTTGAACAGCGATATTTTTTGTTAACAGTGAGAACCATGGACACTGGTTGCACTGGTTGACGAGGTACCAGCAACAATGTGGCTACGTAACAGGTGATCGTTATTAAATGTGAGTCAAGCAGCCTCAGTGCAGACTGATTTCGTGGAATGCAGCATATCAGGCAGGAACCCAGGCTATTTTGACATGACAAATATGTAGAATCTACAGGTTTGTTTGTGTAGGTTGACCCTGACTTGCGCTACTATCCAGGACTGCATCAAATTAATGTGTGCAGCAGCATGCATATGCGTTGGTGTCTCTCTTACAGGATCCAGACGAGGCTGTTGTGCAGGTCCGGGTCAACAGACTCCATGTCATCCAGGGTGATGGGTTTGCCCAGCAGCTGCTTGTAGAAAGGCAGGGTGAAGCCTCCGTCGATGTAGTGGCCATGGAACACGGCCATGCCCATGATGCGACCCACAAAGTGGAAGTAAGACAGGTGCTCCTGGACAAGAGTGGTAGTAACATGTTCAGCCAGTTTCTTCCCTAGTTCAGTGACCTATTCATTCATTTTTAGTTCCAGCAGCTCACCTACTAAGCAGTTGTTTTTTGTGTCACAGTTCTACCTTGGAGGGCTGTGAGAATATCTGAATGGATCTTTAGTGCTTGCTTGTGTGTGCAAAAAATAAATATATATGGGAGTTTGAATGTCTATCGCCTAGCTTAATTCATGCCTCTGATGTATTTTTCACTTCAATCTGTTGTTAGTCTTAAACACAAAATAGCAAAGCTGCTCTCTAAGATGCTATCAATCTGTCGTAGAGGATATCTTGACTACAGCAACAAAACAAAGTCATATTAAATATGACTTTGTTTTGTTTATCTACAACATAAATTTTATGTTGTAGATATAGATCATCACACTGACGTCTGTCATTGCTCGGGGCTATACAATTGAGGGTTGGCAAATGGCATTTGATGCAGTTTATGGAATGTTGCAGAATATCATGTAAAATGCCTTGGTGAGACTATGATAAAATAACATTTTGATCAAGACAGCAACTGCATATAATATTACTTATGGAGTCACTCCTCTCACCCAGGGCAAATAAAGTGCTGAAATAAATAAAAACTAAACAATGGGCCAGTTAACTCACAGGGTTGACAGCCGAGTCTGGGTTGATCTGCAGGGTGTAGATGTCATCTCTGGAGTATTGGAACAGGCCATAGTAGGGGTTCAACATCTCATGGGACAGTAGATACAGCCACTCCCTAACACACACATGCACACAGGGTGTGTTAAATCTTCATATCGTATCATAGTCATACACTAAACACATTACCCATCAACAACGTAGATTTTTACGTCTCAAGTCTAATCCAGCGGCTAGGCACCGATGGCGTATATTTACACCATGTGGTCTTTTCAGTGGGTCATGATAGATTGCGCTCTTCGCCAACGACCACAACTTATGCATGGTTCTAGGTTGCGAAGCATACAACAGGAAATTTACCACATTAATATGATATCCAGGAGAAAAGTCTGGCAATTATTTTCCCAGATTATGTTTTTGGCTCTATTCTGTGACCGATAGACATTCTAAATAAGGGTTTCACTGAAAAGATTTTACTGTGTGGCCCCTTCCCCCTTCCCCCCGCCCCTGTCCCTACCCTTGTGTCCCACCCACCCATGTATCCCACACACACGAAAAAATTACCTGGCAACGCCTCCATAATCCAGACCTTCCTCTCCTCTGAATTTAACCATCAATCTCTTCCACAGATCTTTGGGACGCATTTTCATGACTTGACGGTAGGACTCCTAGGACACAGCAGGCGTCAGAGTTAGCACAACATGAGATGACCACAGTGTTGCATGTTTGAAGCAACAACACCAAGAAACTCCTGTTCAATCACTGGCTTTCCTGTCAATCAATAAACCTTACATACTATAGGTTCTCATATCCGTCTGTTCTTTCGTCCACTTTACCTCACTCTGTGTTTATGGGTTTTAGTGAGGCTCTGTGTAAATTCTGGTCCTAAAAGTAGTGAATCAGCTTCCAAGTTGCTTACTGATTCAAACAACATTAGCTTCATGGGATATCCAACACTTCTCGTATGCCAAACAAAGTGGCTTTACAGACAAAGAACCCCTTGGCTGTTGCATTGATGAATATAACTGCTGAGATGTGTGAGTGCGCGTGCATGCATGCGTGTGTACGTGTATGTGCATGATTCCCCACATATCTATTGTTTCGCGTGTCCAACAACTGTGCTGGAAGAACAGGCACTCATGGTGCCTAGGAAGGAATCTCTGGAAACACACCAAAACCTGACTGTCAGCTTCACAAATATATACTGTAGCCCTACCAGTGTGTGTGTGTGTGTGCGCGTGCATGCGCGCGCACACACACACACACACACACACACACACGTGCGTGCACATTCATGTTACATTACATAAGAGCCTCCTCCAGCTCAGAGTCTTGTTTCTATGAAGAGTCCAGAGACTCAGAAGCTGTGCCACGGTAAACAACCTCCTGCTACAGCAACATAAGCGTTGCAACTGTGAAAGCTGGGAATGACGATGCACGCGTAACACGCGCAGTTGTGCTCTCATGAAAACACTTGCACATGCAAAAGCTACACTGACTGACACACACATGCATGCACGCGCAAGTCAGTAGCAATTGATGGCTTCGGTTCCTGTTTGAAAACCTCAAGTAGGTTCACAGCTCTACTTTTTCACACTTAGCAACACACGCACACACACACACACACACACACGCACACACACACACAGCTGTCACGTCGCGAAGGGGTATGAAGTCATATTTTTCATTGCTCAACTCGTAGTTATGAAGTTATGTCTGGCCCTGAATACTTGCCACTGCTGTCTTAGACCCTTTCTTTACCCCCCTCCTTCCCCCCATCCTCCCCCTTCTCTCCAACTGCTGAAATCATCCAGAAAGAATGTCTTGCTGTGGTAGAACAAATGATTTGGAGAGCAGACAGAGAGAGAGAGAGAAGAGAAAGTAGAGTTGTGTGGTGAAGGCCCTTCTTGGTGTGCGTTCTACTGAGAAATAGCACAGCACTTCTGCGTACTGGTTCAGTGTTGCCATCAGGCTGTTTTTCTGTTGCAGAGGCAATGAGGCGAGAGAAAAAAAAAGTGCCCGTAAAGTGCGTGGATGTGTGCTGCTTGTGGACATTGTTCACATGGCGGTTAAAATGTTTATGCATGATTCTATTTATAATAAGAGTACATTTTAAATACATGATGTGGTTATGTGGTTATTGGAGACCATAGGCATAGGGTATGTTCATTGTAAAGTTGTTGTTGTGCTGATGTAGTGCGCGTGCGTTGCTAGCATGTGTGCGTCTAGTTGTAGTCCCACTTGAAAATTCCAAAACATTCCCTTTTACGGTTACCTTAGAGCCCACATGAGACTAGATTGCATTGTGATTCTCATAGATTGCCGCTGTTCATTTTGTGTCCTCCGTGAATTATGAGGACATGCCATTTATTGGCCAAGGTCTGCATACAAAGATGTAACTCCCTTTCATGTTTGTAGCTTGTTCAACCATATTTTTTTTTTCTATGAGCATCAGTCTCTCAAACACAATTCATTCATTAAACATAAAAATTATGTGTAATAGCAAGTCTTCCCATGTTTACTCTGTATTCTCTGCATTTTTTGGGTGACCATTATAATTGGAATGGTAGCTCTCTGCTGCCATCTCCTGGTGACAGCACAGACCTTTCTGGTACCACGAAAGCTGTAGTTTCACACAGTTACCAGACAGGCAATACTGGTGACACTCAAGTGCTCGCCATTGTATACACATTTACATATTCATGGTACTAGGCATGGTGTGCCTTGCATACAAATCGCACATAAACCATCATCCGCTTCAAAATCATTGGTTGGGCCTCGACCTCCTCCTACCTCAAATATCTCCTCGCGGCAGACCTCTATGCGGCAGTGGCCCGCCTGGGGCTGCTGCTGGGACAGCTCCTGGCGGAGGATCTTGAGCTTCTGCACCAGGTCTCTCTTGTACTTGGGCACGGTGAGGCACTCTGCCTCCTCTGGCAGCTGGGCCGGGGACAGAACCTGCTGGGGGACCCCCGGGACCACCTGCTCCTTCAACTGGCTTGGACGACTGGAGAGGGGGAAAGAGAGAGAGAGAGGTTGATGGTGAGGAGACGACTGAGGCAAGGCAATGCAATGTGGGTGTGGGCAAAATGATGGAAGGAGAGTTATGGTAACGAAGGAGAGATATGGAAGGTAGAGAGGAAAAATAGAGGATTGTGGGATGAGGGGGTAAAAACAGGGAGAAGACTTGGGAGGAGAATTGAGGTACCTTTTTGTTATAAATTAGAACCATTTCTCCTGCATTTGTTTTGATCTGCATGTGTGTACTGTGTATGAGAGATAAAATTGAGCGAAAAGGGACGCAAGTTCCAGCAGGGAATTCCCCCCATCTCCACCATCTCAAATCGTCTTAACCACTAAAACTTAAGAAGTTTCCCCTCCCTCCCGCCCTCCCCACCAGCTTTCTTCTCTTGTTCTCTCAGAGCAAAGCACAGCAGTCCAAACACGGCCCAAAGCCGTGGCTCAATGCGATCCACATCTCTGATTCACTCTGGGTCTGACCAGCTGGCAGGCGGTATCAGCCCCTGGGGCCTCAGGGAGAGAGAGACACACACAAACACCTCTGGTCAGACAAAGGCAGAAAGAGGGTTTGTTCTTTCTGCCCGTCCTCATCTTCATTTCTCTCCAGTCATCAAAATACACTGCATTTGTTCTTCTGCCATTTATCAGTTACGGGTATCGCTCTTCCTTTGTCAGGCCGCTAAGAAGCACTCCGGGACATCTCGGGGCTCCACCTAAACTGCCTCTGGAAGCTTCTTGTATATGTATATGTAAGGTTCCCTTTTAGGTGCCTCTGATCACTGCTAAATGTGTGGGGCACATGTCATCATTCCTCATGCTACAGTAAGGGCTGGTGAATAGACGTTTGAAACAGATTGCAATGAGTTCTGGGGAGTTGCCTTATGCTTTAAGGGATGTTTAGTTTATGTGCTGTAAGATTCTCAAACATATTGTATATTTTAGATTGCATTTTAATCTAAGGTAAGGCCATTTATCATCTTTTTTCCTTGTTCCAGATCAAGCCATCCCTCCCTTTATGGGCCTGTTTAGTCTTTTTGAACTCTCTCAACTGCCCTGCATGGCACCGTCCACCGCATACCATTTCATAACTCCAGAGACAGCCCTTAAAGAATAATGTTGGGAAAAGGGGAAGCTGATCTCTGGTCAGCGCTCCAGCTCTGGCCACAGCAGGCCTCAGTGTGGTGTCGGTGGTGGCACGCCTGGGTGGGCCTCATGAAAACATAATCCATCTCCCCCCGCCATTCAGACGGGGCAGCAGCAGCGGCGGACCTCGTTTCCCCCGGCAGCAGACGCTGAGCCAGCATGGCCCCCCTTCAGTAAAAGACGCTACTGTCCACCTCCGGGAGAGGAGCGTGCAGGGCCTAGCGTTTGGCTAAACAAAAGGTGGCGCACGCAGAGGTTAGGGTCTGGACAGAAAGGGAAGGAGAGAGGCCTTCTGAGGTATGGCAGAACATTGCCGCCCACTCGCTCAGACACGCGCTTCCACAACTCGGGGTCTGGTCCTGGTTCGCCGGGGGTTAAAAAAGGCCTGTTCTATTTGGATTCCCGAACTAAACGGGTGCAGTGTTTCGCCCGTCTATCCCTGTATAATCAAGTCAGCTGCTATTTATTTTATTGGCAGGCACTGAGGCCCCATTCGCATGTCAAAAAAAGGGTAAGACTGCAGTCGGGCCGTCCCAAAAACCACTTTAGGAAGGAGAGGGGGGCGGCCCTAAAACAAAATGGAATGAGTTGCTCTTGGCCAGGGTGCCCAAGAACCATATAATAAAGCATAATTTGAGCGTGCCCCCCCCCCTCTTCCGAGGGCACAGTGTAATTAAAAATACATGTCGACATACTTTGCCGTCTCTGGTTTCCAAACGGGAACCGAGCTCTGCATATTTGACCGTAAATATAGAAAATACAAGCGCAGCACAGCCGAAGACCTGCCCTGGCAGGCCAGCAAAAAGGGTTCCTTTTGCCGTGACAGCTTGGGTGAAATATGACGATCGGGGGAGAAAGACAAACTTTCACATTCAATCTAGGAGCCAGAGGATTTTATTATTGTTATTCCAAGGTAGAGGGAGAAAGTGAGATGAAAATAAGAAATGGAGGGTGAGAGAAGTTAAGAACTGAAAGCAGCACAGTTGTGAGCCAGAATGCGCACCCTCTGCACCTGAACCTGTGTGTGCGTGCGTGCGTGCGTGCGTGCGTGCGTGCGTGCGTGCGTGCGTGCGTGCGTGCGTGAGATCACACCAGTGGTTCCTGAGAGGATTCCAGGTGGTCCCCAGCTAAATGATGGAAAGTTGGTTAATCAGTTGTAACTCTTCGCCCGCAAGGGTCAACTTGGTTTCATTTTTACACTCTCAAGAGTTTAAATATTCATCATCCGAATTAGCCCAAGTCTACACAACTAGGGAATGTAGAAGATTAATGGTCATTTTGATCTGTATGTTTGACCGTTTTGTTTCTGAAATCCAGCCTTGAATTGTGGACAAAAGCAAAAGAAATCTTTAGTTTTGGGGTCTGTGGGGCATCAAATCGTGGTCCGTGGCTCAAATGCAGAATAAATGGTGGTCCCTGGTATGAAAACCACTGATCTAAATGGAGCTGGTACAGGTAGGCTGCAGCTAGCAGTTCCATACTGGAACTCTCTTCCTCAACCTGTTCTGGCCCTGGGCCCACAGCGGCACAGACAATCAAAGAGCCCTTTATGAGGAAAGCCCGCTGGCAAGTAGGAGCCATGCAGCTTCGGGGGTTCTTTACACTTCACCCGGACAGCAGGGGGGTTGAGATGACCGAGAGGTCGGCCAAACTACTCCACTGCTGCAGATTCAACAGAATGTGTAGCACGCTTGCGAAGTTATTTGAGCGCGCGAAGCGTGTACTAGAAAACGGCGTGAGAGCTAGTGTTCCGTGTTGATGCTCCAACATGACCCCGCTGTGATGAACAGGTTGTCATTCTGTCATATACCACTGACCAGATAAAAGACCAGGTATGTTTAGCACACTGAATACCACTCATGGTATCTACTACCTACTAGCAGTGTTGGTCAATATTACTTAGGAAAGTAACTTCTTTACTTTACTCGTTACCCCTTAGACAAAGTAATATCATTACTTTACTTATTACTAGAATTGAAGAGTAATATATTACATATTACGTTATTACTTTCCCAAGTTCTCAACACCGCCTTTGAAAAAATAGAGATGTACAACATAATCTGTTTAGTGAGCTCTTTTTAGAACTGAATCCAATTTATTGGAATAATAATAGTCTCCAATCCCACAAACTGCACCTGAAAACAAAGCGAACAAAATCTCTTTGACCTTTTAAACTTTTTCCACAATTCTTTTCAAAGACAGTTGAGGTCTTTCACAATAAACCTCAGAAATATGAAATATTTCTATCAGTCTTGTATTTAAAAATAAAATACAAAATAAAGCAGCAAGTGATTTGTAGTGTACATAACTGTGCACAGGATGCAGCGTGTGGACTGGATCTACAATCTACTGCACACTCTGTTGTTACAGTACCTGTCGATAGCTTGTAAATCTGTTCTATTTTTGCATGCAACAACAAGCTCATTTTAAAAAAGTAACTTGGCGTTACTTGCAAAGTAATGCGTTACTTATTACCCATTTTTGCAGAGTAATCTCGTTACTTTACTTTTTGGAGCAAAAGTAATAATATTACAGTAATATGTAATCTAAAATTAGTTACTGCCCAACACTGGGTATTAGGGGTACAACAATTCAGTTTGAAAAATAATTGCTATAAAGGAATCGAATTTGGGGAGAAATGCTCCTCCCTCCGTGTCATGAGACAAAAATGTCCAAAAATAGAACAAGTAGCAGAGTTACAAGCTCACAAGTTGATTGTGATGTGAGCTTGAAAATCGTCCATTTTAGAATATGAATATTATTTGACATTAAAATTCATAGCGAGACATTGCCGAATTTGATAATCATCGCCGACTTCACTTTGCCAAAGCGCGCTTAATGATTTTTTTGAAGAAGGCATTGGATTCTATTCATTTCAGTATGGTAAACACTTTAAACCCAGCAACTTTATTTTAAGGGGAACGATCTACAACCTCTCAATGCATTGCACTGCGTCAAGCTGTGAGCTTGTAAATCCAAAGATATACTTAGTATTATTCTTTTTTTTCCTATCTGCATGTTTGTCTTTTTGTCTGTTTATATGATTTGATTCCAACTGTCCTCTCCTTCCTAGAGTAGGATTATGCTTATTTTTGTATGTCGATACATTGTCTTGTGTCCTACAGGGGTGTTTCACATAAAATGCTAGTACTGTCTGTAGTTATGGTTCTGAAAAAATATAATTCTGTCAGTCACACTTGTTTCTTTGTCAAGCCTATGCTACTCAATTTGGCTGAAAATAATTTAGGAACTGTATTGTCAAAGTACAGAAACAGGTTTATGGCCTGAGTGTTTGGATTACGGTGACTGGCAGTGTCACCTAAATATACAATGCCAGACATTTCTAAGAACAGGGGTTGACACTAACACTTGCCCGCTTGCCCGGGGCAAGTAAAAAAAATTGTGGGGTAAGTGAAGACTGCTACCTGGTTGCCCGATCGGGCAAGTGTGCAACTTAGTGCACTATAACACAACACAAGATAAATTTGTCTTGAAGGCAGTCATTGCACTCTGCCTCTGTGTCTTTCCCTGCTTTCTAGCTATCTCTACCTATCTCTCTCCCAGGTTCATTTGGTTCCAAACTATCATTTTGCTGGGGTCAGGGACCACTGGGTCTGTTGACCACTATGGGCTAATTAAGATGATGAATTTTAACTCTTGAGAGTGTAAAAATGAAACCAAATGGACCCGCAAGGGTCCATTTGGTTTCATTTTTACGTTCTCAAGAGTTACATCTGGTTAACCAACTTAGCTGGGGACCACCTGGAACGCTCTCAGGGACCACTGGTGGTCCCCGGACCACCTGTTGAAAACCCCTGGTTTAAAGCACCCAAGTGGGAAGTAAACTTAAATGCAAAATTTATAATATATTTTTTGGGGGGGCAAGTGGCCATGACCTGAGGGCAAGTAGAACCTGATTTGCACTTGCCCGATGGGCAAGTGCCTCAGAGACCTTAGTGTCAACACCTGAAGAGGGAAGCGGTTTCTGACCTGCCTTGTAAAATTGTGGAATATACAATCTGTTGACACTTTACCCTTTGAATAAAACCTACAAAAGCAACATTGCAGGTTGACTTTCTTTTTTTGCTGGATTAAAGTTTTTCACCTGGCAGGCCCTTTTCATTTCACTGCTTCACACAGACAGGACATTAATCACTGAACTAAATGCCACCAATACGGACAATATTTAGGTAAAGAGCACTGTTAACATATACCTTTCTCAACAGTGCAATTCTGTGGCAGGGTAAGTAAACCAAAACCTGAGACCATGGCATTGGAATTGAAAATCAAACACTCCATCCGCGCGTACACACGCACACACTAAAAGAAAACCTAATAATCTGTGTTCACATTTATACCATAAGTTAAATATACCTCACACCCATAATCTGGCAAGTACAGTATATATAAACTCCTTTTCCTTTTGAACATCAGCGCAAATATTGATGGAAACGTCACAAAGATGTATGCCTTGGTCGGGAAAATACCTAGTGATGTATGACAAGTTAAAAATACACTTGGGCAAACACTGATGTAAAGGCTGTAAAGACATACGGTCCATGTCAGGGTGTGTGAGCAGAGTAGACCGTATGTGAGAGACAGTGTGTCACACATACGGTACGTGTCAAGCAGTGTTGCCATGTCCTCTTATTGCGAATGCAGTGAGCCCTAACTATGGAAGTCTGACACACCAGGCGCAGTTACACCAAAAGAGAGCCCCGCATAGATTAATCAAATATACAAAATTATTTTGACGGATTTCAAATACAACAACAATCCTGTTGCAGCTGCGCTAATGTATCATTTAAAGATACCGTAATTAGGTATGTTGGCTCCCGCATTTTCATGTCTTAAGTGTTAACTGTGTATGGGAATTTTTTGTGGTTAGTCGCTTGCAAATGGTTTGCAAATTTTTTGAGGGGATTCTTTCTTCTTCTTGTGGGACATATGTCCTACAAAATGAATATGCATTTGTCCCTACACACTCATTTAGGTACACACCATGTGTAGCCAAATTATGTCTCATACATCTGTGTGTGCGTGCGCATGCACGCACGCACGCACGCACAAGTACGAACGAGTGCACTCGTTTGTTCACTCATGTGTGGCCTAATCGCATCTTTTGGGCTCACCCTCATAAACCTGGTGGCTTGTTTCTCTCGCATAGTCTGGCAACCCCTGGCGTTGGGGGAGTGTGAGCGAGGCAGCAGAGTGTATAGTGTATGTGAGAGACAGTGTGGCAGACCACAGTTATGTGGTTGTGTCTGACTGTCTGACGACCCAAAGAGCTCTCTCTCCCCCTTGCCTGAGGTTGACTGGCTCAGCCAAGCTTGAACCCAAGCAAATTGACTCGGGCACACAATGCCCTCTTTAAATGGCCGCGCGGATCCAATCTACGTAGTCTGTCACTTACCGCTTCCTCCTCTAGTGAAATGGTGGCAATGAAATCTACCATTTACATAATAAATCTATTTGTCAAACACATTTCGCGAACATAGCTCATTAGGTTCTCTTTTTGAATTAAATGTAAAGCTGCAATATTGACTGCCTTAGTGGCTAAGTGGCTTATAGTCAGCAACATTAAGACCAGCTGGAGAGCATGTGTGTTATGCGTTTTTTGTGTGTGTGTGTGTGTGTGTGTGTGTGTGTGTGTGTGTGTGTGTGTGTGTGTGTGTGTGTGTGTACACGCGCGCACACACACACACTGTATAATGCATAGAGCAGTTATTGTACGGAGGAGGATGATATGAACCATAGTTAAATAAAGGGAAGGGTTAGTGGGTGCTGGGGGTGTCTGTCTGCACCCGTGTAGCACAACCGCTTAATCTAGACTTTAATTTAGTTCTGACATGAGATACTGTGTTGACAAAACAACAGGTAGTACTCTTCACATGATGGAAGCCAAAACACCATCAACCGACTGTCTCTCTTAACATAACACAAACACACTGCAGTTTGACAGCTCAACTTGTATAAAACATTAACGCTTTGACACTTTGACAGCTTTGTGCTCGCTCTTAACGAAAGCGAGTCACAGCTCGCCCCCACCAGCACCCCATGCTGACCTTTGCGGTATTTGTTTAAAGTGGTTCAGAAACTTTTTTTAACGCCAAGGACCCCCAAATTGACACTCATTAGCCCGCAGCCTGCCTTTAGAAAAGATATGCCAAGGAAGCTCCATAAGAGAAGATTGTTACGGCTCTGATAGTGATTCCGATTGACTTTCATTTCAAGGACCCACAGATGTGACCTGAATTAGGCTAGTACGGACTACGTTCTATCTCTGGAACCCCCAATTTATATTGTAGAAACAAGGTTAATTTACCTTAGAGAGTTACGTTATGAGAGTGTACAAAATTTGTACACTCAAGACTCTCTGAAGAGTTAAAATATTCACCATCTGAATTAGTCCAAGTCTACACAACTAGAGAATGTAGAAGATTAATGGTCATTTTGATCTGTATGTTTGCCTGTTTTGTTTCCAAATTGCAGCCTGGAATTGTGGACAAAAACAAAAGAAATCTTTAGTTTTGGGGTCTGTGGGGCTAAAATGTGCTCAAATGGTGGTCCATGGCTCAAATGCTGAATAAATAGTGGGCCCTGGTATCAAAAAGGTTGAAAAGCACTGGTTTAGAGTCTACCTTGCCCTCTTCTGCTTCCATCTTTTGCCTACCTTGATGCATACTCTCCTTCTTACCATCCTACACTATTTATTAGAGCCCGGTCTATCAGTGGTCATATCGTATCGGTGTCACCAATAATTGTCACCGATAGAATTTTTAAAAGTGCACAATGCCCCCTACTAGCTGCTACAGTGTTAGCATCAGTGTTTTTAGTATCAGTCTATCATATCAGTGGCCAATCGGTGAAAAAATGTCCAGCTAAAATTCATATTGCTAAAATTAGCTGGAATTCAATTTCATTCCAGCTAAAATACATATTGGTTGCGTGGTGGGTATACGTCTATTATCGGTTATTGTAGCATTCCCAAAATTACATATCGGTCGGGCTCTACTATTGTTGCTTGATTATTGCCTGCGTTTGTGCCTGTCTGGCTACATCATTTTCTGTCTTTTTTTATGATTTGTACTTTATTATTATTTTAATAGGACAAAGACAACACAAAACACGAACACATACACCACTAAAAACAAATAAAAATTATAATAAATAAAATAAAACTACAACGACAACAACTACAATTCAACAGAACACTCGCAGCAGTCCTCCCCAACCCCGGTTTTCAGAAATCCAGTTCTCTATATTGCTCACCGGTGCAGTTCACTAGGGCTCACTCAGAGCCGGGATCGTCCTCCAAGTCCTGATATATACAAGTCGTAGTAACACCACTTTAAATCATATTTGTCCATCCCATTGAACAGTCGATATGACAATCGCTCATAAGCGGCGACCTGTCCAAGCGAGGTGTACCACAAAGACACTGCAGGTGCAGATGAGGCTTTCCAGTCTTTAACCAGAAGCCTCCTTCCTAACATAATAGCAGTTTGTATCCATTCAGCTAGAGGAGGGGTGACATTCCTCAATGTAGAAGGGTCACCCAAGACGAACAGGCTGGGTGAGAATGGGATATCAAGGCCTGTTATTCTCTCCAGCCTTTCATGTATACTTGTCCAATATTCTTGAATATTGGGGCAACCCCAGAGCATATGGATCAATGTGCCATCTCTGTCTTGACACCTCCAGCATTCAGGCCCTTCAGTCAAGCCAAGTCTAAACAGTCTGGATGGTGTCCAGTACACTCTATTTATGATTTTAAATTGAATCAACCTTGTACGCAACTCTCTAGACATTTTTTTACCATTCCTCAAAATTTTTACCCAATCATTATCTGAAATAGTTATTCCCAAATCCCTTTCCCATGGTAGCTTAGATATAAATTTATTCTGGTCAGAGGCATCCAGAAGTATTGAATAGTAAACAGAGGCCTCATGACCCATTCCAAATAATTTATAGATTATGTCCACTGCGTCAATTTTAGGGGGGGGTGACGTGGGAGAACCAAAGGTATTAGTTAGTAAATGTCTCAATTGTAAATACTGCCAGAAATGTTTTTGTTGTAGGCCGAATTCTGATTTCAGTTCTTCAAATGATTTTAGATTATTTTCTTTATACAGGTCTCCCAAGATCCTTATGCCTCTTTGGTACCACGGGTCCCAAATAAAAGGCTCTTTGCCTATGAGAAGCTTCGGATTATCCCAAATGCCTGCCGACCAGTGGAGAAACGGATTAAATTTAAACATGGAGGCTATTTTTTTCCAAACCCAATATATATGAGACATTATTGGATGGGATAGGCTAATTATGTCCAATTTAGTTGTGAGGCATTCAATAGGAGTTAGGGGAGCGCAAAGTGCGCTCTCGAGACTGAACCACGGCGGCGCCCTCTCCGGCGGAAGAGTCCATTGCATCATATGCCTCAAGGTAAAGGCATAATGATATAGCAAGAGATTGGGTATACCCAAACCCCCCTTGTCTACCGGTCTTTGCAACTTCATCAATTTAAGTCTTGGACGTTTGTTGTTCCATAGGAACTTATTACAAATTCGGTCAAATTGTTTGAAATATTGTATCGGGATCTTAACCGGGAGAGCCTGAAGCAGGTAATTGAGTCTCGGAGCGCAGTTCATCTTAATAATGTTTGCCTTACCCCACATAGACAGATACAAAGAGGACCACCGCTCCACATCAATCCGTATTTTGTCCAATAGAGGTTCAAAATTTACTTTCACCAGCTCATCCAGTTTTGGTGGAAAAATGATGCCTAAATACTTAATGCCCCTAGGGGGCCATTCAAAGGAACCTGCTCGGAATAGTGATTTAGGGCAATATGACGAGAGTGGCAGGGCCTCAGATTTCGACCAGTTGATCTTGTAGCCTGACATGGATGAGAACTTATCTATCGTCTTAAATAATGATGGGAGGGAGTGCTCGGGGTCCGACACAAATAGAAGGATATCATCTGCATACAACATTAGCTTGTGACATGTGTTATCAATTGTAATTCCTGGAAATGTTTGATTTTTACGAATTGCCGCAGCTAAGGGTTCAAGGGCGATGGCGAACAGAAGAGGAGAGGCCGGATCTCCTTGCCTAGTCCCCCTGCCCAATTGAAATGGGGTTGATATGATGCCATTAGTCATAACTGATGCAGTTGGGCCGGTGTAAATTAGTTTAATCCAACTAATGAATTTCTTGCTGAAACCAAAACACTCCAGGGTGGAGAACAGATACGTCCACTCGACCCTATCAAATGCTTTTTCCGCATCAAGAGAAATGGCCGCCAAGGGGGCGGAGTTATCCTGAGTAGCCCACATAATGTCTACAAACCGTCTAATATTGTCTGCCGAAGAGCGAGAGTGAATAAAACCAACTTGATCTTGGTGAATCAGTGATGTTATAACTTTGTCCAACCGGTTAGCTAGTATTTTGGAGAAGATTTTGCTGTCGCATGAGGTCAGACTAATTGGCCTGTAATTCTTACACTCTAAGGGGTCCCTCCCTTCCTTAGGTATGAGTGTGATAACTGCTTCAGTTAGAGAGGGAGGGAGATTGCCCCCTAGCAAAGCCTCGTTGTATGTTTCCAAT
Organism: Benthosema pterotum; assembly: GCA_039105355.1. Classification (NCBI taxonomy): domain Eukaryota; kingdom Metazoa; phylum Chordata; class Actinopteri; order Myctophiformes; family Myctophidae; genus Benthosema; species Benthosema pterotum. The sequence goes on along the minus strand of CM076973.1, from coordinate 18,783,727 downwards.
AATAATGGCGCTAGCTCCTCTGCATAGGCTTTATAAAACTCTGAGGTATAACCATCTAATCCGGGAGCTTTACTTGTGGGCAGACACTTTATAACCTCCTTTATTTCTTCCACAGTAATGGGCAAATCAAGTTGGGCACTCTGGCCCTCAGACAATTTAGGCAAATCCAGGTCGGTCAGAAAGGAAGCAATGTCGCTCTGTTCTGCTACTGATTCTGAGGTATATAGGTGTTTGTAAAAATCTCGAAAAATCAAATTAATCCCCCTGGGATCAGACACGAGTCTACCCCCGTCACCTTTAATAGCTGGGATCGTACTCATTGCTTCCTTTTGTTTTATATATCTAGCAAGTAATCTCCCGGCTTTGTCTCCTTCCTCAAAGTATTTCTGCCTAGCACGAAACAGAGAAAATTCAGCTCTTTGTGTCATTATTAAATTGAAATCATATTTCAGCTTAGTCAAGTGTGTCAAATTTTCAGAGGTTGAATTATTTTTGAAAATCTCCTCAGCGATCCCAATTTTGTTTTCAAGTTCCTTTAATTTGGCCGCATTTTCCTTTTTTTTAAAAGAAGCGTGTTGAATTATATGGCCCCTCAAGAAGGCTTTTAGGGCCTCCCAAGCAATCCCTGCCGATGGCGCCGTAGGCATGTTGGTTTCAATATAGAGAGTTATTTGTGCTCTTAATGATTCTTTGAAGGTCTCATCCATTAACAGGCTAGAGTTGAATCTCCATCTTGTTGATCTTTCTGGTTTACAAATCGCTGTTATTTGTAAATAAATTGGACTATGGTCAGAAATAATTCTGTTGCCAATCTCGGTTGAATGTACAGATGATACTAATGATTGTGATATTAAGAAATAATCAATCCTACTTAGTGAGCCATGACGGGGACTATAATACGTATAGTCTCGTGCTGTTGGGTTTTGTATACGCCAAATGTCTATTAGGCCCAAATCCCTCACCATGTCCTTTAGGGCAACCTGAGCCCTGGATGAGCGGACTAATGTGGAGCTGCGATCCAAAACGTTATCCATAACTTCATTAATATCCGAACCCAGAAGGACTGGATAATCCCCCATTCCACTTAGCATCCCTCAAGGATGCCAAAGAATGAGGGATCATCAATATTTGGAGCATAGATATTCGCTAAAATGACATTATTACCCTGAATTTGGCAAAGCATCAGTAAAATTCTACCCTCCTCATCTTTGCTTTCCTTGAGGCATTTAAATTGCAGATATTTACTAATTAAAGTCACCACCCCCCTGCTATTAGTACTACCACATGCCGCCCCCACATAGCCCACCCAGTCTTTACAGAGTTTTTTAGCTTCCTTTAACATTAGGTGAGACTCCTGTATGAAAACAATATCACATTTCTTTGATTTAACGAAGGTCATTACTTTCTTCCTTTTAACAACATCATTGAGACCCCTAACATTCCAGCTCATGAGCTTCAGCCCAGTCGAACTACTACCGGCAATGATATTTGTCGTATGGGGCCAGGTACAGACCGCTGCTGCTTATAACTTGCAAAAACATATAACACAGAACACAAAACACAAATAAAAATCCCCAAACAAAAACCTGCCTGAGAAAACAGACAATCCCCACACCCTTAGCTTGGTCCGTGACTCTCTAACTAAAGGCTGCTAAAACAAAAAGAAAATCCTCCCCACACCCTCCCCTACCCAAACTAACATGCTGGGATGAGAGCAAAGATTCTCACCCAGTCATAAAGTACAATTATAACACTCATAGCAAAGAACTTTCATTTTAGAAACATAATTATTAACTCCCTAATGAATAATAATATGGTATAATACACACCGTTACCCCCAGATTCAACATTAACACGGGTGGATTCCTGTAGATTGAATATAGATGAAAGTAAAAGCAGTAATACAAAAATAATAATAATAAAGTGAATGAAAATCAAATTAGTAGCACTTTTGAAGTCCTGTCCACCCCTTTATATTCAAAACGTTCCCCCATTCAGTAAATAAAAGAAATAAAAACAAAGATTCAACTACAAAAAATAAATAAATAAAAAATCATTACTAAAGTATCAATCCACACACACTAGTTCACAAAAGCCCCTTGTACACACCCCTCTCCCCACAAAAACACAGACACTCACACATTCAGTATTCACACTAAATCCCCTGCATGTATTTACAATCCCTACCCAGGTGGCGGCGCCGTCGTCCAGATGAACGACGGCCTCGCCACACTTTCAGAGAGCAAGAAAGCAAGAGCACGTGTAGAATCTCATACCCCCCCCCCCCCCCCCCACCCACACACACACACACACACAAACCACGTACACTTCTCCCCACACACGCGCACACATATCCCCAGATATAAGATACATCCATAAAGCATCACCAACCATCCACTAACAAATACACACACACACACCCACACACACACACACACACACACACACACACACAAAAAGTCAGCGACCATAAGTGATTAAACGTTCCCATGCATGTGTATACACTCATCTCCCACATGATGGTGCCACCGCTCAACGAACGATGACCCCACCATAGGAACTCATATCAATGCAAATATTACCCCCCCACACACACACACGCACATACCCACGCACGCACGCACGCACATTCGCTCGACCGAAGGACCAGACAAAACACACCCACAGCAAACACACACACACACACGCACGCACACGCACACGCACACACACACGCACACACACACACACACACACACACACACACACACACACACACGACAAACCACCGTTCAAAACAAACAGAAGAGCATGACGTCGGGATTAGTTTGTAAACTAAGTGTAGTCTGATTATCCTCCAGTAAGTAATAATACAACTTAAATCAGTAACATTGTTACCTTAGTGATAATAAATAATACAAGAATGGGGTCATAAATTAACACACGGGCTCACTCTACTGCGGCATAAAAGCCCTAGATTACCCCAAGGAATGAATGAACTCATGGCTTTTGCAGAATCTTCGTAGCGTCGGGTCCCCTGTGGTGCACGGATGACGAGGACTGCGGGATATTCCAAAGAGAACCGTATGTGTTTCTCGTGAAGACTTTTCTTGCATTCCCTGAACTTTTGGCGTTTCTCGTTGACCAGCTTGGAATAATCAGCAAAGATCATTATTTGGTGGTCGTTCCATACAACCTTGCCCAGCTTGCGTGCAGCATCGGCGATCCGTTCTCGATCCTGGAACCTCAGGAATCTGGCGATGATGGTCCTCCCTCTCGGTGGTCGGTCGTCTTCAGCCCCCACTCCATTACGCACGGTCGGCACGGGGCCCACCCTGTGCGCTCGTTGTATCTCCAAGGGCATGGGGAACTCGATCTTCAGAATATCTGGAAGGACCTCACGCAGGAACTTAACAGCATCTCCACGCTCACACTCCGGTGGAAAGCCGACAAAACGTAGGTTGTTTCTTCTTTCTCTATTTTCCAAATCGTCGAGCTTTTCCCGGAGGGTTTGTACTTCGGCTGCAGCAGCCATAGGCATGGAGCGCATTTCTTCCACTGATGTCTCCAAAAAATCAACACGGGCCTCCACACTTGTTATGCGGCTGGAAATGTCTGCTAGTTTGCTGTCTGTGGCTCTCGTAGTCACTCCAATATCCTCCAGTTTCTTGTCAAGAGCTTCTGTTTTAGCCAGAATCAAAGCGGTGAGCTTAGCAAACTCCTTGCCCACTTCTCCAGACACCGTCGTAGTAGTATCTCTGTTCTCTCGAGTCTCACTGGGCGACGCAGGCGAATGTGGTGTCCCCTCTCCGGTGGCAGCATTAGCATTGGTGTTAGCCTGAAGGCCCGTGCCTCCACGGGTGGTGATGGAGCTTGTTTTGGACGTTTGCGCGGAGGTCTTGGGATTTTTCGACATCACTACAGCTTAGTGTTCACTTTCTATAACCAAAAGAGTTCAAGTTCAAGTTCTTTACTATATAATTAAGCGGATAGTGTTCGGGTGCTAGACGAGCTCTTTTCTAAGCAGCCATCTTGGTCAGGTGCATCACGTGACTCCTGGCTACATCATTTTCTGTCTTTCTACATCTGTAGCACAAAATACGTTTAGATTAATTTCCATGCAGGGACATGGCTAGTTTGTCTAATATGCATTTCACTTTAGCACTGTACAATACGGACTTACGGAGCATTAACTATGCAAAAAAAAGTGTAAAAAAAAAAGAAAAAAAGACCCACATAGGTTTGAATGTTCCACTCATAGGGTTAAGTACGTATGTACGTACAGTACGAATCTGTACTCCTTCATTAAATGAATTGCTGGTCTAGACATAATGAAAACATACATATTATACCCAACACGCTCCCAGCCGTTCAAGACCCCAAAGTGTGAGTGAAAGTGAGGTAATTGGTATCAACACAACATGTTTTCCCCACTCTCTTTCTCCCTCTCTCTCTCCCTCCAAGCCTTAAAGGATTGATAGAAACCCATAGAGAACCCCATTTATCAGTAATGCTGTGGGCCATGTATGTCGGTGTACTACTGTGTGTGTGTGTGTGTGTGTGTGTGTGTGTGTGTGTGTGTGTGTGTGTGTGTGTGTGTGTGTGTGTGTGTGTGTGTGTGTGTGTGTGGTGGGCCTATGTGGGTGTTGGGTGAAATAGTCTGAAATCCTGGGTTGATAAAAGACAGATGTCCTGACACAGAGCCAGGCGCGAGGCTGATAACTTTAACAGTTTTTTGGAACGGAGAGGAGAGAGAGACGAGGGGATGTGTGCGCAGAGGACAGGACGGGGGAAATGAGGAGAAGCAGAGAGACGAGAGGATAAGATGAACTGAAGCACTGCTAGGGTTTCTGAAGCCATGCGGACGCACCAAGGTGACTGTAATGGATAGAGATACAGTACACAGAGCAGTGCCCACATACAGTACTGTACACTGTGGTTAAGAGGTTATTCTCTTACAGTACATATCTCCTAGTGTGTGTGTGTGTGTGTGTGTGTGTGTGTGTGTGTGTGTGTGTGTGTGTGTGTGTGTGTGTGTGTGTGTGCATTCCATCCGATGTTGTATTTTTATCCTACCAAAATGCCTATTCATTCATCATCTGATCTTGCCCAATTCGGTCAAGAACCATAGCTTTTGGAGTGCTTCCATACAGTAGTTGTTCCCAAGGCCTTCTAAACCCAGACCGTTTCATGAACAAACTTCAAACAAATATTTTGATCTCTATTAGATACTAGGAATCCTAAGTGTGTAGGGCAGACCTACACTGTAGAGAGTTTTTGTGGGCAGAAATTGGCATAAGCACCGCTTAAGAAAATTATGTTAAGTTTTGCGATTGGTCGGAAAAATATAAATACCCAGGGGAACTACATCTGATGGATGTTCCGGATAATGCTTCTGCCGTAGGGTGTCTCCAATCCTTTCTCTTTGCAGATGAGACTTTGAGACGCTAATAGTAGAGCGACTAGACGGAAATGATGTCCGCTTATGACGAGCATTAGTGAGGACTAATTATGCCAAGATAATGTTGATAACGGGTGAAGTGCCCCTTTAAAGGATTTAAAGGCAACACTTTTTTTAGATTAGTTTTTTTTACCATTTGAAGGCTGGAGTCATTCTGCGCTCTCCTAATAAGGAGTCAGACAAGCAAGCGAACGCTGCTAATTGACCAGATAACATTGCAGAGCTTTAACTCCTAAGCAGAGGCTGTTCTGACACATATGGATGCTATTTGACCAGATGACCAGATGTTGATTTCCCAAACACGCGTATCGTGCCAGCCGCTGTTATTGCAAGAGTTTCTGACCAAGAATCTGTATTAAAAAAAGAAGTGGGAGATCTCAACATTCTTTCAGCGTGAAATGAAATCCCCCTCTCTCTCTCTCCCTCTCTTTGCTGGTGCCTCCGTTTCTGCTATTTCCAAAAATTGTGCTAATGCAAAGATACACCAGACAACACGCATTCCGACTCCATCTGAATGCTTATGTAAATACACCAACAGCTTAATTTAAGCTTCTCTGCCTGACTTACCAACTATGTAGACTTGTATGGGATTCCAGACACTAGTCCAACATGCCCTTATTACGACTGTGTGGCCAGTTAAGACTGATGATGCGAGCGTTTATGACTGAGATAGGGTTAGTAATGGGTTGGGACTAATGAGCAGTCGGCACAAATTGCACAATGACACGTACCCTTGTATGGGCTAGTGATAATATTATATATGTCACTCTACTGCCGACTCTGTCAGTGTCATAGGCGATTTTAGGCTCTCCTTGCGAGGGGGGCAATATTTTGGGGGACTTTTTTGTGCTAACACACAGCTAAATAAATGATGGTAACCAAATGGATCCTTAAAGAGCTGAGTGTTAAAAAGATCTTAAAAATGCTTAGTTTGGTGTCTGAGAGACTAAACTACTGTATTGTCCCGAATATAAGACGACTTGCTTATAAGACGACCCTCATTTTTCAGAAAAAAGAACATTGAATGTCAAATAGTATAGCCCCTGAATATAAGACGACTCCATTTTTTGGGATATTTCCATTGGGAAGAAAACTATACTAAAACATAGTCTTATATTCAGGCCAATAGGGTATATAACTTTTTCCAACTTTTTTGCCACCAGGGGGGCAAGGGCCTCCATGGTCAGTGTACACACAAAACAAGTCTTAATACCACGGCACTTTTACAGTATGCTACAAACCAACAGACACCTACAGGACCTTGTGTTGCTCTCATATGGCCAGTCCAACCCTGTGCTTGGCTAACACCTGTTTGATATTACAGTCAAAGTAAAGTGAAGGAGATTCACCAGGCCGAGTTGTTGGTCCAAGCTGAAGTGCGCTTCGCTGTGTGTCATGCCCTGGAAAATTACATGTGTCTGATATACACTATACATACAGTACATGCTCACGATGTGCCAACACTTAGAATGTTTATTATTGTATCAGCTATTTTTTGTCACTGCACTACACCAAGTGAAACTTCAGCCAGGTCAGCTTGCTGACAGCAAATATAAACACCCTACAAGATGGACTGACAGCTCACCACGCCAACAGTGGATGAGAAAGAAATGCTTGGCCAAAGATGGTCTACGAATGAAGATAGGCCAACTTGCATCGGTGCCACTTCTAGAGGTGAAATGGACTACAAAGCCTACAAATGGACTCTTAACCCACCCGCTGCTGCAAGAAAGGGGGACAGTAAGTGTCACTGCCAGAAATACCTGACTTTTAGACAATTATGGAAAAATCTATGGTGGGCCGTTCGGAATACCTTAAAAAATCCTCCATCTCTTTGCTTTCATGGAAAAAAAATAAGTGAGTTGATAACATGTTCTGTTTTGTAGATATTAGCAATTGAATACAGTGCGTTATAATGGCAGATGATGCAGCAGGCCAGAGGCCATTTTCAATAACTCAATTCAAAGTTTTATTTAGCATTTAACATTAGGTAATATTACTGCTACACATCCATGCCATATATCAAATTAAACCTCGTGATGCCTGCTTGAATCTAAAAAAATAAATAATAAAATAGCATCTACCGTTATGTAAATATCAGCCTTGGAAAGCAGCATTGTTACTCAATAGTGACTGAATTATGTGACATCAATCTGTTTTTGATCACTGATAACTCCAAAATGGTACATGCTAGAAACTCGCTTTTTCTTTTGTATTCGAGAGGACATCATAACCTTTCATTAGAGATATGGCATGTTCATGTAGTCCCCACAGATGATGTTCTGTGGCTGCATTTTCTTGCAGAAATCAGTTTATGATATAGCACAGTTAGGGAAATATACCACACTCACATCCACATCACACACTGTGATGTACTGTACTAAACTTGAACGGCACCATACCAAAATGTACTATACAATACCCATAACCATATAAATACATCAAAATAATATTATAAATAAAATCATGCCAACCTCAAACAACTTTTTTTTCATTTACTTCCACAACACATCACAACGAGCTTGAAGAACTGCCATGTTCAATGCCTGATGGATTTGAACTATTTCATGTGTAAAGTAGTATTATTTTGAGACCTGGTTACTTATTTCTCTCCGACAACCTGGCAACACTGTAGGAAGAGAGAGAGGGAGAGAGAGAGAGAGAGAGAGAGAGAGAGAGAGAGCATGTGTTGCATGTAGTTGAGTCTACAGGGTTCTCATCCTCACCCACGTGGCAGGAGAGCCACATGTGTCAGCTACGGGTTTCCATAGCAACCACACAACAAACAGAGAGACGAGAGAGTGTAGTAGAGGGAGCCTTATGGATCTGTACACTGAAGGAGCTTGGATTTATTGACTTTTGGATCTAATAGCGATCTTTTCCCTGATCTTTGGTGGTTGACCTGTTATTTGGAGACAAGGTAAGGTTTAAAAAAAGCCTTGGTTGCTGTTTTTTTTTTTTGTTTTTGTTTTTTGTAATGGCGGCACTGATTGTTTGAGCTAGTTAGATCCAGCTAAATGATGGATCCTTTGTAACCAAACGGACCCTTATGGGTCTGTAACTCTTGAGATCAGAAAAATGAAACCAAATGGACCTCATGCTCTCAGGGACCACTGGTGGTCCCCGGACTACTGGTGTGTGTGTGTGTGTGTGTGTGTGTGTGTGTGTGTGTGTGTGTGTGTGTGTGTGTGTGTGTGTGTGTGTGTGTGTGCGTGTGTGCGCAGCCGTCTGCTCTCTCTCTCTCTCTCTCTCTCTCTCTCTCTGCTGCTGCTGCCATGCGGTGGGCACAGCAAGTTATATTCAGTTGATTTTTAGATACAATTGGCTACTCTGTCTGTGCATGGTGTGCTGTGATCGTCTGCTGTGGTGTTGTCCTTTGATGTAGACGTTTGATATCCACAGGGTGGATGCACAAGGGTTTAATCTAATGTATAATGGGGGAAATGGTTATCGTCGTGATTGGGCTGATCGTCGTGATTGGCGGGGGGGACGGACAGAGAAGATCACGAGTCCACGTGGACAGCAGGGGGTGGGTTAAGTAGGTTTTCTGCTCTCAAAGCCCCCTCGATAACAAAGTAGATTTTCTCCTGATTTCTCCCGCTAAAAGAAGACATTTTAGTATGAATATGTAAATATTGTGTGACTTGTTACGTATAGTTCCATAGGGCCCAGTATAGTTCAGTCAGCATCCATGGTGTCAAAGAATGGATCATAAGCTGTGTTCATGTTCATCCTCCCTTTTTAAATAAAATTTCCAACATTGCTACAGTCTCCTAATATTGCCCCACCCCCTTTGGGAAGTAAAGTAAGTTGTCCCCTCTTGCCAATGGCCTCTTGGATACAGATAGCTTCAACGACCATCCACATGTTAGGTCACCCAGAAAGAAAGGTAAGCATGTACAGTACACACAGACACACAGACACACACACACACACACACACACACACACACAGATGGACATTGCCCAGTGGGACAGGACACTGTCAGCATTTCCTCGCTGCAGCATAGCAGAGTGCTTATGTGAAGCCTTGAGTGATTAGTTGCTGAAAGTGCTTTGTGCAGACAGCTGGGTCGAGTGTGTCAGAGTTTGACAACCGCTAAAATATACCAAATTCAATGTACTGTTGTGTGCATTCAAATAAGCACGAGTGTGTGTGTGTGTGTGTGTGTGTGTGTGTGTGTGTGTGTGTGTGTGTGTGTGTGTGTGTGTGTGTGTGTGTGTGTGTGTGTGTGTGTGTGTGTGTGTGTGCGCGCGCACGTGTGCGCGTGTGTGTGTGAAAGAGAGTGTGATTGTCAGTGTGTGTGACTGTGCATGTGGGTTACCTGAGGTTAGTGTTCTGGCTGTCCATGGCCAAGCGGGAACCATTTGGACTAGGGCTACTAGAGAGAAAGAGAAAGAGAGAGAGAAAGAGAGACAGAGAGATGAACCAAACGACAGGAATGGAGAGGAAAGACAGACAGACACAGGAAGGAAGGATAAAAAGGGAGAGAGACGAAAGAGGCGCGACAGAAGAGAGGGACAAATAATGTACAGGCAGGACAAAAGAATGAGGAACACAAGTAGTGGAGAAGTAGAGAGACAAAAGAACAAAACCAGAGAGTGGAGAGCAATGGAAAAGTTAGGAAGGAAAAAAAAACATAAAATAGAAGATAAACAGAGGGAGAGAGAGAGAGAGAACCAAGGGACAAAAGAGGAAGAGAAAAACAGAATAGGTGAGATCAACAGGGCCAAGCAGGGCCACATGTGGCCCTCATACAGCAGGCATATTCACAAGTGTAATGAACATTATATAGTGGAAAAAGCGATGGTCCAAAACCATCTATGCACATTTAACCGCCTGATGCATTGACTTTTTATGGACAGCATATAGAGCACAGTCTTTACAACCACATAGTGAATCAAGTATATGGGCTTTGAAAGCCTTCGCTGTCTCAACACTTGTCTGTCATTCACGCCTTTGATAAAATGATATAGCAGAGATTGCATACCACCTTTTTGTGTTCTACTGGTGAAAATAAGAAAAATACAATCCATTCATCCCCTGCTGTCTAGCGTATAACTCTGCATATAAAATTGTACAATACAGTTAAGTAAAAGTAACTTGCATTCAGAGGCCTTTTTAGGGAAATTGTATAAATTCTCAACATGTGTGTAGCGTTATGCTATTTGATACCACAACTGGATGTCCTAATTAAGCTTCTCCTGCCTGCCTGTGAAATGCATATTCTCCATGTGTCTGGCAAAGCCTTGGCTCGGCATTGCATGCAGCGCAGCCTTATAGCCGGAACTGTATATTATAGCAGGGATAATTAGTTTGTGGTTTGAGGCTTGTTTTGATATACTGCCTAAAGAAGCTGGTGAAATGTGAAGAGTTTCATGTGGCTGTCGATATACAATCTTGTGTGTGTGGAATAGTGCCTGAGGCCTGCAGTCCTCTATTACTTGAGGGAAGGGAAGGGGTAACAGGAGAGGGAGCTGCATCTTGGCATGCCATGGTGGGGAGTGGGGAGGGGACAGGACGGTAGCAACTGTTACAGCCTCAAACCTGCCCCGGGGGGAGTCATGCTCCTCTATGTACTCACTTGAGAACTAGGTGGAGGTTGGCGGAGAGCCGCGGGTCAGTGAACTGCGTGGTTCGGTTGTTGTGGTCCACGAAGTAGACCCGTCCCGTGGCAGTGTTCCTGATCTCCCAGCCTGGTGGCAGAGGACCCAGCTCCTCACAGTTCACATTACTCAGGTCCCTGGGGAAAGGAATTATTGGATTTCTTTCAAGCATTACGTGTGTGGGGTCTCTGAGGGTGGGGGCTCCACAGACCTCGGGTCAAAGATTCGAGAAGGATTAAGAGCTGATGACTTTCCAACACAGTCTGGATGCTTGTTTAAAAAGCAGTCACTAATATAAAGATTCTTGAGGGACATCATATATTACTTGAATATATGATGTCCCTCAAGAATCTTTATATTAGTGACTGCTTTTTGCTCTTACCTACTTAAAAACTGCAGTTATTCCAGTTGTTACTCCACAGTTTTTATAGCCAATAAGTATCCTTGACAAAGCTATGCTAAAACGGCAACACGGTCCCATAAATATGGATGCATTGCTACTCCAGTTTCAAATTCATTAGACTTTGAGGACCCTCGAGGTTTTGAAATGGAACATCATAAATCCTCTCTAATATCCCCCCAATATATTGATGAAATGTAACATAACGTTGTCATTACTCATTTAAGTGCTGCTGCTGTTGCACTACCATTACAGTTTCATCATTACAGACACCGACAACTGCCATCGGAATTAAATGTTTAGTCTAACATAGACGGTTGTCCAAGGCCACAAACTATTATCACCTCATATTTAGTTTAAGGAGACAGGTCTGCTGAGGAGAGGTCCGAGAGAACAATGGGCCTTGATAACTGACAATTACTCACCACAGTCAAAACTACCTTAGCATGGTGATACACGAGACAGTTATTGGGTGATTTAGATGGATGAGTACTCCCCTGGCAACATAGTGAGCCGCAACGTCTTGAAACTATTCAAACGTTTCCTGGCAATGGGATGACCATTATGTGATTAAGGTAACAACAATGCTGAGGCAATTTCTTGCTCCTAACAGAGTAATTCAAAAAGTTATCCCATGCTCATGTTCAGGTTTTCACTGCACAGCACTACACAGTTGTATTGAATAGTCTTTTGTGCTTTGTAAATATGCTGAAAAAATGTACGCACATCTCTAAAAAAAGACTTACAGGTGCTAAACTAAAGAATGTACACATTAAACGAAAGAGGGCAATAGTTTGCATACTCTTTAGTAGCTCCCAGGTCATTTATTCATTCAGGAATAAATGGCCGACTAAACAGTGTGCAAACTATTTCACTCTTTTCACATTGTAAATATGCAACATGGCTAGATAAATGGATAGATTAGCAACTATAATTAATTGCTTAATTGCTTAATTGCTTATCGTCCATTTTGACACTGCTCTAAATAAGTAGGCCTTGAACGTATGCAATGTAAAATTCAAGAGCAAACATTGAGAGGCTTGAGGCTCGATATTTCTTAGCATCATCATGGCACATCTGACAAACTACTTGTTCTACTGTGTCCCTGCAGACCTGGACCGAGGTTCTGGACCCTGTGCGAGTTGTCTTGCATGTGATGTGAGGACACATCGCTTGGAAACATCACACCCTCCCGGCAGCGCCTCAGCATGCTGGGTCTTATCACTGCCGACGGTCCAAGAAAGGACCAAACCCAAGGGGGGTTCTTGCTGGGCGTTGGGAGCTCCGTGATGTGGAGGCTGTCTCAGGGCAGGAAGAGAGCCGCTACGCCAAGAAGACGCCAAAGACGTGTAATGCAATAGCACTGCCTGTCGTCTCACGTGGATTAACGAGTGGAGCTACGCAAAAGACTTTTTTTTTTCTTCAGACGACGTGATGGAATACAGAACCCAGTGGCCTGTGTTATGTTCAGCAGAACAACTGTCCAGAGGAGTTTAACCTTAGATGATAGAATATTAGTTGTGCCGTTGCAGTACTGGGACGTTGCAAGGACCCTGCTCAAAATATAGCTATAAAACTCAACCTGACGCTTAGAAATGATATCCCGACCATGCACAGCCTTTTGCTCCAGCAAAAAAAAAAAATAAATCTACAAATGATACTGTTCTGAACGCAAATACCAAGTAATCAAGCAAAAGTGAATATGCCAAATGCAACCCTGTCAAATCCAGTTTGGTCCCCAACGGTATACAGAATGCAGAATGTGGTGGGCCTTTTTGTATAATGATCAAAGAAACCAATGTATGTGACTTTGTGTGAAGTGGAAGGTGTTACCTACCTGGGCACTCGGGGGTCATGCCAGGTACTGACACCAGTCTGTGTGTGGAGGAAGTAGACCTGGCCCTGCTGAGTGGTTCGTTGCTCTGGGGAGAGGAGAAGAGGACACAATTAGGACAATTTGCTTTAAAGGCAAAAACATTATACGAAGATAAGGTCACTCGGATGGCATGGGGTAAGAATGCTGCCCACACACCGAGTCTAGGGATTGAATCCAAAGCGGTGCATCATCCAGCTTGGCTGATGTGTTTCAACGACCATACATTGGCCTACATTGGAGGTGACATAGTGCTTGACTAGTGTACTAAAAGTGCAGGGGAATTTAATTTGTTATAGATAAGCATACTGTAGCTGCAGTGTGTTTATCCTAATGTGTTATGGACCCAGTAGATTTAGAGCCTGAATAAATGTGACACCTGGATATGAGGAGAATATCACCACAATCCCCGACTTTATTTCCTTGTTGTGTAACGTCACTGAATGAGTTCCAGGTCCTTTATTTGCACAGAAAACCCAAAGCCGGGGAATGCCTTGGATCCTCTACACCAAAAGCACAAAGACAACACACTTTAAATACATGGAAACCGGAAGACACACAATGACGAGTTTGGAGGAAAAAACTAAACATGGGAATTCACCTGATTTTAAATAATGTATTGGATCTCAATCTCAAACAAATGACTTATTACTGTTATGGTGCGATTGTAGGGTACATTCTGTACCCTCCTATTCCTTTCTCCATCACCCCCCCCCCCCCCTCCCTCCCTCCCCCCTCTCCCTCTCCCTCTCTCTCTCTCTCTCTCTCTCCCCCTCTCTCTCTCCCTCTCTCCCTCTCCCAAAGTGTCCTTGGCCACACCCAGCCCGTGGTTCAGAGGGTTCAGCTGAGGGGAAAATGCCCGCTATAGCAGTTACTGGGTGACTCACTTGGCCCACGCTTTGCCAGCCGTGGTGGACAGACACAGTGGGGGCATTTTCAGAAAGTAGGGCGCCTGTCCAGCAGTGGCATTCTAAGTCAGTGGTATCCAGCACCAACCTTAAAATAATGCCTCCTTTTACCAAGTCTCACTCTGTGGGCATTGTGGCCGACTGTGAAAAACACGCAGAGAAGGCCTCGCTTGCTTTCCGGTTTGTGTACACAATCCGTTGTGTCTTTGTGTGTGTTCTCCAAGTGTATGCGTGCAATGCATCTCCCGGTGTGTTCGCTGATGCTAAATCAAGCTGGTGAAAAACAAGCGGTGGCACTGAGGAACGCTGTGGCATCGAAGGGACTCCAGAACCTAAAGTGCCGTGCCTGTACTCAGCAAAGAACATTAATAATCCAATCCCTTTCATTCCTTGCTTTCGGGCATCACCTCACTCTGAGAATACAGAGAGGAGAGAGGCAGTACTGCACTGCATGTTTCATGATTGTGGGGTTGTGTGTGTGGGGGGGTCTTTTATGGCAAGATATCATTTCTTGGAGTCTATTAGGACTCTAGTTACTAATAAAGAAATAAATCACCATCTTTTTTGTAAGAAAAAAAAATACACAATTTGTAAATTGTAAATCCTTTTTGAGTTGAGTCATTGAGAGTAAATACAGTCCATTTTGTGTTCTTTCTAATTGTCCTCTTAAAGGTTAAATTCTAACCTCAAAAGATCCATCCAAAACATGACCCTTGGTTGAAAGAAAAAGTTCTAATATCACAGTCTAGGAAGGTGACAAACTAACTGCATCCAGTACATCCAATTTTGTGCATTTCTGTGTGTGTGTGTGTGTGTGTGTGTGTGTGTGTGTGTGTGTGTGTGTGTGTGTATGTGTGTGTGTGTGTGTGTGTGTGTGTGTGTGTGTGTGTGTGTGTGTGTGTGTGCATCTGTGCGTGTGTGCACTCACCGTAGCCCTCAGGAAGGTCGGGAGGCGTGTGTAGGTGTGTGCGGCTCATGTAGTTGCGGTGCCGCTGTGAGCGGACCCTCCTCTCCTGGAGCCGCTGCTCCCCCGGCGGTCCCACGGCCACGGCCCCGTTGACCGGCGTCACCACAGGCGTGTTCTCGTCCACCACGCAGCTCAGTGGACGGCCCGACGGGCTGGAGTACTCTGACGCCGGCCTGCCAGAGGAGGAGGAGGAGGAACGCCATGTTACTGCTGAATAGTCCACCATAGGCAAATTTTAAGCTGCCCTAGCAGGGGGGGGGCATTTGGACCCTTATAGATATGTAACTCTTGAGAGCGTTCATTTTAACGCTCTCAAGAGTTAAATTGTTTTTAAACATTTGAATTACCTAATTTTCAAGAATTTATACAATTAGAAAATGTAGAAGAACTTCGACCAACATTTTGGCAATTTATCTCTCCTAAATTGTAGACAAAAAGGTGAAAATCCTTAGTTTTGTGTCCGAGAGATTAAATAACAACAAATGGTGGTCCTCCATGGCTAAAATGCAGAATAAATAGTGGGTCCTGTTTTTAAAACACTGCTAGACACTGTGATTTGGGCTTATTTACACAAATACATTTGTATAAATGAATATGAGTTCACAATTGAATGAAGACATTTTTTTCTATATATTCCCCCGCCCCTAACTTTTCTTTTTTCATATCTAGGTTCATTATTTATTCTGCATTTGAGTCACAGACCACCATTTGATGACGTTTATTTAGACTTCCAGAACTAAATTAAAGAATCTGTTCACAATTCCAAGCTGTATTGATGTAGGTACGAACATGCAAATTTAGTAGAATGTTCGACATTCTCTAATTGTGTACACCTATTGACTTAAGTAATGCAGATGTTTAACAATTATTCACCTGCATTTGACAAAATTGAACCAAATGGACTCACTTGACTTTTGTTTTTACTGCGAGTTAATCACACACTAAATAAATTAACCCAGTGAACTCATGGATGAGTTAACTCGCAATTTACTAGTTAATGCTTTAAATGAAACAACCACCCAAAAGAATAATCCTTGTGTGTACTCTTGCATCCGGTGATGTTGGTTTATAGATATTGATTTATTGAAGATTCTGAATTTCAAACGGTCATAATTTTTGTTTTGATGTATTATTGTACTGTTGTATTGTGTTTTTTGCTTTGGCATGGTAAACATATGTTTTCTTATGCCAATAAAGCTTTTTGAATTGAAATTGAAGTGTGTGTGTTTGTCTGTGTATAAGTATATACTGTAATACATACACACAGAAATGTGCACACACAATTACAAAATGCACGCACACTATGCCCCCCCTTATTCACAGAATTTCCATTTTCCTGTGAAATGTGTGTTCCTGGGAATCCACTTTCGAGGGATTAATATAATAGTAATAGTGCAGTGATTAAACCGCAGTATGTGCAAGCACATGCACACACGTGCACACGCACACGCACACACACACACACACACACACACACACACACACACACACACACACACACACACACACACACACACACACAGCAGAAAATAACCATGCAAGTATAATTCTTGCCAGCACTGTAAATGTTATTACATGGTCATGGTTAGGCATAGTATTAAGCTTACACTAAAGAATGTAAATCCACAGGATGTTTTCACGACTGAATTGCCTTTTCTAAAAAGAAAAGTGTGTGTGTGTGTACATGCATGTGAGTGTGCGCACGCATGTGAGTGTGTATTCCAGCGGCTGTATAAGAGTGGCGAGAACGACAAAAGGGCTATCTGATAAGCAGGGACAAACAAAGACAGACTGACTTACGGACAAAGATTGTGTGTGTGTGCGTGTGTGTTTTCTGGGGGCTGGTGTGTATGTGTGTGTGTGCGACACAATGTGTGTCCGTTCAGAATCACTGACGCCATGACTATCTATACTTCCACAACCCTCTTCCTCAGATACCTCCTGCCTCCCTCTGAGACCCCCCTCTCCTCCCTCCATGTACTACCAATGCTTCGCACAGCAAAGCATTGGTTGAAAGCGCAAGTAGCTATTTATAAGCTACATACCTGAAGTACAGACACTCCATCCTCAAGAGAAAGAATGGCTTTCTAGCACATTGCTAGCAACAAAACAAGAGTTTAAGATCGCTGTGACGTGCAACGCCACCGGCGAATGACTCGATATATAAGGCAGGGGTGGACACTGGACAATGTTGGCATGTACTGTTTTCTTACGTTACTATGTCTTCTTAACTACGTCAAGAAGCTCTGTTACTCTGCAAGCCCTGTTACCTTGCCGCGTCGAAGTCGCTGGCAGGGCGATCTTTAAACTCGCGGTTTAGTTAGTTTAGTAAGGAAGCATGTCAAAGCCGCGCATCCACTCACGGCCCTCTAACCCAGGTCGTACCTGGCTGCCATCCTCTACTCCCACTTTCTCCCCTGCATGCCTTTACTACTCTGCCTCCTACGCACACTAGACTAGTGCTGCGAGCTGAGGTGAAATCCGCGTGGGAGTGGTGCTGGTGATGACAGCAGTGGTGCTGGTGGTGGGTTTGCGCTATTATTTGTTTGCTTACTCCCCTCCCGGCTCCACTGATACCAGCCAAATAGGAAGGCGACAGTTGTTCCTGCAGGAACGGAGGCCAAGCAAAACCTGGCTGCCTGGCTGGCTGATTAACCTTTTATAGAGCAGAAAGAAGAGTGTGTGTGTGTGTGTGCGCGCGCGCACGCACACACATTCAGCGGAGAGTAAGAGGGGGGTTGGCGCTCAGGAAATGTATAGGAACTCACTCATTACCGCCTGACTGTTATTGTTGTGTTGTGAGTTGGATGGAGCTTAGTGGAAGTTCTTTTTGGAAAGGAAACAGGGGAGGGGGGAGGTTAAGTGCAACCACTTAATAGGGACACTTCTTTTTGGTTTCTTCCTTTCCAAGAGTGCAGGTTTGTGGTGCATCGTACTATGTGCATGACCAATAGATTCGACTCAGTATGCTAACGCGATTACACTGTACTGTGGTCCACTTCATGTGCTCGTGGGTGTTTTGTGCGTGTGTGCATGCAGTCATACCTGGTAGGCCTCTCCCATTGTGTGGTTCGTGTTATGTGGTTTAGGTACTGGATCCGTCCAGAGGCTGTCCTCCGCTCTTCCCAGCTGTTTCAGACACAAAGTAAGAGTAAGAGACCAAAAGACAGAAGAATCTCTTTATGAGAAGAATCTCTTTATGACCACCAACTTCATTTCAAGTGCAAATCAATGCTGCTATGTATTCAGAATAGATTGTGGAAATGCACCACCGCGCCTGTGGGCTGAACCTTGGCTTTCAAACTACGGCTCAAAAGCTGTCTGGGAGTGTTGCTACAGTACCTCTTTAGGAGATTGTTAATAACCTGTTTTGAGCCTGTAAAGTTGAAATTGTACGGGTACATCTCTCAGCAGTATCAGTGTGCTTTGTCTAAATCCTAAAACCACACCAATGGGTCGCCATGCAACTCCTTGCAACCAAACGTTTGCAAGTATGGTGACCCTTTGGATTGAACCAGTTGAAACGCTCAGGTTGACTTGGTTAGACATATCAACTCTTTTGTGTGTTTTGGCTGAGAGAGAATCAGTCAACATGGAAGGTGTTTCAACGGGGTAAAAGACATTAATAATAAAAAAGACATTCATAATAAAAAGATGGACGCCGCCCAGTTGCATGCACATGTGCTAGTTCTACATAGGATTCCATGTGAATTATAACAACTGCACACAGGGAAGGGCAAACAATGTCTGCCAGCAACGAGTGACGGTGGATACGAAAATCAAAAACGTACAAAAAGTACTGTGATGCCCCAAATATGTCTGTCTGTTAGCAGTGTCATTCTGTACTGACCCATCAGGTAAGTCGTTGTCAAACAGGCGACTGCAGTCCACCACTGGGCCTCCTGTCCCGATACGATCCCTGGACTGGAGACTCACTGCACACAAAACAAAGGAGAGTTGGCAGAGCAGAGCACTTGAAAATGTTGACAGCGTCGTGGAGATGTTGTGGTACAGTATGTTTATTTTCCAGCAGCTCATCATATTAATCATATTATGTTGTGGGTAAAGGTGTGTTGGTGTGTAATCTGTAATTTTGATTTTTTTTAAAAAAAAGAAAAACAAAAGAAACATGCACAATTGAGTGAAAGTACAACACAATGCGACAAAAGAAAGAACAATAATAATGTGTCTGACATTGTTGGGAGGAACCAACAGATGCTAACAGCGTCTGGCGGTGGAGCGGTGTGACCTGCAGCGCTGCAGGTCAGCTGGCAGCGCAGCGAGACGAAGTTCACAGCACTAACCTCACCGTGAACCGTAGTGAGGTTAGCGAGGTTAATTCACTCTGAGCCAGGAGGATATAGTGATAGTCTGGAACACAGGGTCAAGTGGGCAGTGCAAAGCTTTGACGTTCCTCTAATTGAACGAGACATCCAACAAAACGGAGGCCGTGTTGTTCGCCGCACTTTAACAGTCAATCAATTTAGGATTTGGATTTCCTCCAAAGACCATGCAATAGCGCAAAGACGGGCCGGCCGGAGCCATAAAACTACTTATGGGAAAACGAATGTGGCATCATCGGTCAGTGGGGCGGCTGTTCTGTTCAATTTTCTAATAACTGAAACAAGTGGAAGTGAGCAGCTATGAGCTGTGGGGTGTGTTAATGTGTACCAGGCCAGCAGGTACTGTAATTGTATTAAGAGACTTGAGACAGAGAATATACTGTAGATACACTACTACTACTTCTAATACTAGGGTTGAGTCTCTAGCAGTACTCAGGGGTACTATACTGACAGAGGATTACAGCATGACAAGAAAAAAAAAAAAAACACCCAAATAATTGGACTTTTTGTCAGCAACTGAAACACGTTTAGCCTGATGTTGTACAAAAACAAAAATACAGACTGACACAATTTGTAAAAGAAAAAAAAATACTAAGTGAGGGATGCTTTTATCATCGTACATCATTATACATCACATTCCGTGCTGAGCCACATCAGATCATCATAAAGGTCATTCCAGCCATCCATCACTTTTGGCAACTTTTTCTTCCCCTCACATTTTACCCCTTGATATGTATTTTGCACATGATATCATCATGTTTGTGTTCACACAAACAAAGCTGGAGCTAGCACTCCTCAAGAAAAAAGGGGGAAAAAACAAGAAAGGGGAAGTACCGTACATAGTCAACATACTGTATTCATGTTTGTGTTTTGGAGACTTGTCCTGCGTGTTTATTTTGGAGTGCCGCTACTTCCGCTTCCTTTGGTGTGTGTGTATATGTAATATACACACACACACACACACAGTATATATGCAGCCCCTGGTGTGCCAGTGCGCATGCGTTGTCAAAACGTTTGCTGCGCAAACAGCAGATCAAAGACATGCAAGGCACATTTGCGTACCAACAGCTGAGACACAGGAATTTATAGAATGCTGAGTGACAGGCACTCAAATGAGATGCTAACGACCTGTATGTAAGTACACATAAAAGTATTTTTCAACTAAGAAGAAGATGCAGCATAGGACGTCCGATGACAGTTGGAAACATGCTACCATTGCACTTGAACAATGCACACACTGGAATTATTTAACATGGAACCCACAGCAATTTGTCAGCAATTAATTGTATCTGTTGGAGGTTTATACTGTAGTGTTTTCAGCTGCTAACAAACATCCTCCTGCTGCTCAACAACGCTGACTCTGTGTATTATTGTAGATTTGCATCTATTGCAACTGACCCTGTGGGCATGATGACTGCAGCAGAGTAGAAATGTATGTACTGTATGTTTGTATGTACTGTATGTGCATACACACACACAATCAGAGGACGTGCACCGGACGTGGAGGGTGGTAGAGCCGCAATCGTTTTAGACCTTTGTTTTTCTCTTTGCGTAATCGCATAATTTTAACAGGCTCATAATGAACCAGTTAAATAATTTTATAATATATTGTGGCTTCTGGTTTCAACTATTTACACTACTAACACTTTACTATCCTTTGGTATGATTTTTTTTTTCCATTGCAGCTGGATTGTAAGTCATCACTGCAGCCTTGTGTACTTGTATAGTAGTATGGTGTGAAGGACAGTCAAAACCTTTGCACTCCAGCCTTCTTCACTGTGTGCCAGAGTAACACATGCACGTTTTCCTGTCAAGGAGCCATGCAGCAATTTCTGACAGGTTATCAATTACCATGTGGCTCTACAGAGTCTAGCCGCCTATAAGAGGGCCTGAGGGAGTTTGTGTGTATGTATTCATGTGTGTGCAATGCCAGAGGGCCTCAGAGG
Organism: Benthosema pterotum; assembly: GCA_039105355.1. NCBI lineage: Eukaryota > Metazoa > Chordata > Actinopteri > Myctophiformes > Myctophidae > Benthosema > Benthosema pterotum. The sequence goes on along the minus strand of CM076973.1, from coordinate 18,762,244 downwards.
AGGAACTCCCACTATGTATTATTTATTACATCTCTCTTATACCTTGTTTTTAACATTAAACTTTACTTTAATAATTGAAAGGAAGAGGGTTCAAACTGACTGTCATAGGGTTGTGCACATCAACGCTGAGATCCACATGGGGTGGGGAGCCACATCATTCCCATTTGGATCCCTGGATTCACAACTCAATTTAAAACCGCACTGAGCAGAGATTGAACATTTTTCTCTCTTGCCCGTTGTTTTGTCTGTCTAACAATGGATTGTCGATTTTAAGAAACCATGACTTGTATATTCAAAATTATTTAGTTTACAGTGAACCCAACAGCAACACTGAAAGCAAATGGGAGAGAAACCGTGTAGGGGAAATTCTGGGAGCGTATTTTCCCTGCAGTATGCTCTCAGATCCAGAATTACATCAGAAATGTAATTGTATTGCACTAAAAAGGTGGCATGTTATCACAGCACTAAGGAACAAGTTTGAATATAGCTTATTTCTTAGTGCAGCAGAGGTTCACATTGCATATTATGTCCTGTGATGAGTTTAGTGCGATGCATGGATTTTGGTGTGTCAATTGTTAAAGCTACAATACATAGGCTTTACGTTCTTTTCAGATGGAGAGAGAATTATTCAAAGATTGTCAACCAGTAGTTGTCCTATTGTCAACTAGTAGTTGTCCTATCCGACACTAGGGTTTAAAGGCCTATTCATAGTCCTGGTGTAGGTGATAAGGAGGTGGTAAGCGGTAAACCCAAACACATCTCTCACACATCACACCTCGACTTAGACCTGTTTTTATGAGGGTTCCCATGGGAGTTGAATTTCAGTTTTAGACACCATTAGATTTAGTTCCCAGATTGGTCACATATCTGCTAAAATTCCCTAAATATAAGCAGTGGTTAACTTATCATTTAAAACTGGAGAATGAATAGGCTTTACATTTCTCAGTGACGAATAGGGAGATCATCTCCAACCACAGCAGATGGGTTTAGTGGTACAATATGAGATTGGTTAAAATAATGCTCTGGATTGCAGCTTTAAATTGAGTATTTTGCTGGATTGTCTCAAGTGTCATGGCTGTTTCCTTGTACGAACCTCATACATGACTATTGGGGGGAGGGGGGGGGGGGTTCTCATTCTGATTGGACGTGCCTGCTTCATTTTGACTTCATGGGTCAAAAGGAAACAATGGTACATTACTTTGCACACCACCAACCAGCGTACAGACAGACCGACCGACGAACCAACCTTCAGCTTGTCTCTGTGTGCGTCCACGATGTAAACAAACTGAAATGTTGTGGTCAGAAAATCAGAAGAAAATCAACATGAATTGTGCTGGTGAGAGTGCAATGAGTAGACTTCACCACCATTTCAGCATTGCAAACTCAAACTTGCAAAAGACGCCCTCGCGCAGACTCTTCATGGTGAGTAACAAAAAATCAACACAAACATTTCCTCCGCTCACCTTCTCACCCCAGAGACAGACAGACAGACAGACAGACAGACAGACAGACAGACAGACAGACAGACAGACAGACAGACAGACAGACAGACAGACAGACAGACAGACAGACAGACAGACAGACAGACAGACAGACAGACAGACAGACAGACAGACAGACAGACAGACAGACAGACAGACTCTGTCCTTGCATTGATCATTTGAAGGCTAATGTTAAGTCATCACTTGCAGATGTGTGTATTACTCACCAACTATCTGTCCTCTCACAGTATCGTTGTCATTTGGGCCCAGCTTGTTCAGGTCCAGTCTCTGATCTGTAAGAACAAAACAACCAAACAAAGAGTTAAAGTTGTCCATCCGTGTGCGTGTATGTGTGCATCAAGACTGGTTGGTGTGTCGATTGTTGGATCATGATCAGCAATGGACATGGACAACAGACAGAACGAGTGCACCCGACGATTTTGATCATATCTAGGTGAGTGGGACCTGATGTTGTCATGTGAAAAAACAGCTAATCAACTAAGATTAATGTCCCGATCATTGGGGATTAAATAATTACGTCAAATACGTCACCGGGAGGTTTGGATTTTGAAGTACGCCTTGTGGGAGATAAAGGTTTAAACTAAACTGTAGAGATTAACTGCATGTGGAGTGGAGTGCAGGTGGAGTGTGTGTGTCTGTCTGTCTGTGTGTGTGTGTGTGTGTGTGTGTGGGGGGGGGGGGTAAATTAAATGTCCCCAGCAAAATGTCCACAGATGTGGGGCGGCGGCAACAAGGGGAAAGTGATATGCATCCTGAAAATTTGTTTCCGTGCAGATTTGGTAGCAGGCTTGTTGTGGGTTGCTGGATAAATAAGGCTTCATTGTCTGCTCCCCTCAGGGAAGGCGAGCTCAGCCAGACAGGGAGACAGCAGAGAAACATTACCCAGGAAGACCCCTGTTAGATCCCAGACACAGATACACTGCACATATCTCACACACACACACACACACACACACACACACACACACACACACACACACACACACACACACACACACACACACGATAAACACATGCTCAGTCCATGTTCACGCAGGTACAGTACATGCACGCGTGCATACAGTACGAGCTTGTGTGCACAGTCCAGCAAACGTACATGAATCCACGTGTGGTATACGTTGTAGTATAGACATAAACAAGGCTGCACGGCAGAGATTCATAACGATCCATGTTTCCACTTGGCCAATTAGCATGGAGGATTCCACTGTGCTCCAGAGAGACATGCAGAGTCACTACAGGCAGAGTTGGACGATCTGCCATTTCATTCTAGTCAATGTCCTTGACCTCACAACAACAACACAGCACAGGGGCCGAAAGAGAGAGATGCCCTAGTTTTTTTCCTCAATTCCCTGATAATAATAAAAATAAAAACAATGTCAAATCTTATTCACCATGTCTTTGGCTTTTGCCTGAGAGAGAGAGAGAGAGAGAGAGAGTGCGTTATTACACACATTTATGTTGAATGTGGTGTCATGTGTGGTTGGTTTGCATGTAGATAAAGTAAGACCAGAAAAAAAAGGCAGCTTGATTCCAGGCGTGCATGCGTGTGTGAGTGTATCTGTTCCGGATCCATGTCTAGACTAAACAGGGATGGTTCTAAGCCTTACAAGGCTGGAATAGTAAGCAGATTGTTTCTCTTAAAGAGGGGAAGAGGGAGAGAGAAGAAATACAGAGAGGGAGAGTGAGAGATGAAAGTGAAACACAGACCTACAGTAAGCGCCGTAGCGCCAACAGCAACTGAGGTGAATTTGAAGATGAGGATTTTTTTATTTAAATAGAACATGCCTCCTCCTTTCTTCCCCTTGATGTTTCTACTGTGATATGGGTGTTATGGCATGCAACGCCGAGTTAAGGTCTTTTTATTCAAAGTCAAAAATATATTTTAAAAATATCTTTGTTTGAGCGTGGAGGGCTGAATTAATGCATGCATGCATGCATGCATGAGTGTAGAAGTGTAAGAATGTTTAGAATTGTTATTTTAAACACAGACTTTGCATGAGTATGTGTCATCTATGTACTAGGCAGTAGAACATGTTACAGTATGTTCTGAACAAACCATCAGATCTAAATGAAAAAGCAAGCTTTATAGTAAACAAGCAAATTAAAGCCGTGTTAGTTGTAAAAGAATGTGAGTGTGTGCATGTGTGTGTGCGTCCGCACACATGCATGCAACTGTGTGTGTGTGCAGCATGCAGGTGGGTGTTAATGCAATGCATTAACCGAAGCGAAGCTGAATGTACAGACGGACAAACTTCTAGGAAACTTAAGCAGTTCCACTGAACTCCTCCCCGCTTCTGACTGCGTGTGTCTCTGTGCGTGTCAGTGAATGACAGAGAAAGCGACATAGATAGCACGATTCAGCACGTCTGTGTGTCAGTGTGTGTGTGTGTGTGTGTGTGTGTGTGTGTGTGTGTGTGTGTGTGCATGCATGCATGCATGCATGTGCATGTAATAACAAACCGGACCGCGGCTATGAGTAGAGACTTTGAGGAACCTGTATGTACAGCACTTACTGGAGGGCCTCCTAGGGTGGCTGATTTTCTGTGTGTGTGTGTGTGGGCGCGCGCGCGTGCGTGCGTGTGTGTGTGTGTGTGCTGTCTGTCTGCCTGTCTGCCTTTCTGTCAGTCCGCAGAGCAGGCTGGGGCCATGTGTGGATGTTCAGCCCAGCGTAGGAGACAGACAGAGGGGTAATGTGAGGACTGGAGCCCTGCTGCCATAGATCATGTCGCCCTGTCCACTTCCTGTGGCTGTACTACAGTATAATTTCAGCCACATTGCCTGTACAGTAAGTGGCTGGTCTCAGGCCTGACTGGAGCCTATATACTGTCTGTCTCTGCAGAACGCTGTTTGATCTGAAGGCAAAGTCCTCTGGAAGTCCTCTCGGAGTGGCACGCACATTTTCCTTGGCTTTTACTGAGGCTTGTGTGGCAATGCTGCCAATGTTGTGGGTTCTGGTGGACTCTCTTGGGAGCCCAAGAAACAACCCTTAGGATCAAACGTACCGTAAGGTTACTGGAGGCCATTCACTACTCCTCTGCAAGGAAAACATAGCACCCTTTAGCTCGACTAATTTAAGGCTAGGTGTTTTCATTTAAGAAGGCCAGAGAGAAATAGTTTGTGGTCAGCTTTGGCCATGGGTGCATTATTCAGGGGAGAGGTGGGGTAGTGTAATCATAATCAATCATTGCCTCAGTATTTCAGTCACTTTGTGTCCTCCAAATAGACCACGTCAGTATTATTTAAGCCGTGGTGCCGGAAAACCTTACGTTTTCTATTATTTTTTAACTGATGCAAATGAACACAGAACAGGACATTGTCACATCGACAAGAAAAATACAAAACAATGATGGTGAATGCCGATTTCAGTTCCAATTTGAGCAGATGGTTTTCAGCAATATCACATGACCCCATGTGTCTGGCACCCAGCCGTTAGCTTGTCCCTCCATTTCCCACACGGGGCCATACATACAGAGATACCCGTGTTGTGCATGTCAAACAGCTGATATATAATAATAAACATACTACTGTACATGATGCCCCTCTGTATAGGACCACAAAATCCACTCAGTCAAGTGTCTCCAGTTACACACAGACCAACTCCTGTGCCTACAGAGGCACACAACTCTACCACCACACCCAGAACAGAGATCCCACCAATGATGCCGGACGACTTGACCTCAGGTATTACAGGTGTCCTACCTGGCTCACTGAGCCATTCCTAAAGACAGTGGTTTTCAACCTTTTTCATACCAAGGCCCACTATTTATTCAGAAATTGAGCCACGGACCACCATTTGATGACATTTTAGCCCCACAGAACACAGTGCAATGTCACAATGTCACACTTTTAAATCCATTATTTTTACTACTACTATTTCTAGTCCGTTTTATATGCTTTTTAACCAACACTAACTTTACAAAAGTTGCCCAGAACATCGGAATGAGCATGTGTAGTTTGCCCCAATTTCGTTCACATTTAGTGGTGTAATAACGACATTGTCCAACAGGCAATGGTCTAGTTTCACATAATATGTTAGACATGTTTTGATGAACAATATCCTCAAACACATTTTCATCAATACATCTCCCATTAAATCACTAATCGGGCCTTCAGAATAGTATCTCATTTCAAAAGAATAAATGGTGGTCGTTGGTATCAAAAAGGTTGAAAACCACTGCTCTAAAATATGAAGCTGTACTCATCTACAGGGCTGGTTTGGTTTTATGTTAGTCAAGCCGTGTGTGTGTTTTCCAGTCAGAGATGACATAGAATTAGATCATGCCTTAGTTCAGTCATCACTAAAATCACAGATAACATGCCAGTAAATCTCTCCTGATGCAACTGTTGGTATCAGATCATAATGAAATCATCCAAGGAGCATGTGGTGCTCCTGTTTTTGCATGATAACAAACAGCACTCGTTTCTTTGGACACACCTCACTGGCCCAGTGTATATTTCAGGGTTATTGATTTTGAACAAGCTGCTAGCTCCTCTCTAAGCATGCAGCATTTCCTGGAAAGCTGCTGACCATACAATAGCCCTGTTTTAAGACCAGCATTTTGAGTGGCTGGCTAGTTCGCTGCTAGTAGCCTCCACACACAGGCTTTAATTTTTTGGACGGCAACCCACCCCCCTAGGCCAAAATCATTTCAGGTTAGTCCAGGCTACCTCGCTAGGGGCTCAGGGATGTAGACACAAAACAAGGGCTGTTATTGTATAGACCAAGTCAAATATATACCGGTAAATCTACGATTGCTATATAGAGTCTCCAACATCAGCGCCCATCAGCCTAGTATCGGAAATAGTAGCTGCTGTTCCGACCAATCACGGCACGGTGTTCATGGAAATGTAGTGCCGTTGGAAAAACAACCGAGACGGAAGTAAGCAGAGTAATTGGACGAAACAAGCGAGTGGGAGATTCATGTTGTTTGCAAGTAAGGAAAAGCATAATGGACGATATTGACAACAATGCATGATGCACAAGCATAATAGACAACAACTGCAACAGCGGACACATTGAATGGCTTCGATTAGGACTAGTTTTGGCGGCCGAGTCAAGTAGAGGGATGCTTCACATCCGTTTTACCGCAAAATTTGCATACTCATAAGCAGACCTCCGTTGGCCCAGACTGTTTAGACTGAGCATTCGGAAAATCGCAGAGTCAACAGTCTGGTAACGTGAGACTATTGTAGACAACAAGTCTAGCGTATGTGTTGTGTGCACACATGTGTTTGTGTGTGTACAGTAGGTTGGGGGTCTGGATGGCAATGGCAGACCCTCCCTACCCACAGAAAACGCAATCATTTAGTTAATTTACACAGATTTTGTACACAGCACTCAGCTCTACATAGAGTAGAGATATGACAATTAGAACACACCATTCATTGAAGTGTAAATCTAACCAAATTCAAATATAGATGACCTCTGTATAGTCCGGCACTGATGTGGTCCAGTGACAATCATTTTCTTACATTGGTTGGGATTGATTATGTAACCAATGTATTTCATCACAATGTGAGCAACACATGACATTTTTAGATATGGTCTTAGGACGAAGTACAAATCAGGATTATTCATACAGGGATATCCATTAACAAAGGACCAACTTTTACGACATAGCCATGTAGACATCTTTAGCCTGAGGGAAAGAGTCTTGCTTCATCCACATAGTGCAGTGGTTTCCAACCAGTGGTCCAGAGACCACCAGTGGTTCTTGAGAAAGTTCCAGGTGGTCCCTAGCTAAATAATGGAAAGTTCGTTAACCAGGTCTAACTCCTTGAGAGCATAAAAATGAAACCAAATGGACCTGCAAGGGCCCATATGTTTTCATTTTTACGCTCATGTTTACATGAGTGTAAAATGTTTACACTCTCAAGAGTAAAATATTCATCATCTGACTGTTTTGTTTCCCAAATTGCAATTGTAGACAAAAGCAAAATAAATCTTGTTTTGGGTCTGTGGGGCTAAAATTCCAAATAGCGGTCTGTGGGTCAAATTCTGAAAAAATAGTGGGCCCTGGTAAAAAAAAAAAAAAAAAAAAAAGTGGGCCCTGGTAAAAAAAAAAAAAAAAAAGGATGAAAACCACTGTCCTAGTGTAAAAAGAAAGTGCTACATTTGTTTATGATGCATCTAGTAATCTCTCTCCTGCTCTCTCATGCATTTGTGTGATCTCTCTCCCGCTCTCTCATGCAGTTGTGTGAACACATTGCTTAGACGTATTCATTGATTAGCTTTGACTGACTTGCTGATTATGATTGCTATATGTGCTATATTTATTTGATAAGGCCTATTTATATGTGCTATATTTATTTGATATTCTATCTGTACAGTACATTGCTCCAGTACATTTCTCTCAGGCCCCCAGCCAGACTGGCCCTCATCTCAGACCAGGAAGAGGCATGGATCCATGGGATATAGAGAGGAGGAAAAAAAACACTGAACTGATACAGACATTAGAGAAAGAAAATACAGTGAGAAGGAGAGAAAGATGAAGTCATGGCCTCAAACACTGATGCCCATTTTCAGGGAGCCAACACAGAAAGGACAATACCACTTCATGTGACCACCATCATCCACGCATTATGCAAGCGCATACACACACGCACACACACAATCAAATACTTACAGCCAGTGTCTTTGAGTCTGTTGATGGCATTGGAGAGGAGACGGACGCAGCCCAGGAAACCAGCTCCTTGTTTCTTATGGATTTTTTTGTGGTTCCACACACTGATGGTGATAGAGTCTGACTTCCCTATGTAGCTGAAAGCACAAACCAGAGTGAAAGAGTTACACAAGGTACAGTAGCTTGTTGTTCATTATTCTGAATGATGAGACACCCTTCGTTTGGTACACTTGGACATTCATTTTCACGTTGGCTTTGTAGTCATTTTTGCAACCCTCACAAAAATAGGGAAATCATTTCTGTACAGTCACCTGACCAAGGTGTACTTGTCATGTTTTACATTGTAACAATGATACGATGACTGACTGGCCCTGGGTAAGCCTCCTTTTTGAGGGGCACTAGCGCCTCCTATGTACAGCCTTTTCTACCTTTATTGACAGTGTCATTTTAAAGCAAAGATGGGATCAGAGAGAAGGGGAGAGACATGCAGTAAAGGTAGTCAGTAGTAGTCACATATGAACAGGACTCAAACACGCAGGATGCTGCCAAGCCAAAGCCTATATGTGGCATGTACCTGGACCACTAGGCCAAGGGTGCTCCATCCAGCTTTGAGGGTTTTGTGCACACACAAACATCAAATGCCCTTGCCCATGGCCAGCTTTGAGTGCTTGTGTAAAAACAACATTGAATACTTGGTGAGGCAACACATTCTGCTGTGCTTTGGGACAAAAGAGCAGCTGATCAGTCTATCTAGTACTTATCCATCATACAAAGCAAAAGTAGAGAACATAAATAGGGATATTAAGGACCAATGGTTTTTGCACAAGTTGGACACATGCCACAGTTTGTCGACTCAGACAGGATATTACAGTAGTCCGACTGGAAGGATATTAGCATAAAACACGGTTTAATATGACATCTGCTTCACCTTTCACAATGGTTTTCTGCCTGGCCTCGAGAGAAAAATGAAATTCTGTATCCGACAGTCACAATAACAAACACGCACACATGCTTTTTTTATGCCAGAATATGCAAACACAGATGCCAAATTGAACTTGTTTTGCATCTCTGACAAGCACGGAATACACACCGCGACTGTGGTGCAGATTTTCAGACTGTTATGTGGCAGATTAGCTGATCCCAAAGTGATTGTGTGTGTGTGTGTGTGTGTGTGTGTGTGTGTGTGTGTGTGTGTGTGTGTGTGTGTGTGTGTGTGTGTGTGTGTGTGTGTGTGTGTGTGCGTGCGCGCACGCGGATATGTGTGGCTTGGTCTAGTCTAGCCGTGGTTGAAGAACAGAGGAAGTCCCCGTATTCTGCTCCACCACGGTCTCAGTTCTAGACAGCACAGCAAGTACACACACACACACACGACATTCTGTCATGTGTATCATATTTACTAACTCACATGTACAAATTCATTATGAATACAACATACAAGTTCACAGAAATACTCGCAGACCTCACACAAAAAACACATTCTTGCACATACTATCCTGCCACACATGCACAATTACAGTTTACCTGGATGTAATTGCAACATGCATCAAAACAGATGCATGGCCTATGAAAGCCAAGTGGAGACGCGCACGCACGCGCACACGCACACACACACACACACGACAATCAATGTTCTTCTTTGTCATCTGGCAACACTATCTGATTGGACTTCAGAACAGGAAATGTAAAAACTATCAAGGCCTGAGAGAATGAAAGAGGATGCTTTCCCAAAGTCAGAAATCTGTGAGGTCATACAACATCTGAAGCTCTTCCATAGACAATGAAAGGGCTATTCATTTTGGGGGATTTTTTATTATTATTTTTTAAATCCTTGAACCGCCTCATTCCGTTATAGTATATTGACCCTTAAACCCATATCCTCATGGGTGCCCTCACAGACACCTGCAGTTGTTAATTAATAGCCTAGTTCAGTCATTATACTGTAATGTCAGAGATGGAACTATTCCACAGAGAGGATGCTGTGGGATAGATGCCCGTTCATCTGTGCACAGTGCAGTCTATTCACTGGATGCAGATGTGCTCAGTTTACTAGCAGCACTAGGTGTTTGTGAAAAATCATTTTGACACTACACCTCTTACTTTACTAACTTCATATTAAAGGACATTAAATTAAACTTTTTGTGTGTGTTTTGGTGCTTTCTATCCCCACAAATAACCAATTTTGAAGTTGGAAGTCATTAACACCATTAAACTCCGTTCCCAGAGGGGGCGGTAGGAGCTGAGTGCCACTTAAAAGTGCAACATGGGGAGCAGCCTGCACCAAAGGTAGTCGTATACCACCTGGTCTACTGGGGCTCAAAGAGGCCTACTAGCGATCCCATCATCGTTTTCTTTAGCGGTTGATCGAATTCATGTTCTATTAGATATAATACTATAATACTTCATCTCATTATGATGTGTAGATGGTGTGCATGCACAAATGTAGAGATTTGGGCCATTTCTTTACATGATGGCTAGCAATGGAGCTCCATTGCTAGCCATCGATAGCATCCATGTAAAGAAATGGCCCAAAAAGCTTATATATTTTTTTTTAACTCTGGAGTAAAGCTGATTTTACAAATCTCTGGCTAGTGGCTACTTGTGCACTATTCAATGAATGTTAGGATCTTGCACATGCCTTACAAGGAGAAACACAACCATGGCTTTATCACCTTCAACACCATAGAATACAAACACGGAGCACTGCATTCTACAACAATTCATTAAGTTTTGCAAGAACCTGCTCTTCCTTATAAAGAATGGTTGGCAACTCTAAAACTGGTTTACCAGCAACATCTTGAATGCATTAGCATGCAGCGCAGTGATATACATGTACCAAACACACACTCAGAACTGCTAACAATCTTCACATCCCACAGAGGCTAACTGATTAAAGAACTTGTTTGCTAAATAGCCATATTCCTTTTAGTCCCGGGACAGAAGGGAAGTACAGGGCACAGTTACAATCCTGTGCCTTAAAGCCTAATTTAAGTCTACCCATTTAACTTAAAGGGGAATTCCACCCATTTTCAACATTCTAAATAACTTAGAGATGTTGTGTGGACATAATAAAAACGTTCCCCTATTCTGTGTTTCCTAGAATTGAGGTCTGAAGAAAATCATCAACATGGTGAAATGCATCTTGATGACATCATCAAGATGTATTCACCATGTTAATGGATTTTTTAGATGCTTCTTTTTTTCTGAGGGCGTACAAATGGAATTTGGTTGCATTTGTACAATCTCAGAAAAAATGTTGAAAATGGGTGGAATTCCCCTTTAAGAAGGCACTGTCACATGAAGTTATGGATGTCAGGTCTTAACAGAGATCCAATTTCTTACTCAGCTATAATTTTATAACATGGTATTGTCCATAACATTTATTTGGACAGCAACACAGATGCATGCTGGACTTTTACACTTCTTATGAAATCAATGTTACTAATGTTTAAATATAATTATGTCTCATAATCCCAGACTTGATCTGGTCTTAATGAGGACCCTTTTGTAATTTCAGACCCGCCGATGCATTAGCTTTTTGTGTCTTTCATGTGGTGTCTTGTTTTTCCATGTGCTGCGGCGTCTCTCCGAGGACACTGAATCATCTCCCTTCACAGTATGAACGTGATGCGATAACTAGGCCAGCGTGATGATGCAGCGACATGTGCATGTTGTGCAAACAGTCACTCTCTCGCACACAGAGGGAAAAGAGAAATGAGAGAGCAAACCCCAGACAGTGACTGGATGTCTGAGGTTGAGAGGACAGGTACAAAGTGATGCCATTTCCTCATACAAAATGATTAAGCAAGAATCAAGAATGACAGAGGCATTATTAATACACCAGCTTGAGCCAATCTAAAAAACATGCTGACGCTCCTGTCAGGATTATACTATGAAATTATGCTTTCCCCGCCAGTCATTCACTCCCGTCCCCATATATGCCTTGTGACATCATACAATGTCATCAATATTGGCCATCAACTCTACACTTCAATTAAAACCTCAAATCCTTATAACCGCTTTGACTGATACCCGTCCAAGTTGTTGATGTAAGATATGTTTATGCATGGCTGGGGCCAAAGTGACTTACATTGGGTGGGATGGTTACAGGGGCTTAAGGACATCTGCCGAAGACCGAAGATGCATAGCTGAAGTGTCAACCGATTTCAACTAAACAGGCCTGCATAACAACATAGACCGTAGAGTGCCTATAAGACTATTTCATGTACTGTAGGTCCAGTTGTTGCTTTTGTTGAAAACCGTATTCATAGGTCACCGATTTCAATGTAACGCAGCACAGGAATGTCCACTAGTGTGTTTGTGTGTGTGTGTGTGTGTGCGTGTGTGTGCGTGGTGCATGAGACTTTAAGTCATAATGCAGTTAGGCATTACATTTCAGCTAAACTCTTGGGAGTTGCTGTTACAACTGGAGTCAAAAGGAGAGAAAAAAAAGTTTGGACTACAGGCACAAAACTGAATGTTTAGCATTCCAGTTGCATTTCTTTGCATTGTTAACCACTGTTCTCACAATCTGACTGTCTAGCTGCAAACTAAAAATGTAGCTCAAATGAAAAGGGAGAAGGGAAACATACAAGAATACAATTGGCAGAGATCCTCACTCTCGCAGTACACAGTACCAGTGAATATAATGGTTATGATTATGGTTATCCAGGCTTAAGTTGCATTAAGGTTTTCAAGGTTATGTTTTGACTATCCATTGCAATTTCAGTGATTTAAAGACCAGAGGGTGATTCTAAAACGGTCTAAAAGGTTCAGAACCTATTACAGAAACACGTTCAAATGTACAAGCATTTTTTTGTTTAGCTAAGGGAAGGAGAATGTACCCTGAAATTAAATAAAATGGCATTTTGGGACTTGGTGAGTTAGGTGTCATACTGTAGATGGGTACCTTTTGTCGATTTTCATCCCACCAATATTGTTCAGGTCATGAATTATGCATCCTGTGTGCCCAGGCCTTAGGGGGACAGTGAGGAGAGAGTGCTGCCAACTAGTACCAACACATTTTCATTATGGATTGGCCCATAGCAGAGCCACAGACCCCCTTGCAGTGTTATTTCACAACACAACACCTCTATCTCAGACTGAAGGATGGACTTGTGTGGAAAGCTGGCCCTCCGCCAGCAGTCTGTTTGCAGTGCACTGCAGGGACGCTCAGACTGTAAAGTACCGGCGTGCCATGCAGTGTAAATCAGGGCAGGAGGGGCATGTGTACTGAACGCGTTTTGGTGTTTTAGCTGTTGAAAAATAGCAGATCTACAAGCTCATATCGCACCACCGAGTGGCGCGATATGAGCTTGTAGTTCTGCTATTTTTTAAAGCCACCCAGACAGTGTCGGTGCTACAAACTGAGCTGTTCAGGAACATTACCCTCCAAATGGTTGTTGATGGGCAGTGCGTTTGTTATTGCTATCATAACTTGTTATTGCTATCATAACTACATATACCGTAGTGCGGCCTCCAGATAATGAATAATACAGTAGCTGTGTGCATTCCCCCTTTCCCAAATCTCTCTCCCCATTCTGTCAGCATACTGTAGTGTAGACCATCCAGTAAAGGCAGAGAAAGCCACAAACTCTTAAAAACAACAAACCCAAATGCATGCCTCTCCCAACAGGCAAGTGTCACTAAGTAGCATCAGAACCAACGGATTGCGAGCTATGAGGCCCAAAGGTCAGGAGATGATCTCCTGTTTCCTTAAGGCATTAAGCATGAGGCAGCATGAAGTACATGCACTCCCCCTACACATGCCACAGGGACTGTCCAACCCTCCATGCTGAGTGCCAAGCAGCAAGGCAATGCATTGTGTGTTTGCATTCCATACGGTAGACCAGTAGTAATTGCCATCAAACGTGGCACAAATATAAAGTCATGGGTCTGGCCTGTGAACATGTTACCTTTCAAGTGTCATACCCTTTTAAACTTTCATTAGACCGTTAAATGGTGCCCCCATTGGTGGCGTCTGCTGCTAGACATAATTATGGTTGAGCCCATTGACAGGCCATGCCCACCATGAACATGTATTGTTTTGGAACAGAGACAGAAAGTTGCAACTATAGATACATGTTTCCTTGCGCTTCCACTAGGACAGCCATCTACCCAAAACACCACAGATGTAGTTTATAGTCTTTGTATGACTCAACCAGGGACCTCACCCGTAATCTACACTCAACGGGCACACAATAAGGCTACTACAGTCAGGCCTGGAAGAGATCAAATAATAATAATAAATAATGATAATAGTCCTGTTTGGTCTGATGAAACACTATTCATGAAATTTGTTGTGTGGCAAATAGCCATAGATCGTAGATCAGATATTGTCATTTCATTATTTTTGAGTTAAAAACTAGGAACATTTTCATTGAGAGTGCCAATGACTGCCTACAATGAACACATGTGACAAATTGTAACATGGCAGCATGGCACTGTGAATCTGAGGGGATCAGACCCCACCTCCACCTCAAACTGTAGACAGAGGAGAGTCTTTTTAGTCTTTCAGACTACCAAGCCCACCCTCACATCTGCTCTCAGTGGCATGTCAACCATTTCCTGAAGCAGAGGGAGAGTTGAAGGGTCACTGACTGGGGATTCCTCACCTCAGAGACAGCCAGAGTGTGTGTGTGTGTGTGTGTGTGTGTGTGTGTGTGTGTGTGTGTGTGTGTGTGTGTGTGTGTGTGTGTGTGTGTGTGTAGGCAAGAGCAGGTCCTGATCCTGATGCTGACCATGGCAGAACAAGTACTAGCGAAACAGGTGAGTTTGTGTGCACATGTGAGCCTGGGATTGTAGTGGGAATCTTGCTAGCCCCAAACAGGCATTCTACCTCCTGAACCACAGTTGTCTCCGTGATCCTTGTGTGTGCATTCATGCGTGCGTGCGTGCATGCGCATGTGTGTGTGTGAGTGAGTGACAGTACTGTATAGAATACATTCTTCTCCAACAATTCCTCCTCCCACCATCTCTGCCTCATCCTCGGTCTTTCTATAATGGGTCCTCCTCTCTGTCCACGCGCTCATTCTTTCCTCCACTCCACAGCTCTCCCTACATTAGCGCCATCATCCGCCCTCTCTCTCTGTGCTTTCTTTTGGTCTGAACTGTCTGCCAGTGGGCCCTTTGGGTCCTTTTAGGGTGATTACTCCCTGGAACCAACAGCCTATAACAGAGCTCAACACGGAGGGACGACATTCACGACACCCCCCACTGGCCCACAGCGAAAACACTCCTTCCTTCCATTCAGTCAAGCACGGAATACTTTAGTGGAGATGAGACGGTGGACACTCGTCTTTTCCGATTATTGCCCCCCCCCCAAATCCCACAATAAATAAAATGTTTAAGATATACATATGAACATGGATATTCCCAATCTTCATGTTCATATCTTGATATTTTATTTCTACAATCAGTTTTCCAATTTGGGGGAGGGATAAATAATCTCCAGTCATCAATCAACCATCAAATTTCCAAGAGGAAATGGGAGAATAGCGTACATATGAACATATGAACATATGAACATACACTCATCGGTTTTGAACAGAGCCATAAGTTACAAAATTCTGCACACCTCATGTCATAACACAATGCAAAAAAACCCTTCCATCAACCCCAACACAATATGTCATAAGGAAGAGTGGTGTTAATACCGGATTAGTATGATCATATATAGTCCTGCTGAAAGTCTGGCCCGGCCAGGGAGTGTGGAATGTGTAGAGTCCCAGGGTATTGTAGAGGCACTGTGCACGCTACGACGACCATAGTGGTTTATAGCTGGGTGTTGGTGCACACGGAAAAGGGGAGGCTGATTCTGCATTCCTCACACGCTTATCATAGCAGCGCCACGCAAAGCACTGCCAGAGACTGAAACCAAAACCTACAGCGTGGTGCCACTGGGGAGTCACAGTGTGTTTCTCTTCTCCTGTTTATTATATGGTATGGAACTCAGGGTTCCGTGCCAGTTGAAAGTAACCAAGTACATTTACTCAAGCAGTGTAACTCGAAGGATTACCCATTGGACACTTCTACTCAACTACAGTACATCTCAAAACAAAATATTTTACTTTTACTCAACTACTTTATAGTCCATTTGCCAGAATGTGAAAACAGGCAGTATACCAAGGTTTTAAGTTTGAAATGTTGAGTAGGGTTCCCCAGCATGTAGAAACTGCCGGATGCCAACTTGCAAAAAATATGTGACCATACTATTAAAAACCTATAGAAGGCAAAAAAAATCACCATGCTCTATGTAGCATCTGTCTATTGGTCTACGAAACTATGTTTTTTTATGATGCTGAATCCTTCCAAGCATTGATATTAAAAAAAAGAAGAAGAAAAAAAAAGCAATCATTGGGCTAAAAACGGCCATACCAGCCATCAAAAACGTGCCTAGTCAGCGCATTTGAGCAATTGCTATGGCCGTTTTTAGCTCAATGAGTGTGTTTTTTGCAAATGTACTGCCAGGAATGCAGGAATGCATCATGAAAACCCATTAGTTAGACACATCACATGCTACATAAAGCATGATTTAGACTTTTACCTTCTATAGGTTGTTAATGGGTTAAAGATGACAGAAGGCTAAAAAGATGCTTTGGGACCTTGGGTGAGATACATCGTGTTTGTGTGACCACTATACAGACGTTAATAAGCACTTACAGATCATAATGTTGGTTCCACTTGGGGTCAAGCGTATTCCTGACGGTGTCTGTGGAGTGGCATTGTCCAGAGCCGTCCACCACCACCTTGGCAAATGGATCTGGCAGTCCTGTGAAGACAGAATATAGAGCAGCACACTCAGCAGAGACAAAGGAATGGATTTCTTTTTTAGATGACTATCTATCTGAACCTGATCGCACCAATAGAACGCAAACAAAATGGATGACACTGTCACTCCCTTATGGAGTGGGCCACGGACCCATGGATCAATGCCGCTTGGCTGTTACTTGGGAGGCCAGTCTATGATGTCAGTACTATGACTTCATGTTATAATGAGGTCATATTGACTACAGAAGAGATCCTAATAAATGATAGAGATTTCTGGAGAACCAAATATGGGGATTTGGCTATTCTCTATAGCACCGATTCAGCAAACGTGTGAATATGTCTGCTTACTGCACTCTTTCGGCAATCCACCTTTCAGCATGCCAAAGAGAAAGAAAATGGTTTTATGATGATTTGAACGATTGTTGTTATTTTCATGCAATGATTTTGAACTAACCCAGCTGAATGATGGAAAGTTCGGTTAACCAGACGTAACTCTTTGAGAGCGTAAAAACGAAAGCAAATGGACCCTTCCAGGTCCATTTGGTTTCATTTTACACTCTCAAGATTTAAAATATTCATCATGCGAGTTATCCCAAGTCTATACAACTAGAGAATGCAGGAGATTGATGGTCATTTTGATCTGTATGTTTGACTGTTTTGTTTTCCATATTCAGCCTGGAATTGTGGACAAAACCAATATAAATGTTAAGTTGTGGGTCTGTGGTGCTAAAATGTCATCAAATGGTGGTCCTCCATGGCTCAAATTCTGAATAAATAGTGGGCCTTGTTATCAAAAAAGGTTGAAAACCACTGCTGTAGGCTGATTTCACCAGAAAATGAATGGCCTCCTTGTGTGGAAACAAATATTGTAATCAACCAATACACTACAGTCATGCAGTGGAAGTGGCATGCAAACGTTGCCAGTGAGACGTTATTTACAGTTCAAATTATTTACATAACATGGGAGAGGAAATGACAAGCACTGCTGCTATCTGCCGAGTGGCTCCAAGGCACGTCTTTCCACAGTGTCTTATTCAAAGGGAAATCTGATAAGGGCTACTATTTAGTCTGTGTCTCATAGCAATGGCACGCTCTGTGTGTGTGTGTGTGTGTGTGTGTGTGTGTGTGTGTGTGTGTGTGTGTGTGTGTGTGTGTGTGTGTGTGTGTGTGTGTGTGTGTGTGTGCACGCACACACACTCATTGTGTTTGTTTATAGATTGTGCCTCTGAGCACCGATACTTTGCACTGGTCAAACCTGTTAAGTCACATTTGTGCTGCTGGGAGTTCCCTTGTTGGCTTTGGTTATTTTATTTTTTGTTGTGCGTGAACGCGGATGAGCTCATACCTGTCACAGGAAGAGACTACAAAATCCCACGCTTATTCATAGTAATCGCAAACCTAGGCTTCCCAGGTAATGCCTGATTTACAGTTTGGTTGCATGTCGTGTTGTGCTCCGGTAATGGCTGATAATTCAAGTTTAACCACTAAGTCAAAGGGACATGCCTATGACTCAAGGGAGACATTTTTTGGACTTTTAGGTTGTGGAGGTGTGCAGCACCGACACAGAACAGAGTATACATCAGGCTTAAATGACAGTCAGTCGCAATCCAACGTCTTTACTACAACCATTACGATAGCAATTAAGCCAAGGGCGTGTGCGGCTTTAGGTTACGTCGTTGTGAAAGCTGTCTGGTTGGTGAAACTTAATGCAAGCACATCCATGCTGGCATGCATTAAGATGAGTGACAGAGAGAAGATCTTCTGCCCCGATAACATGAATGGAGTTGTATGACAAACGGTTTGAAGTAGATGCAAACCCACAGGAGGGGGGAGAAACTTCAGGTTTCACAATAGTCAGCGTTTCACTCACTGCAGTATGTGTGTGTGCGTGTGTGTGTGTTTGTGTGCGTGTGTGTGTGTTTGAGTGTACGTGCGTGTACATGTGTGCACAAGCGCCTCTTGCCAAATTGGACATTATTATTATTCATATAACTTTACCTACCTCCCTCTGGCACAATTAGTAAAATACATCTGCATCTCAGGATGCTGACATCCAGTCTAGACTGTTCAGGTTAAATGTGCTTCCAAAACTGGTTGTTGCCACTCAGACGTGGCTCTAGTCCTGACAAGCCCAAAAGGGTCATTAAGTGGAAACGCTACTTCAAAAAGAAGAGCGTCGCATAAAAACCTTGGAACCACATAGACGACTAGAGTATCTACGCCGCTCAATTCATATTCTATGAGTGCCTTGTTTTTTGTGCCACTTTTCTACTTAATCACTCCACATATATAGTTTTTAAGACGTATGGTTGGCAGTGCACGTGACCACTCTCCTGGTTCTGCATGTCAGACAGACAGACAGCACCTTAGTGACATCAGTTTGAGAGTCAACACTCTGCCACTGCTGACAAAGCCAGTTCTCTATACCAGTGGTTTTCCTCCATTCTGATACCAGGGCCCACTATTCATTCAACATTTGAGCCACCATTTGATGACATTTTAGCCCCACAGACCCCAAAACTAAAGATTTATTTTGTTTTTGCCCACAAATACCAGGCTGGATTTCGCAAACAATGCAGGCAAAGAAACAGACCAAAATTACCATTAATCTCATACATTTTTTTTAATTATGTAGATTTATTAATTAAGTGGTACTAATTCAAATGAATATTTGAACTCTTGACAGTGTGAACATTTGGTGTTAAGAGTTACAATTGCTTAATCAACAGTTCCATCATTTAGCCTGGGGACCACCTGGAACCCTCTCAAGGACCACTGGTGGTCTCCGGGCCACTCTGGTTGAAAACCACTGCTCTATACCATGGGGGATTCAACACAGGACAGGAATAAAAAAGGGGTAGGGAAGGGGGGGGGGGGGGGTTGGTTGCAGATTCCACTTACGGAAGAAGTCTTTCTTTGCCAGGTTCTTCGCACACAGGACTGGAAGAGAAGAGGCAGAGAGACAGATGTTAGAAAACAACTTAAACTGTGGACGTTAATAAGTACACAAAACTACAGCAAACAATCTCATGAGGTGTTTGTAACCTCCTTTGAAACATCTTGAAAAGTTAACATTTAAAAAAATATATGTATTCTTTGGAAAGGGTGTTAGCCTCTCCGCCTCCTATGTGCCCAGTTTTGTGTGTTTATTTTCCACATTTGTGATCATTTCATTGGCCAGTTGTTTCGTGCATACCACATATCTGATTATGATTTGGTTGGCATGTAATGTGATGAATGATGATGTATGATCACATCAGAGTGATCTTTTTGACAGGCCCAGCCAGTGTCAACTATCAAATATAATCCCGGGTGTTACGCTTCCTCTGCCAACCTGGGGAGGGCAGCCCACTGACCCCTACTTGCTTTGTTGCATGAAGCTGACAGGGGAGGAGTTTCCCCGGTTGGACATTGTGCGTTATGCCGACCAGTTCCTTAATTTTCACTTTGTTACTCCCTTGAGTGAAATAAAACAGATTATAATAACGTTTCTGTTTCATGCCGTCATCATTTACCTCGAGTGGAAGGACATATCGACACAACCTGTTGTAGATCCATTTTACACTAGAGATAAAGTAGCTTTGTTAGTGAGAAGAATTCCTAGATGCCCTGGGACTTTGCCCCGCTATATTTATACATTTATTTCTGTTGGTTCTTTTAGTCAGATATTTACAAACCGTACTCCTAATTTTAAATTGGGCTACTGTGAGGTTTCAACTTTCATCCATTCTCTTTTAATATCATTTTTGGATGGTGCATGTTTACAACAGCATATAATGGTTCCAGTATTTATGAATATACATCTAGTCCATAGAGTTTCCCCTCAGTAACCCATCCCCACATCCCCTCGCCTCAGTCTGTTCAGGCTGCCCCATTATGAGACCAGGAGGAAGAGCAGATTATGCAGAGCTCGCCTTGTAAAATATTGAGCAGACAAGCATTCTTTCTTGTATGAAGCAACTCCCCGAGGTGTGCATCACAGCCCAACATGCGATGGCTTTCAACAGATATGGACAGACAGAAAGATAGAAAGAAAACAAAAAACAAAGAAAGAAAGAATGCATGTGTTCTCAGCTATACCTCTCATCACTTCCTCCTTCTCTAAAATGCCACTCTTGCCTCAGCTGGACTGTAGTGGGCTACAGCTTGCTTAAATTGTAGCACTAGTAAGAAAAGCCATTGTGGGTCATTAGTGTGGGTCAAACTCTCCAGCGCCACTAGATAAGGACAGCGAAAAAGGGAGAGAGACAGAGAGAAAGAGAGAGAGAGTAGACAGACTATAGGAGGAGGAGAGGCAGGCAGGGGAAACAGCAGAGTTGGGACCGATCCTTGGATGGAGAGAAATAGGGTGGGCAGGACAGGGGGATGGAGGGAGGGCAGGTGAGGGTTACGGGAGGATGGGAGGGAGAGAGATAGCAATGCGGAAGGAAACAGATGAGTGCAAAAGAAGAAGCAGAGGCAGACCCAGACTGTCAATAAGGAGAGAGTGTGACCTGTCGTGATCTCTCACTTCACCTCAGCACTGTAATGTCCAATGCCGCCTTCAAAAAGGGAAATGAATTAGCTCTTCTCAAAACACCACCCTTTGGTGCAGGGTTTACAGTAGTCATTGCACAATGCTGATCCAAATAGTATAGCACAGGGGTGGCCAACCCGCGGCTCGTGAGCCACATGCGGCTCTTCAGCTGGTTACATGCGGCTCTTAAGGGGCTTCCACATGAAACCGTCAAAAACGCTTGGCCTGGTGCAGTCAATCATTCCCTATACAGTAGTGCCTAACCACTCGATCATAGACTGATTCCTAGTCGACCGCGGAGGTGTAGGTGTATATTTTTTGACTTGTCATATACTTTTGGATTGTAAACCCCGATGTCTATATGTTTTAATAGTGTGTCTGCATTGCGCACTTGCACACAAATACACATGTCTCATGGCAGGAGAGGGGAAATCTATTTGCGACCATGATGGCCATCGCACCGGTTTTATAACCGTTGTGACAGTTTGATGTGGCTCTTTGCAGTAACACGGTGAAAAACGTGGCTCTTAGTCTATGACTGGTTGGCCACCCCTGGTACAAATAGTAGCAACTGTTGCTATGCAGGTCAAGCTGCAAAAAATAAAACCAAAACTCAGACTCATTGTGAAGCTATGCAACAAAAATAAGGAAAAGGTTCAGCTCTCGTGTACAGTTTTGCGTCAGTTGGGCTAACAGCAGTGTCAGAGATGAGCTATACACAGACCCACGGACAGACAAACGGATGTGAAAACATGCCTTCAGCCTGACGGAGACAACAAGGAGATGAGGTTTCCTGCTGTGCACCAGACCCAGACAGACAGAGCTCTGAGGCCACCGCTGGGAATGCACCGATCCCCAAAATCAGCTCCCAACTCCGGAATGCACTCAGTCACCCTCTGCCCTAGTCTGTGTGTGTACGTGTACGTGTGTGTGTGTGTGTGTACGTGTACGTGTGTGTGTGTGTGTGTGTGTGTGTGTGCGTGCGTGCGTGCGTGTGTGTGTGTGTGTGTGTGTGTGTGTGTGTGTGTGTGTGTGTGTGTGCGTGTGCGCATTTATACCAGGGTTGAAAGCAGGCATATACAGTCCAAATCGAGTTGCACAAACGCTCATACCCAGACACCCACACCCACATCCCCACACACACACTTTTCCTGGCCTCTTTCTGCAGCCTTGCCAAGCCCATTATTAACAGTTAAACCACATTGAAGTTGATCTACATCAATCTTTGATTAGTATCGCTATTGTTTGATACGATCCGGATGCTAGCGGCCACATGCAGCGCTAGCCTCCTTGCTAGCTGGCTCTATATTAAAAAGGTACCGTGAAAAAAGTCAGTTTCTAAGTTTCTACTTCTAGTAGAAGTATCCACTATGCAGTACACAGAGTTGACACGGTATAGGATGCATTTACAGATATGAAAGTATGTTCTACAACAATCAAGTACACCGTGTGTTGCTGCGGTGACGGTTTTTGTACCAGATGAACTGGACAACTGATATCAAATGGAAATCAAATGGACCCGCAAGGGTCCATTTGATTTCATGTCTACACTATCAACAGTTAAAATATTTATCATTTGAATTAGCCCAAGTCTACATAACTAGAGAATGTAGAACAGGGGTGGCCAACCTGTGGCTCGCGAGCCGCATGCGGCTCTTCAGCTGGTTACATGTGGCTCTTAAGGGGCTTCCACATACCAGGGCCCACCATTTATTCAGAATTTGAGCCACAGAGGACTACCATTTGATGACATTTTAGCTCCACAGACCCCAAAGCTATTAAGATTTTGTTTACTTTTGTCAACAATTCCAGGCTGGATTTCAGAGAAAACCAAACAGTCCAACATACAGATCAAAAATGACCATTAGTCTTATACGTTCTCTAGTTGTGTAGACTTGGGGCAAATTCACATGATGAATAATTTAACTCTTGAGAGTGTAAACATGAAACCAAATGGACCCGCAAGGGTCCATTTGGTTTCATGTTTACGCTCTCAAAGAGTTACATCTGGCTAACCAACTTTCCATCATTTAGCCTGGGGACCACCTTCCTCTTTGATGTGGCTCTTTGCAGTAACACAATGAAAAACGTGGCTCTTAGTCTGTGACCGGTTGGCCACCCCTACATAACTAGAGAATGTAGAAGATTAATGGTCATTTTGATCCGTTTGTTTGAGCGTTTTGTTTTTTCCTGAAATTCAGCCTGGAATTGTGGACAAAAGCAAAAGAAATCTTTAGTTTTTGGGTCTGGGGCTAAAATGTCATCAAATGGTGGTCTGTGGCGCAAAGTCTGAATAAATAGTGGGCCCTGGTATGAAAAAGGTTGAAAACCATTGTCCTAAACCACACAGAGAGAGACAGAGAAAGGAGTTACACCATTTCTGAAAAGCATGAGCACAGAAGTTAGCTTCACGGCAGCGCAACTCGCAGAATAACAGCTGCCCAGTGTGGAGCTGGCGAGACCGACCAATTTAACACAGACACACCAATCAGATGGAATCTGATTGGTGATTCGTTACAGCACTGGCTGGTTGAAAACGAACCAATGGCTCATCAGAGTAAACTCTACAGTCAAAGCAGACAGCCTGGACGCTGCATATAGGCAGACAGAAATGTCTCCTGTGACACTAGTAGAAAATGAAGACGTGTGTGTGTGTGTGTGTGTGTGTGTGTGTGTGTGTGTGTGTGTGTGTGTGTGTGTGTGTGTGTGTGTGTGTGTGTGTGTGTGAGACTGTCCATGTGTACAACAAAAACTAACATGGAGATTAAGAAATGAATATAGTTGCATGATTTGAAGTCTTGGCACGGTCTACTGAAAGGAGTCTGAATCAAGACACAAACCCAGCCACATGAGGGGCCATGAGGTGGACAGGGGGCTAAATTCTCCCCTCTAGATAAGGCAGTTTGCATGACCATTCATTATTATGGAGAAAATATATTTTAAGGCATTAGCACTCAATTTTTTTCTTCTTCAGTTCATTAAAGGGGAATTCCACCCATTTTCATTTTTTTCCTGAGAGTGTACAAATGTGAACCAAATGGACCCTCACCCTCACCCTAGTGGGTCCATTTGATTCCATTTGTACACACTCAAAAAAAGGTCCTAAAAGAAAAAAATCTTTAACATGGTGAAACGCAACTTGATGATGTCATCAGGATGCGTTACACCATGTTTATGATTTTCTTTTTCAG
Source organism: Benthosema pterotum (assembly GCA_039105355.1). Lineage (NCBI taxonomy): Eukaryota > Metazoa > Chordata > Actinopteri > Myctophiformes > Myctophidae > Benthosema > Benthosema pterotum. The sequence goes on along the minus strand of CM076973.1, from coordinate 18,737,646 downwards.
ACCTACATTTCTAGGGAACACAGAATGGGGGGAACTTATCAGGTCCACACAACATCTCTAAGGTGTATTAATGAAACAAGATTGAATTCCCCTTTAAGTCCATGCTAGTGAACAACGTGAATTGACGAGTATGCTCATCGTGAATGAATATCAAAAAAGTGTGTTCCTCTGGGAAACCCATTTCTTTTTTTGGGGGGTAGGGGTGGGCTATAGCGGCCCACCACTGCTGATCTGAGGGTAACGGTCCTCAGTAGCCGTCAGACTGAGCACTGAGGGAGTCGCGGCTCTCCAGTTACTCAGCTACGCTAATGGAGATTAAGGGATTAACCTGCACACTGCTTCACTGTCTCAGCCACCAGCACCACCAGCATGGAGGTAAAAAGCCCCCTTTCATCGTTATCAATGACCTCTCACAGACTCTGTTGCCGGGTAGAGCAGCCTGCTGCCGCCCATGAATGGATGCAAGGCACTGGCACAATGAAGCAATGGATGGACAGAGCAAAAGGGATGCGAGTGATAATCTAGGAGCCCATGATGAATGAAATGGATGCAGAAAGGAGTGGAAGTGGAACATACAGGCAGACAGACAGACAGACAGTTGATGGAAACTGTGTGAGTTTTTGCAGGTGCAGAGTTGCATCAAAACAAAGTTTGTGTGCGGTGGTGGCGCTGCTGGCTTTTTAACAAGCTGCTAATGGAAGCAATGTGTTTTCATATAAAGCTTTCTCTGTTCCGCTTGTTAATTTGCTTACACCAAAAAAAAAATCACCATCTGGTAAATACGTGAAGAAACACAGACTAAATCAAAAATACAAAACGTGCTAATAATAACTGTTCTTCACAAATGGTCCAAACCGCTGCCGAGTCTGACAGATTACGTTAAAATAAATAAATAAATAAAAATCTATATTCCACCTTGATTTGTTAAAAACAGGTGAATTCTGCAAACTTTGGAACCTAATCTTAACCAAATGCATCAAATCATGAACCTGTGATTTCTGTGAGTTTTTGCATGTGCATTACCACTAGGCCACAATAACCTGTACCACCACCAGCAGATTTGCAAAGCACATTTTAGAACAAAATGCCTCCTGCAATTGCAAAAAACTATACTTGACTCATGCCCCGAGTGAGGAGTACTTTTAATGGGGTGGTATAGCCCTTCCTATGACTAGCTTTTTGTGTAGCCTGCGCCACTACAGCTACATGTGTGTACCACAAAAGATAAAAAAGACAGAAAAGTGAGGTCAATGGTGATTGGTCCGAACATGATGTATACTATGATTCACTTTCCCTCACTTTACAAGTGGCGTTTGTAGTTAATCCATGAATTAACATTTTCCCTCCCATACAAATAAATATGTACGTTTGTGCGTGTGCACAAAAATGAATAATTCTAGATAGAGACAGACAGACACCATCTTGATATTTACTTTGCCCTTTGGTGTGTTTAAATAAATTGACACAACCTAAATCATCCAACCACTAACTGAGGTGCATTTTACATTTTCAAAATTAAATGAACACACAGAATTAAGCAATGTCTTCATATGCGGGTTTATGTACAGAAAATGCCAAGCATGGCTGAGGTTAATTTCTTCAAAGAACAACCACATGTCATGTTGCAACCTTTTGTTGCAATCCTTTCTTAAAAGGGTCAACGTGGGGGTTAAATATGCATTATTGTCTGTTCAGCAACACACTTGAAGCAGCAGCTGTTCAAAAGGGACCATTTGCCGTGACCAAAGCCCTGCACTCTACGGTCTGAAAACATCTATAAATCAATGGAATGGAACTGATGTGACCAAGCCAAGCCCTGCTTATCTAAACATCTAACGGAACACCTTTACAATCGGCTGTTAGCTGAGGGGCTTGGAGACAGACAGTGGCTAGCCAGTGACCTAGACCCTATTGTCATCACACTCCCAGAGGTCGACCAACCACAGCGGCTTCCTTCCCCCAAGGGAACCAGCAGGTTAAAAGGTCTGTCTGAGTCTGTGTACTGTATACAATCACATTACGCCTGCAAGCAAGCCCCACACAGGAGAAAACAAAGCAGTGGTGATGATGATGTGTCAGTTAATGAAGAGAGATATTCTCTGTTGGAAAGCCACACACTAACACATATTAGACAAATATAAAAACATCAGCTTAATATAAGTGCACAAATGAGTGAATCCATCTGTGCATGTGTACGACAGGGTGTGGTTCACACAATTAGCCAAAAAAAAAGAAAAAAAAAAAAAAAACGACAGACTTCAAATTCTGCATAGACCAGATGTGCCCATACACTGTCAGTTGATTCCAACCGATACAATCATATATAGGCATTGAAGTAAATTGTACAGAAGCACCAATAATACCCATAAAACAAAAAAAAAAGTCACATGGGTACAATGGGTTTCACATTACCACATTCAACTCGGGACCTTCCTGAGTCAGTTGGTCTGCTGTAGTTATAGTTAATGTATGTGGCCTGTAAGTAACTATGAATTCCATATACTTTCACTTTCTAGATGGAGCACCCATGATGTGCATTTCCTATAGCTTTTAAGGGGCTTAGAGAGAATAAACCAAAGGTTACAAAATGGAAGACAATGGCCAGGATGGATTGTGTACTGCAAGTCTACCTGAACATTAAAACCAAAAGGGAAAAAATTACCTCTAAATGGTGTCAACGGAAGATAAACATGGCTTATACAACTGACACGATGTAATGATAAATGGTCAACAATATTTTGTATTCTGAATGGAGAAGAAAGATGATCTATATGTCTTTAATATCATCTGGCTGAACACAAAGGTCAGGCTGAAAGCTGCCATTACTGCTGGTCAAATGGTATTAGAGAGGTCATCAACGGACAGGGCCAGGGAGGTCTACAGGGGATTCACACTTGTTTTCTCAAGGGAGTCTCCAGCACCTCCTTTTTGCAACGGCTCTCAGTGGATCTCTGCATATTGTTGGGGGAGGGTGTCTGTAACTGTGTATGCGTGTATGCGCACACCCTTGCCACACACATGTCAAATCCACAGAAATGAGATTTGCCCTGAACCACCAGGAGGCCTAAAGGATGTTACGCTACACCCCAGTACTGCTTAACCGCAATGTCTAGGTCCAAGAGTCTGTGGCGAGGTTAAGTGCACTAAAATTAAGTGATTGCGTGACGGTGCACTGCCTGTTTTTTTCTGGTCTGGTGGCTAATTCTGAAATTGAATTCCTATTTATCAGTAGTGTAGGCAAATTCTGAAATTGAATTCCTATTTATCAGTAGTTTAAGCCCACAGTCAACCCACTAGGAAACAAGAGAGCAGTTAAGACTTAGGTTATAGTTATATTTTCATAATACAACGCATTTGCATACCGACTATCAGTATGCAAGTGCGTTGTATTATGAGATCATCAGCTGGCACTGATCATATAAATCACAATCTGCCCACTAAGGGCCCTGATATACCTATCATAACATCAACAAGCAACATCAACGTTGACTTTTCACCTTTCTATAAAAAATTATCAACTCCTGGGCTGTGTCCGAATTAATTCCCTATTCCCTATGTAGGGCACTACTTTTGCCTTCCGCCATTTTGTTTGAGTGTCCGAATATGCAGTGAGCCTTTTTGGACCCCAATATAGTGCACTGAAATATCCCACAATGCACCTGGAATTGTAGGGACCATCGGATGGTCACTACATTTTCTCGGAGGAGTAAATCTACCCCAAAATGCATTGCACGCTTCACCTCTTGAGCACACGTGTGCGCGCTGCTTCTGCATGCATGCACTCCATAGATGGCACTCCGACTCAGATGAGGTAGAATAAGTTGATCCAGCGAAATAAAACATGTACAAACATACTTTTTGTTTCCCCATCTCTTTTCCTCCCTAATAGTAATCTAATTATGACCCAGCAAATGACGTTAGAAGAGGAATCAGTTGCTGTATATATTTGCGAGAATATGAGGATACCATAATATGAGACACATCATGCATGTCACAAACGGACGTCATATTGTAGAACGGCTATTTTGGTATATTACCCAGGCATAGTGGGGGTTTGGTTAATGCTTGACAATGTGGTTCACTGTTTTATAGCTGATTAATATGGATATAACATTAATATACTGATAACAGACCTACCGGTATGTTATTTAAAGAGAGTTACTTCATTCATTCATTCATTCAATAATTAGTAGGCCAGCTTAATTCTATCAATTTTCTTTCTGATACACCAGCAGTAATTAGCACTTGACTGGCTTCTTTATAGTCAGTTGATTCTTCATATCCATATGAATTAAATGGTCGGGGACTCGGGATGATGTGTTTATTTTATAGTTCTTTTGCAATGCAAATAAAAAGCACATTAACCCGGCCACGGCCGTGGGCTTATAGCGCCCTCTACCGACAGCATCGGTGCTCCCTATATAGGGAATACCGTCCGAACTCCACACTACTATAGTTCACTAACTCTGGAGCCCCATATGGGGAGTAGGGAGTAGGGAACATCTCTATGCATTCGGACACAGCCCTGGTTGTTCAGAAAAGTCAGTTCTTTAGTGCCCTCTACTGGTCAACATTTCAGAATCCTCCAATCACAGCCCTCCTTGGCGTCACCTGATCCTTTCTCCTAGACTCCCACAGATAAGCTTTTCTGAAACCATGGCTGCTGCTGCTGCTTCACGGCGGTGGACAAAAACAGGGATTTTGTAACTTTTATTTCGCTAAATGAACATTTTGAGTTGGGTGAAAATGATTCAATGCAAACTAAGGCTTCTTTTTTCTGAGCGTACAAATGGAACCAAATGGACCCACTAGGGTCCATTTGGTTCACATTTGTGCACTCTCAGGAAAAAGTGAAAATGGGTGGAATTCCCCTTTTAGTGGTGAGGCCTGTTGCCGTGTGTCTCATCATGTTGCCCGTTGATGTTGACATTGCTAGTTGATATTGATCAAAATATTGCTAGTGTAGCAGGGCCTTAAGGTAGTTGCCAAGTTGAAAAATTAACTAAATAGTCGCCACCTTGGAATTTTGAGTGGCCAGCGCCTTTTTCCATAAGAGTGGCTCTTAGAGATTAGTTACAATTACAACTTTGGCATTTGGTAGACGCTCTTAATCCAGAGCGATTTACATCAAATAAAAACATTGTAATGCATCATATACATACATATTAGTTGAATCTACCATTTAACCAGAATTTACAATAGAGTTTACAATTTAAGGACTAAAAAGATGGTAATACATTTGTCATTCTATAAAGTAACTCCTATCCAAGTCTAATATGCTATCTAAAACCTAGCTATGGGCTGATATGTACTCCAAGTACTATGGGCTGAGATGGAGTCTGAAGAAGTGTCTTTTCAGACTGTGGTGGAAGTTGTGGCAAATTTTATGCTTGCATTATATCATTAATCTGCTCTGTTACTTTGGAAGCGAACTAATCTCTTTTGTAGGGGCCAGATCGTCTCTCCTAATCCTATTCCCAATGTCAAATCAGTATTATGGGAAGGACATAAGCCAATGAATGCATTAGGCCCCATCCTCAATATTTAAGACTAGTGAAAATAGGAATGTGGTATGTGGCTGTTGGAACAGTAGAACAGGGAAACACTACAGTGGCTAATAGTACATCCCTCCTTCTCCCTCCGGTATTGAACAGAGCTGTCAGTTGGAATCAAGCGGCGTCTGTTTTCTGTCAGGGGCCGAAACCGAGACGTGTCACCCTATCGCCAACACAAACCTGGAGGGGGCGAGAAGTGTCTATTTGACAGATGGGCTCTGGGGACAGACAAGGGGGAGTGTGAAGGTGGGTGTTGGCAGGGAACCTAAACTGTTGGCTTCCCACCCTCGTGCCGCATAGAGACGCTGTACAACAAGGAAAAGGATTCTCAGTATGAATCCTTCCAAGTGAATCCTTGTGAGATCCGTTTGACACGACATGACGATAAGTTGACAATTTGTGCTCATCACAATGAAATCGGGGGCCTTAATCCAAAACCGACTTGTGAGTAATAGGCCTGTAGTGTTTTCAGCGGTGTGCCTTGCCTATTCTATGGTTCCTTCTTCACTGGAATCATAATCAAACAGAAAACGTGGTGCAGTAAAACGAAAACGATGGATATGAATCCCAACTGAAACACTGGCTTGTGAAGTTTCTAATCCAATCAGAGCATTGCGTCCCTGCAGGCTATGGGGTTGTTAAAGACCATTGACAAGGCTACCACTGTATCATTTGTAAAACAAAGATGAGTGGTCGGCAGCAAAGCAGGGGGTTATTTCTAAACTACACACAACCTATAGACATATTTTTGCGTAATGATAACCAAGTAAGTATCAAACTGCATGATTTGTGTTGGCTTTTATTGCAGTGCAGGTACTAGGTAGGTAGGCAAGTAAAACATTGTTGTTTTAATGGACTTTCGATATAACAGTACACAAAAATGAAAATTTGTTTTGGTATCCATTGTTAAATAATATGCCCAAATTATGACCATGGATGTGGTCTAAATGTGTGAAAATGTATTTTTCATTTCACTGCAAATTTAAAACCTATTTTTTAAACCAGTCAGTTGACAGAATAAAAATCCAGGGAACACATTTTGAATGTGTAAATTGCAAAGGGCAGTTAAAAGCTGCGGTTTAAACTTCCATGGGACATGATCATCCATGTCAAATATTTAAACATCAAGGGATAAATACTGGCTTGATTCCCCCGTTTAATGAGCTGATGTGTTTTCTGTGTCACCGGCACTCTGCCATTATACCCACCCTGCATTAAGCCCTTAAATGTCAAGTGTTACTAAATATTAGCAGGGTCAACAATGCGGTCATAGTGGTGTTTACCAGGAAATGTTCAACACTGGAGTGAGATTTTGGCTGTCTGCAAGGCATTAAAACATGATGAAGAAGTCTTCCAAAAGAAAGAAAGAAAGAAAGAAAGGGTGAAAAAAAGAACGTATGGGCCAAGCCTTTCAAAGCAAACAAAGAACTTCCACTCTTGCAGCACTTTAGACATTGAATAAAAGGACTTTCTGACAGCCAAATAGTCAGGATGGAAAACCTGTCTACCTGCAATAAAATACGAGACTGATAACAAGACAGAAGTGTTCAGTGACCTAAAAGCCACCACCAGCAGCCTGGAACATAACCTGCTGCGTGTGTGCATGCCATGACTTGGACTTCAATTAAATGCAACATGACCAGGGTGCTGAAGACATAAAAACGGAAGAGATCGTCTTTTGAGATATCTTTAAGAGGTCGCCAAGTGGTGTCATGTTGGATCATAGCTACATTATATGTATTACGCCCCTGAAATGAAGCGTGCAGTATCGTGTCCCGACCACGCCCTCTGTGTTCCTGATGGCTTATTTGTTAGGGGTCAATACCACCCTTGGGAGCTGTGATGAGATGAGACCAGCATTTACTGTATGTGCTGAGCAGCTAAAAAGGGTCCGGTCCAGAGTGTTTTTAATATAAACGAGGATATGAGTAATACCACGGGGGCACACGTTATTTCGACATTCACACAGGGTGCAATGAAGACCTTCTGTCATCGCGTGATGTTGAGGGATCTATCACAGGAAAAGGCTGGATAGACACATCAAGGGTACATACACAATAGACTGGGCACAGGCCTACAGCAGGCAGAGCCCATGGGCCAGGCGCTCACATACAGTACATACAGGATCAGAAGGATCAGCATCTTGTGCCACTAAAGGATGTGATATCCGAGTTGAGATTTGAGAAAGGACATACAGTGCTCCTGTCTAGCCCTAGACAAACAGACAGAAGTACAACGAATTCTCTGAGAAGTAAGATTAACAGATGCAAAGGGTATTGTATAACCAGGTGGGGCATGATCCCCAACTTGCAACCTTTATAACTTGCATCATTCCCGTTCCCATTAGTAATAATAATAATCTTCACTAAATGAAAACATACTAATTGTTAAGAAAGTAATCAATCAGTTAACTTGCAGACCTGCAATTAACAATAATAGTGTTAGTTGTGGTGTAATTTGGTACAGTACAGCGGTATATTTTTTGGATTCTTAAGTCAGATTAGTGTCAGTGGTGATAAACAGCTCTGACAAAATCCCCAAACAGGTAGCCTTAGTGGCTTTGGGAAAAGCTGACTAGGAACAATTGTATTGCAAAGCAGTTGAGACGAGAACGAGCATCCCAAAGAAGGTGCACAAACAACACCCCCCCCCCCCCCCCCCCCCCCCCCCCAGTGTGAACACATGGCCACGGCCCTTCATAGATGGCCTGAGCGGTGATGTGAGCAGCAGCCCTTCTCGCCCTCGCCTCTGTTATGACTCCTGTTGCAGGCTCAGGCTGCGCCGTCTCATTCACAGCATTGTTCCATGGCTTAAAAAAGAAAAACAAAAAAAAAAGCTTCCTCTTCCTCACATCACGCCTCCCTGGCGGGATAGATTGCTCACTACAGAAAGATGTGCAGCGCATGCACTCCTAGCGTACGACCAGCCCCAGGCACTTGGGTGCGTTTGTAGGTGACTTGACAAGACAGCATCAACTACAGTGACCACTTAATAACATGGACATAAGGCTACAATGGGTAAAATCTGCATCATTACCAGCAGATTTTACTCTCTCTCTCTCTCTCTCTCTCCCTCCCCCTCTCGCTCTCTCTCTCCCTCACACACACACATACCTCGCCCTTGTTGGGCAATATTACTTAGGAGAGTATTACATTACTTATGACCCCATAGAAAAAGTAAGATTACTTTTTTACTTGAATCAAAGAATAATAAATTACATATTTTCCCAAGTCCCCCCCCCCCCGCAAAATAGAGATGTACAACACAATCCGTTTAGTGATAACTTGCGACAACTTGTAGTGTAGGTCATGTGTGCAGAATGCTGTGGTGGATTAGGATCTACAAACTACAGTACATCTCTGTTGTTAGCTTGTAAATCTGTTCTATTTTCACATGCAATATGCAACTCAAAAGATAATGAGGCATGTTTTGGCAGAGTAACATTACATATTTCACACATTGGCAGAGTAATATCTTTGCTTTAATCTTGCTGGAAAAGGTAATATTAGAGTAATATTTAATTAGTTACTGCCCAACACTGTACCTCGCATACGCATGCATATACACATGCACAAACGACACACACATTTGCACACACAAAGGCAAGCGCAACTACTGCACACGGTTTCCAAACCAGGTCTCTAATCTATGTTACGCTTCCTCTCAGAAGCCATTACTCGACATCCCCCACCCCTCCTCGGCCCAGCGAATGCCTGAGATGCCGATTATGTCACAGGTTAGAGAGCCAACAGTCTGGCTGACCAGACGGCACTCCCCTCTCTCTATGCTCTACTCCCTGAGGAGGTGCCAGCAGTCTGGAACACCAGGACCCCGGCTGGGAGGGAGAGAGGGAGGGAGAGGAATGGGTGGAGGGGACATATAGAGATGGGGAAAACTGAAATCTATCCCAGCGTGTGGCTTCGTGGCTTACATCATCATCATCTTTGTCATGATAAAAGGTACTGCACAAGTGTTTCTTTTACTGCAATAAGGAGCCTGTACAGAAATAAACAACAAAACTAAATATAAATCAGTCACTCTTTCAAACCTTTTAACTTGTTACTTGTGACATGACAATGATATTGAAGTTGAATGACACAGCACCCATGAAGGGTGGGGATGCGGAAGGGGGGGGGGGGGCTGAAGGTTTTATAAGGAGAGTCATAGAGCAAACAGAAGACTCACACGGGAAGCTTCCAACATCAAGGCCTCATTCAGACAGAGTAGAGCGTGGCATCACGCCGGTGGAATGCCGTTCCTACATGAGTCACTGTAGAAACCACCGTGCCTGTTTCATACTGGCATCATGGGCTTTTATCTGACGGGAGGGAGCCGCCGTGCTCTCCGGCTCTGTGGCGATATATAGCGGCCATGGAGAGCGGGGGTGAGAGCAGCTGGCGCCAGTCATACGTATACCGAACACATGAGATTCACATTGACGACCTTCCTGTTAAATGCAGAGCGTACTGTACCTGTGAGCAATGGCAAAACCATTTCCTCTTAGCCCACGCGGCACTGGTGAAGAGCAGCAGCATGGATATATGAACCATTTGAACATTTTGGGAGGAAAAAAACGGGACCGAAACTGAAGTGTATGCCCGGCCTCAGAAGCAAGTACCATGAGGCTACAAGAGTTTGCATGTGTATGTATTAGGGCTGCAGCTAAGCCCCAATACATTTTCAGAATTGATTCATCGGCCGATTATTTAAGCAATTCATGGCTTGGGAGCTCATCTACAAACAGCCAGGAAGAAGCTGACACTACTTGGTCAATGTACTACAGTTGGATGCCCTGGTAAGTGTCATACCACTTAAATGAGAGCACACACACACACACACACACACACACACACACACACACACACACACACACACACACACACACACACACACACACACACACACACACACACACACACACACACACACACACACACACACACACACACACACACACACACACACACACACACACACACACACACACACACACACACACACACACACACACACACACACACACACACACACAAAAAATGCGACTAATCATTTGGGATTGCACTGAAACTGCAGGTCACACTACGATGAAGAACAATGTAGTGGTTTGGACACCATGGGCCATTTTAATTGTCTTAAGTATCAGGTCTTAAGTCTTAAGTCAAAACTTGGAGGTGTGGCAAATCTGTTTGGCTGTTTTGAGTGGCCAAACAGCTTTGCCACACCTCCAAGTTTTGACTAAAGATTTAAGACCTGATGATGCTTAAGACAATCAATTAGGGGCCAATGTGTCATGTCAACACATCATCATGGGACATCATCATGCCAAATTTCAATGCACCATCCGAATCTTTCAGGGGCAAAAGCGTACACAGTATGAAGCCTTTGGTCAGTGATTGGGCAACGGTCAGCGTCGCTTGGCGTCAGCAGCAGCACATGACTCAGTGAACCTCCGGAGACAGTTGGGAGACCCGACAGACCACTGATAATGCGTGGATTTGTTAAATGGTGTGGGTGGGTGGGCATGGTATACCGGCGCCGACCAAGCCACCCGATCCCGCATCTGCAGGGCGAAAACTGCAGAATCGCTCACGTCTTCATGTGCTCCCCACCCCAATGCAAAGACCGTACACGTGCACACACACCAATACCACTATAACAGTGGTGTGTGTGTGGCTGTGTATGTGTGTACTGTGTGCACAGTATACAGTATCTACATGTTGAGTGGTCTACCAGATACACTGCAGAACAGTAGCAGGAGAGCAGTGTGAGCGGGAGTGTGATCCGTAACGGTCCAACCTGCTTCCTGCGGGCCTTTCTACAGACAGAACCAAGACAGTGAAGAAAGTAAAGAAAGTTCCACTCTGAGGCTAGAGTAGACTGAACCAACTACACTGTGCCATTAAACTGATCTAACCCCCGACTGGACCAGTCACACTAAAGACACTAAACTGATCTAAACTTGGCAAGCATTAAAGAACATCTGTAAAAAAGAAAAACATTGGAGTCTGACACATCCGAGTGAATTAGGATCTGGCTGCGAGCGAACAACATTCCCTCAGTAACTTGGTGTTTCTTGGCATTGCCACATCAATGCCTTTTACTGCCATTATTTGACGATGGCGGCGCAGATTCTGTCGGGGTGAACAGGGACAGCGGGGAAGTGGCAGCAGCCCTAGCACGGGGACAAAGCAAGTATGTGTGTGTTTGTCTGCTTGAGAACAAGATAAAAACAACAAGAAAACAACCCCAAAATGGAGCCACTGTGGCAGCGTCGCCTTGTCTGTCACTTGTCTGGGTTAGATCCGGGTGAGAGAGGCAGGAAGAGAGACAGGGAGTGTGTGTGTGTGTGTGTGTGCGCGCGCGCGCATGTGCGCGCGCCGGGGACGGACAGACAGATAGATTGGTACAAGGCATACTCTTTCTAAGGTCAGAGGAAGAGTCAAACCAATATGCTGTCAACAGCACCACCTGTTCCTGAAGCTTCATTTCTTGTAATTGCTCATACATTCCCCATTCCATTTCCAAGACCGATTTCTTTCATTTTCTCAGGTCTTCTGTGCGACTGGCAGAAATCTAGGCGCTCCCAACTGGCCCGTTAAATAGAAGGACGGTACGAGGAGGGGGGGGGGATGTTGGGGGAGGTGAGGTTTCTCTTGCATATAATGTGGGAAAATCCTCTGAATGCACTTTTGGAAATTTTAATGCGTTCTGCATATTGGTCTCAGAGCCCACCTCCTCTCCGGTAAGGAAGCTGGAGTTACGCAACACAGGAGGTGTTCAGTCTTTCCACTCTTCTCCTCTGAAGTTCACGGAAAAACAAAAATCAGTGCTTTGTTGTTAGCTAGATTAAGCTCTCTCTGTAAGGAGTTATTGGATTGGGTTGAAAAATAATAATACTAATAATAATCGCTCCATCATACAGTTTAAAGGAATTTGACATTCTTCAATATTGTTTAATTCATTTTTGGTTCCCCAGGATATATATATATTTTTTTACACGCGCAAAAATGTTTGAGGGTCAATAGTTCCATCATCTTTAACTTTGCCTTTACCCTTCACATTTGGTATGCATGGTTCATCCGAATCCCCACCTCCTCAATGGCCCTCCCTCCTCCCTTCCCACCGAGACTGAGGTGCGAGGGGATAAGTGGTGAGGAGGACAGGGGGGGCGAGGACGCGAGGGTGCCCCACAAATATGGACATTCATGGTATTACAGTTGGAAGAGAATACGAAAAATAACCTGTGTGGTGGTGTAGGCTACTGAGTGCAAGAATGTAAGGGCTAAATTCATATGATACAATTGATTTAAAATTCATAGTGGAGCCCCTTTAAATGTTATATTTGTATGGGTGTGTGATCATAAAATCTATTATGATCTCTTCTAATATAAACATTCCAGCACACGTTCTGGTGTTAAATGAAGCCACATGGATAAGAAATGGACATATGTGCTGGTGGTACAATAACATTATGTGGTCCAGATCCACAAACACATTTTGTCCAGCAGAGACAGAGGGTGGAAGCTATTGGTCAATACACAAAAAATCCTGCTCAAAACATACGGATTCGGATTGAGACTGCAGGGAGTGTTGCCTCAGCTACCCTTTAGCAATTTGTCATCATTACAACTTAAATGTCTGGAGACAAACTTTCTGGGCCCGATCAGATAACAGAGGCATCCGTCTTGTCATTGTGAAGGCTCCACTGGCCATGTGTGGCTGACTTCTCGCCTGAGCAATGTTCCGTGTCTGCGTTGCTGTGGTGCTGCTAAAACCGTCCGAGACTCAATAGGAAAATCCACCAAGTAAACTGAAAACAAATGTATCAATGAAATGACAAGCCATAATCCAGCAAGCCAGCATCCTGGGGGCTCCCCGGGCCATGCAGCAGGGAAAACACAGCGAGGAGAGGAAACGGAGAGGACCGCAAAACAGTGTGGCTCTTCTCCACCCCCTCCCCGCTTCTCCCCGTCGCCCGCATTTTGGAATTACATCCCTGTAAATCAGGAACGGCAGTGCCAGAATCTAAAACAAAAAACACACACTGGGGTAAAAGAAAGAGAATGCACCATGAGATTTCATTCCAAGGGGCAGTAAAGGGACGCACAGGGCTGTGGGGAGTGGGTCATTTTAAATCCTAGCATTCGAGGGCTTTAATAATAATAATAAAATTCCTGCTTGTTGTCTAGACACAGAAAACTTTCAGTGGCTGCCAAAATCATCCCGCCGCCAGAAAATTTCAGGGGAAAGCTAAACTTGAATGAATCATCAAAATAACAAGAGACGGCTTCACATTTTTTTCCCCTGAAATCCTGCACCAGAGGTTGAAAGTGCAGGTAGTTTGAACGTCTCAAGGCTTAAGAGTCAGACGGCCACATTTAAGGGGCTAGACTACATTTTCCAATGACATGGCAAAACATTCGACAGATGTTTAAATAATCACTCCACTTTTTAACAACCTGCAAATGCCTCATCAGTAAAAAAACAAAAAAGTGCAAAAATCAAACAGAAATCGGCAAGGACCGAAATGGAATAGAAAATGCAAGGGGTGGACTGTGGAAGGTAGCTCACAGTGTAATGCCTTGCTTACAGGTCTGTCAGTCACTGCCAGCCTCTCAGCCAAAAGCGAAAATCAACGGCGTGCGGTAATAGCGCAACTTCGGCACAACAAGGGAATAGGCGTGCTCAGTCACAGGAGCTCAACTTAGTCAAGAGAACAGGCGACGCCAATGGGGTCCACCCCTTCCACTGGCGTCTCTGGTTTCCATGGTGACGCTCCTCTGCAGCGTTTCTCTCGTCAACGTTGTTAACAAGACGCCAAAATCTGAGTTTTGCTGGCCACAAGGTTTATATATCGAGCACCGAGTCATTGTGGGTGTTGTTGCACTTCGGAGCCATTTTCCTCATTCACACAGCAGTCAAATAAACTATGTTTAATGTTAGCAAGAGGATTTGTATGTCATTTTCAGGTTTTCAACAACTACATCAATGCACAAGTCAGCATCAGAAAATGCTGCTTCCATGGGAACATCGACAGATCAGGCCATTGTTTATAGTGAATAATGCACTAACTACTGTATTTGACTAAAATTGGCTAAAAATGGATTTTCAGCCTATTCAGTTTCGGGCCAAATTGGCTGTAAAATATATCAACGAATAGTGTTTGCAATGAATGCATTGAAAAGTGCTGAATGGATGTTTTTATGGATGTATAATAGTGACTAATATTTAAGTTAGTTTTTGCCCAAATCAGCCAGCTGTAAGGTACAGCCATGACAGCAATGGTAGGAAATAAAATATTTATTGAAATCATTGCTATTCAGTTTTTGGCCAACTGTTTCTTACCGTGTATTTGGTATTCGGTTTTGGCCAAAGAGAGAATTTCCTTTCGGTGCATACTTCATACCTATTCCTGTCTGATTTTGAACACTGGTTTTATATCTGGGAACATGCAGAAATGTTATGATCAGGCCTGGTGATGAAGAAATGCTAACAACCTCTGTGTTGACAGTGATAAGCTTGGTCTCTTGGAGGAGAGAGTGCTGCAGCCACATTCACCGTATTCACATAGAGGCCATTTCGCTATTAAGCGAGGCAGACTAAACAGACTTTGAGGAAGTACAGTATATGGCTGGGTATTTCGGGTATGTGATGCATGACAACATCTGACCACAACACAAGTGATCTCAGACAGACACACACACACACACACGTACACACACTGTTGCATGCTGACCGGAGCCGACCTACAAGCTCACAATGTGTTGCATTCCATCAGCTTGTAGGTCTGGTAGATCCAGACGCTCTGGATTAAAAGCGTCTGGTGAACGCCTACATTGTATTTAAGTATGTGCAGCACTGATGTGATGTGCTGCAACAACTCAACTGAATGCCTACAAATAGCCTCTAAATCACATACTGTATGTCAAAGTCAAGGCCGCGGGCCAGATCCGGCAAGTTCCTATCAAAAGTTATGATCGTTTAAAGAAATGCTTTTTGAGCTCTCTTCTGAACGGCATGGAATGCATGTTGTCCAGCAGGGGGAGTCGTTTTACCAGGCTTGGCTGCTGGCGCTGCAAAGTGAGAACTATACTTCAGCAGTACAAGGGTATATAACCAAGAACTATACTTCAGCAGTACAAGGGTGTACAACCGAGAACTATACTTCAGCAATACTAGGTTGTACAACCGAGAACTATACTTCAGCAATACTAGGTTGTACAACCAAGAACTGTACTTCAGCAGTACAAGGGCATATAAGCAAGAACTATACTTAGTTAACTTTACATACTTTTTTTTTATTTTTGTATGGTTTATTGACGCTCTGTAAATAAAAATAGCATCTTTCATAGCAAATGTCTTAATCTAGGCTACAAGTGTAAAACCAATAATATATATTAATATCTCTTTTTAATAATATATATGACTTGTGTGATATACTGTAGTGGAGAAGTAACGGCTGTGTACGTAAACATGCGTGTGCCGTGCATGCTTGGCCTGCGACTGGTTGCACCGTGGCGCTCCGGCCCCCATGAAGTCACATTAAGTCCAATGCGGCCCCCACCCCAAATGACTTTGACACCACTGCTCTAAATGCTTAAATCCTTATTATTGTCCTCATTGTAAAGCTGGTCCAGAAATTTTTTTTTTTTTTTTTTTTCAAATAATTATGAGCACCAAGAAATGTATTACAATGTCTTATCAAATTCTACGACTATACTTTGGGATATCTGGCCTTCTCTCCTCATACTTGCAGTCACAAGGCTCTATAGAACCCTTCATTGCAGGTGAAACACAGCTCTTGCTCTAGCCTAATTATTCCAGCCACAGACTGCATTCACCCAGACAGAGTTCCTTGCACTTTGGCAAGGCCCACAGAATTCACACAGACTACTAGAACGTTCATTAGTAAAGCTCACTTCTTCCTCGGGTCCTCAAGAGGCGTTCAAGTGCAGACCACCAACCTACAGTGAGCAGCCACACTGCACACTGCCTATTAATGTCAGATGGATGGCATGTGTTCTTCTGACCACCCAAAGGAAAATGTGAAACAAGAACATCAAGGGATAACTTAAAACAAAACTGTGATGCACTTATGAATGCATCACATTATGAGCTTATAAATGTATGTTCCACAAATTGTGTCCATAAAACATGCATACATAGTGACTTTGCAAGAGAGCAAGAGACACTTGCCTGCACACCACAAACGAACCAAAGCCAACTACATTAGGAGGAGTAGTTGCGGGTAAGAAAAAATAAAAGCTGGATGCAAATACTTAAAGTTATGGACTGGAAACAATGTGAAGTTATGTCGTGATTTTAGCAGAGTACAGTAACTATATGCACTGCAGTTGCACTGCTCCGTTCATATAGGTGTGAATTTTATCATCATTCTCTGTAGAATTCACTGGGTCATTCCACTGCTTTTCAAGAACCCATTACAGTTGGTAATGAATGTTGTTTAGGAAAAAATGACGGTGGGAACTGGGAAGCTAACGGATTCACCCTCCAAGTCTGGAGGGCATTGCTTGTTGAAGCAAGTCAGTCCTAATGCGCCAAGCTTAGGCAGTCACATTGGCTGACAGGACCTGGTTTTGCATACATTATGGCAGCTGCAGATCCTCCCAAAATGAACACAACATCTAAGTCTAGTGGGGAGGGGGCTTGAGGAGGAAAGAGTGAGAGGAAGAACTAGAGGAGTAAAAAAGGGGACCAGAAAAGTAGGAGACGGACAGGAAGGGAGATGAGAGGAACAGATGCAGTGAGAGTCAGAACCACATAAGTTGCTTTCTTCATGCGGCCCTCAGTACATCTGGGTGTTAAGGTAATAGAGGCAACTTTTCAGCCAAAAATCAAAATAGATATAGCTATATTTCTTTTTTCGCCCTCTACGTTGCTTCTACTTTGATGCTGCAGCAAGTATCTGCAGACAGACACTTGCTTTGTTTACTGTTTACACACAGTGTTTATACACACTAAAGTTGCCTCTATTACGTTTAAATTGACAAGGAGAAACGCACACATGCACACACACGGCCGAACAATAACAGGCAGACTAACACACACATTGACATGCAAACTCTAAGTTTGCAGGATCTCGCACACACTACTGTTGCCAAACTGACAGACAGGTATATAGAGGAAAAACAAGCAAGCAACAAGCAAAGACGACTATCTTCCATAAAGCAGACGACGGAACTTAAGTTAGTTCACTATGGAAATTAAGTAAACAGTTTCTCAATCTAGATTGCCAAGACCTAAGGTGACTACTGTACAATGAGCATCGGCGCTCAAGACCTCAAACTCCAAAAGGCAGGCATTTCAGTCAATGACCTCTATTGATAGTCAGCCCGAGGAGACTACTACACAGGCCTTTTTTCTGCTGTGTGGGAGTGAAAGGGGTGAGATGTAAGGCGAGGATGCACACGCAGCAGAGAGACTCGCTTATCAGGGAGTCCTGTTCACTCAGGCTTAATCCCAGCATACCAAGTAGGCCATCTATACTAGTTATTTCTGCACCATTTCTGGCCCTCCTTTAGACAAATTACAGTAAAACTGATTTCAGTGTTATTTGGCATTACCGTCTACCATACTGTGGCAGGGGCAGAAGAACAATTTCATAATTGCCAATTTCATTTGCATGTAAAACACCAAAACCTCATTTGGCATAGCCCTATATCATATTGCCATGTTGAAAACTGACTGTATGCTTAAGCCAGACAGATCAGACAAATACAATAAAGGGCAAAGACGTCCCTTCGAGCTTAACCCCATGAATACATAAAAATAATCTGACAGTCCCTTTTAATTGACAGATTGATAAATTGACAATTACCGAGAGATATGATCCTAAAGTTGATAAATCACTGATGAAACATTAGTTTACAGGGACAATCATTTTTCTTACTTACTGTAATTTAAATACCAGTATTTTCAGGACAAAAGGTTTAATCTCAGTAGCATTACTATACACAGTTTATAGTCATCTTAGTTAAACAGGAAATTGAACCAGAATCGATAAGCATTACTGGAATCAATAAAATCCCCAGGATAACCATTGCTACTGCCCCCAGGATGGGAGAATACTCTAAATAAGGAGGAAAGAAACTAAATCAACACCACAGTGCCAACACATGCACTTCCAAATCCCTGTAGCATTAACAACATTGAGTTATGCGTCAGTATGAGCATTCTTTCCTTTATGATTTGACCCAGATACACATTGAGTAAATACTGAGACTGTCTGTGTCAAGCAGTGCTATTAATACTATCAACTTATTCCTGACAAACAGAATGGAAATGGGATTTTAAGGACCAAGTTTGCCAATATGATAAATGAGTGCTTTGATTATTAAGTGTCCTGTATCATAAGATTCCCACCCAGTGCACACAGCTTTACAAGACACTCACAAAATGTACACCAACATACACCACTAATGCTACTACTGGCAGATGGCCAACCACACAAAAAAGTGGTTGACCCCCTTTGTAGCAATTTCACTTGATTAGTAGGTTTATAATTCCTCCCCATTTCATGCATGGAAATCCCTTTTCCTCATTGCAGGGCATGCCAGAACTGAAACCCTGAGTGGCATTATCCCCAGGTTGAGAACTGTTGGCCTATTTAGTCTCCAACATGCCTAAATAGATTCCCTACATTTTAGGAAGCCGACAGACCTAATTTAAGCTCAGCATTGCGTGCTGACAGTACATCCTGTGGAAATGTTATGCATGTACTTTGTGTTGAGTACTTGCACACTGCATACATGCAAGGTGACAGACAGACAGACAGACAGACAGAGACAGACAGAGACAGACAGAGACAGACAGAGACAGACAGAGACACACACACACACACACGCACGCACGCACGCACGCACGCGCACGCACGCACGCACGCACACACGCACACTTTGTTGGAAGAAGACATAAGTGCTCAGACGATGGTCCCCACTAATTTCCCTGAAATGCGCTCTGCCCCAGTATAATGTTGGGACTTGGACGCAGCCTGCTTCTTTATCTTAATCACCAGCTTCCTGGCTTTCCACACACACACACATACACAAACACTACAGAAAAGAACAAGGGGGGCAAATAACAACATGTTAGACAGCCAAAATGGTTTTACTTGCATAAACGTCGCAGATGTTTGCTTGTACACAGACACATGATCACGGTAGGGCGAAACTTGCAAAATCATAGAAGCATGATTCTTGCAGCTTCTGCCCGTTAGCTGCAAGCACTGCTCCAAATTTCCCAGGCCTACCTCCCTCGCTCTCTCTATAGCCATGTGGTAAACATAACGTTGGGGAAGGTTATGCCTCCTTGTCATGCATTATCCTCTCTTGTTATGTGCTTTATGAGGATATAAATATGTAATCCTCCCCCTTGGTAACTATAGTTCAGGGACAACAAAGTGAGGGGGGAAACACCGTCCTTGTGAAAGGTAACCACTCTAGCTTTAGTGGAGAGAGAAAGAGACAGAGATGGGGTGAGAGTGAAGGATGAACAATTATCATCTCCCCACAGCATTAAAAATAGCAGCTTGCACCAGAATCGCAGATTGTTCCCGATTACCAAGCCTGGCTGCCTCTGGGGCAATGCGATCTACATTCTACCAGAAAACTTGGATGGAAAAAAAAGATGGACCCAAAGAGCAACTGTCCCAGACAAAGATGTGGTGGTGCTCCAAAGAGCCTATAGTGATGTGGATTTCACACCTAGGCACTTGGGACAAAAAACTGGGGCAAAATCCTGCCACCCACAAAATCTACCGGTATATAGCATGCCATCTGTAGCTTATGCTAATTCCTCTGGCCACCTGAGAGCAGACGAGAGGATAGCCCAGTAGTATGGGCAAACCAATAATAGCCGTGTCTCTCCACCCCCACTTCACTAACCAACACAACTGAATGAGAAAACTGGTGTAGAAATGTTAAAAAGGTAATTCCGTGCCGGCGACTGCCGGTATTATCACCTCCCCGACCTCCATCACCTTTCAATATAAAACGTATTTTGACAGGATGGCGGACTTAAATCAAATATAGATTTGTTTCAGTGAAAATGTTACACAATAGAGCACAAGCTCTCGACAAACAGAATGCAAATTGAACTGCAAGCGGTTTTGAACAAACAGATTTGGTTCATGATTGCTGATGAGTCTGATGACAAAACAGAAAGCTAGCCTGCTATGCATCCATTCATTGACCAAAATGGCAGCCGAGAGGAATTATGAGGAATGATTTATTCCACTGTGACCCCCCCCCCCCCCCCCGTTTGGTTCCGGTTCAGTTATTTTTGGTTCTTAGTCCATGATCCAGAGCTCCAAAATTGGAACATAACTACGAATCGAGTGTGCAAAACCATATCTATAGATCATCACCATGACATTTCCCATTGATTACTTACATGAAGACAATGATTTATTGTATTCCGAATTTGACATTCTTATGATTACAATGTACTGCATATTATACTTGAGGGTCTCGGTCAGAAATGTGTATTCCAATAAAGGTTTCATTCATTGAGTTGTCCATTCCTTTTTAACTGTTTGGAGGTTTCAAATGTTGCACTGAATGTATATTGTGTTGAGACGATGCGTTGAATGAAGGTTAGTGCACGGTGCATACCGTCATTTCCCATGAAAATGGCATCGTTTATTGTTATCGTTTATGATCTGATTTGAATATGAGCAATGAGTCAGCCACTATAGCTCTGGATTCACTATAAGCCCATAACACCGATGGTTGATGACTGTTATATTTTGAGTCATCCACTAGAAAATAGTGTATAAGAGAAACCAGCAATCTCCTCATAGTTTAGCATGCCTCTTGACAGAATGTCCAGCAAGTGGGAATGACACTACTGTGACCGTCATGGCTGAAAGTTTTGGCACCCTTGCACATTAAGACCCATAAACTCCAAATATCTGCAAAATAAGTTGAAATTGATGAAAGTGTTTGGTGTCTCAAATTCTTTATTAAACTAATAATAGTAAGGGACTTTGTTTTTTAATCAGAACTTATTACATTTTAAATAATAGATTACACAGAAAATACTGTGCAAAGGTTTTGACAGCACTGTGCAAAATGTTATTAAGAATTTTAAAGGCTCATGGTACGGTAGCCTACCTTCCAAGAAGTGGCCGCAAGAGAATATAATGGACAAAAGAATGCAGTGAAGGATTGTTCAAATGGTGGCAGAAGAACCTCGGACAACTGCTAAGTAGATTCAAGCTGACCTTCAGACACAAGGTACAATTATTTTAACGTGTACCATCAGTTGCCAGCTCAATGAAAGAGGGCTCTATGGTAGGAGAGCGAGAAGGAAGCCTCTACTGAAGTACAGACACAAGAAAGCTCGGCTAGATTTTGCCAAAACACACCTGAACAAGCCAAAATCCTTCTGGGAAAATGTCCTGTGGACAGATGAGACCAAATTGAAGCTTTTTGGTAAATCACATAGACTCTGTGTTTACAGGAAAAGAAATTAAGCCTGCAAGCAAAAGAACATTCTCCTTACAGTCAAACATGGAGGAGGGTCACTAGTGTTTTGCAGCCTCCTGGTACTGGGTGCCTTGAATGTATGTGTGGCATTATGAAATCTAGCGATTACCAAGGTATTTTGGAGAGAAATGTTTCAAAGAGTCATGAAGCTGTGTCTTCGTCGAACGTCATGGGTGTTCCAGCAGGACAATGACCCAAAACACACACCAAAAAGCACCCAGGAATGGTTCAACAGAAAACACTGGACTGTTCTAAAGTGGCCAGCAATGAGTCCAGATCTCAATCGCATTGAACACCGGTGGAGGGATTTTGAAAATGGCAGTTGGAAGAAGGCACCCTTCCTAATCTGGTTCAACTGGAGCAGTTTGCAAAAGAATGGGCCAAACCCGTAGAGAGGTGTAGGCATCTCATTGAAACCTATAGGAAGCGTTTGACAGCAGTAATTTCATTTGTGCTACCAAATACTGAATTCAAGGTGTCAATACTTTTGCCACAGCAATTTCTGTGGCAAAAATATTGATAAAAAACAAAGGTTCTGTGTTATTAGTTTAATAAAGTATTTGAGACACCAAATACTTTGGCAATTTCAACTTATTTTACAGACATTTGGAGATGTTTTGTCTTTACCTGCAAGGGTGCCAAAACTTTCAGCCATGACGGTACTTAAACAACTTACTATTGCTGCCATACAAGTGTTTAGTTATCTATCAAAAAAATAAACTAAACTTCTCTTGTATGGCAGAATAAGATGGGGTGGCCTAATTCTTTCAGCATGTAGAGCTATACCTAACAGAGTAGGATTAGGCATATGACTATCACGAAACATGAACTCACTAATACACTGCATGCGCTGGTGTGCACAGTGTCAACAGGCAACATTTATACTCGTGTTGATCAGTATGGCATGAAAGAGAGAGTTTCTATGTACTGCTTACAGTCTCCTCCAACCCTTTCCACCACCACCCCTCCTATTCTCAGAGACACAGGATGTGCCTATGATCTAGAGACTCACATTTCCTCTCTGAGGTTCCACATTCCTTGGATTCCGTCTTAAGACCACTGCAGCCCATTTAAAACCATTCCCCATATGGGAAAAAAGAACTTGGGACATGCAGGCAGATGACTAGATCCTATGGTTTGTAACTTAATTTCTTTATACTTCTTTCTCTGCGATTATAATTTATCAGCATAAATTAATTCCAAGAAGAAGACTGCAGTCTCCCTACACTGCATTTATTAGAATAGCATAAGCAGAGGGTATTTTCCTTAAGGTTGTGACATTAATCTTAATCTGAGAGGTTCTCAAAATTGTTGTTACATATCTCCAAGGCAGATCTACAAGCTCACCAGCCACTACACAGACCTATGCTAAGCTTGTTTGCCTGATTACATTGGAAAAAACAACACTCTCTTTCCATATTGTCCCTGAATCAATATAGACAACTGTTTGTTCGATTGTCTTACTATAAGAGGTGCACACGCCCAGCAACAACCTTATCACTAAATTACCACTGTAATAGAGGCAGAGACATGGCAATACAGCATGCTCAGATAATAAAAGCATCCGTCCTTCCCCTGATTAGGTTACCGTATTTATTTTTTGAGTGGTGCTAGCTACTCTGTATTTTCACAACCAATTATAACTGTTGCAGAGCCCAACACCAGGGATCTACAATGAATGTTAGACTCTATTGTTTAATCTTCCCGTGTGAAAGCACTTGCACTTGCCTTTAGCCTGGCTAAAGCCAAACCAAATCAGCTGTAGGCAAAAACATTGCCATTAGGTCTGGCTTTAGGCAGGCTAACTTGACTCCACTCCAAAGTAATCTGTGTCATTGTTAACCAGAAAGAAGATTAGATATCGCCTTGCCTATGTGAGGACACTACTTAAGGGAAATTTCACTTTCATTTAATCGTCTACCTAGGCTCATGTAATTGTAACACCCCAGAGAGTGTGTGTTACTCGATTCACAATTTACTATTTAGAGATTTGATCTTCATTTTTACTGCCCTGTCCCCAATAGAACATAAAAATCAGGAAGAATTACACGTCAAAAGAGCAGTACAGCAGCAGCAACACTTGGGGAACATGGCAATGGTTACATTACAGATGGATGGAGCCCACACAAGCATTGTCAGACGGGTAAATAAATTTGTCAATTTGCTTTTCACTTCATGCATACGTATAGCCGCATACAGTCCCATTTACAAGCAACATAACTTGTGTTATTATTTTAGACAATCACCTATGTTCATCTGTTCTGTGTGCTCATTCCCTGCTAGTCCAGGTCCAGATATTAGTTGCAATACATGCTACATCCAAACATCTTTTATTCATCTAATATCCTAAATAATTCCTTCCTCGCCAAAATTGAACAGGGACCTTCGTCTGAGCAACTACCATTGTCCACCATAGGGAAACCTGCTTATGGATTCCCTGGCCTTGATAACAGGGAATTGTTTAGTGTAATTCTGTTTCCGGTTTGGTTTTACCAGCTTAAGGGACTACTACAGACCATTGACTACAACTTCAAGTCTACAACACTCTGATCCACTGCTGACCGGATCTTCACCGGTGCCGGCTTCATGGGTGTCGGATTATTAGGACATTGGACTGATGCTACACACCCTTTGAGGAGGTGCCGTTTCAGTGCATCTGTGAAGCCATGATTTTATTTGACTAAATTGGCAGTTTGCAGATGCAAACTAGAGCAATAAAAAGACTGTTTGTGAATGTAGATATGTGTAGAAATTACCGGATGCAGTAGGCTCTGGGTAGGATCTGGGCAATGAAAAGTAAATAGAATCCAAGCTTTCCACGGGTGCTGTGGTTTTCAGGTATGTACTTCCATTTGCCTGCTGGCAACAGGTACAAGAAATTGTATTGATAGGTCTAGAAGGCTGAGATTACAATAGCCCCACCACTACTTTCAAGATCTCCTAAGAATGACAGCCTCACCGGTTTAGTTTCAATATGTATAGTAGCCCCTTATTAGGTATTTTATAGGTCTTACAATATGTCTTAACTAGTTTGCTTTATTCCAATAGGCCTATGTCTTAAATAGGCAGTGGTTTTAGTTAAACATACTGTATTTTGATACTATACTCTTTGCACATCTTAAGAGGGTGCAAGGATTTTTAATATCCTTTTTTCTTCTTGACATACGTGCCAATGGAAAAAAGAAATCTTCTATAAATTAATAATCCCTGATTGTCATGTGTTACAGTGGGAAACATAGCACTCCACCTTTAAATATGATAGGCTACTATTATGCTCATGTTATGTTTAACATGTGCAAATAGAGTGTAGTAGAAGTAGAATGCATAGGTTTTATTTGAACACGTCTTAAATATGATAATGTTATAAGTTCATGTAGGGTGCTTAGAGGTCCTATGAAGTCTGGAAAACTAAGCAAATTGAGTTCCTGGGGTTTGGCTTATATTTAATCAAGTCTTAAGTAGCATTATGTTTAAGCTCGGATTTTATAAACAAGGTCTTAAATAACTATGCTACTATTGGGCTCATGTGGGTTTAAGCCTCATTTAAAACACTGCGTTAGAGTAAATAGATGTATTGCTTTCACTGTGAAGTGACTGAGCTAAATAGCTAACATTGGAAGAGCTAACGACTGCGACCGCTAGCCGAGGGACAACCTGGCTGACTTTCGGGATACCTACGCTGCAGTGCCATCTAGTAGAAGAGTTGCGACATTGAGGGGGTCAGAAACCGAGCGCTCGAGCTCGATCCTTTCGTTCGTTCCACGACATGTCCCTATTTGTTGACCCCATTCGCAATAGAAGTCTACGTAAAAGAGCCGCCATTCGACCGGCCCCGTGAAGTGAACGGACTTGCGCGAAACCCTGTCGTAGACTAGATGGCTCCAGCGCCATCTAGTAGAAGAGTTACGACATTGAGGGGTCAGAAACCGAGCGCTCGAGCCTGTTCATGCCGCCCTAATAGGGACAAACTGGAGTTGTAAATGTATTGTTTTCAATGAGGGCGGTGCAAATAAGTTATTTTATGCATGTTTTCAACGTGTAAACAGTGTTGTACAGTAACAATGTTAGTAATAGTACATCACAAACATTATTGTATGCTACACAATAATGTTTGTGATGTGCTATTACTAGTACGACCTAAAATAAAGCGATCCAAGATCATTAACGTTTGGCTGTTGCCCGAGTCCATTGCATTTCTGCCTACTTCAGGTCCAGGACTTGTCCCTATTTGTTATCCCTATTCTCTATTCAAGTCCAAGTAGAAGAGCCTCCATTGGACTGGCCCCATGTAGTGGACGGAGTTGTCGTAACTCTGTCTACACTCTACGCCTCTGATACACTATGCGTGCGCGTCTCGTCGCTAACCTTATCGTAGGGTTGGTTTAAATGCAGACAACAATGGACACATTTGCGACAGGGAAACGCAGTGGTCATTCATTCGATAGACAGACACACACATAATATTCCGTTTTGTTGATGCCGGTGGCGTTCACACACACGGCGACACGATTCTGCAACACGTTAGCATGGCTAGTCAGTTAGCCCCGGCTACTAGTATAGCACAAGCTAAAAAAAAAGCGATACGGGTCTTTAAACCGTCCTACCTGTCAACCGCAGCTTTACTGGGCCATTTCTCCTCAGTCCTTGGTTAGACATTCCCCTTTATGTTCCAGCTTGATGAAAAACTCATAAAAATGATGTGTAATGCATGTGTTGTTAAAGTAGAGAGTGTGGCTTTCTCCTAAAAAACAGACCCCCCGCCACCCCCTCTCTCTTTCTGCAAAAAAGCGCTGCCTTCCTTCGCTATGGGTCAGCTCGTAGTTATGATCACCATTGGAAATCACACTGCCTCTAAATGCAGAAGAATGGACCTGCAGTCACGGCGGGGTGGCTCCGATGATAGAGAAGAAGACACTAGTAGTAGTGCCATAATATATTCCCATCCAAAGAGTATCGTGTTATTCCGCAACTGGAAAACAAACAGAAATTGCAAATACTTCGTCTTCTTCTCATCCCAATCGCGGGTGGTGATGATGATCCCAATAAGGGTGCATTCAAAAGCCCCCCCTAAGTCAACGCTACTAGAAGGATTTGCCCTCTTCCTCCTGCTGCTGCTCCATCCGGACGGACAGCCAGGCGTGTGCGCGTTGTGTGTAAAAGAATGATGAGGAATGGATGCTTCTCCTGCTGCTGCACGCTGCCCTGCTAGAGCCTGCTGCTGCTAGTAGCAGAACCTCCTCCTCCTCACTGCTGACATCACCACTGCCACACGAACTGCGCGTGCACGAGACGTGGTGGAAAATGCAGTAGACCAGTGGGTTTTCAACCAGTGGTCCGGGGAACCACCAGTGGTCTTTGAGAGGGTCCCAAGGTGCCCCCCCCATGTTGGTTAACCAGATGAAAAGTTTGGTTAATCCAGATGTAACTCTGTCTAAGAGAGCGTAAACAAGGTTTGTCATTTACACTCAAGAGTTAAGATATTCATAATCTAAATTAGCCCACTTAATTAATAAGTCTACAGTGTAAAAGAATGGTAATTTTGATTTACTGTATGTTTGCGAAAATCCAGCCTGGACAAAAGCAAATAAGTGAAAAGAATGAAAATGTCATCAAATGGTTGTCCGTGGTTCAACTGCTGAATAGTGGTCCCTGGTATCCAAAAAGTAGAAAACCACAGCAGTAGACAGTGCGGGTGATGATGCCCATCATGCACCCGCAATAAAAATCCAACCGGTAACTTTGTCTGAATAACTTACCTGAGAGCGGGAGCAATTGGTTTAAACCAGTAGTTTTCAACAGCTTTTGATCCAGCCAGGGATAACCATCCTGAGTCCTGACTAAGAGCAACAACCTGCGTCCATTAAAGACATAGACCCACCCCACACGTGTTTGTGAGGTCCAAGCATTCAACTGAATAACAATGTGTCTACATTTTATAATCATGTAGAGTTGTAGACTTTGCAAATTAATGCAGATGTTTAATTAATCAATAATGTAGATGTTTAATTAATCAATAATGTAACCCTTGTGTGCACTACATACATTTGGTTTCATTTTGGTTTTACACTCTCAAGAGTTAAAATCTATAAAAAGGATCCATTTGGTTACCACCTATCCATCAGGCAGCTGAGGGCCACTGATTGTCCACAGACCACTGGTTGAAAACCACTGTTTCATATACAGTAGTTCATAAACTTCATTATCAAGGTGAAGGTGATCTAATGAGCAATGGATCTAAGGAAAGGAAATTAAATGATACGGTGACACCTGGTGGTGAGATGATACATTACCACCCTTCCCAATGCACAGGACTGCTCAGAAGCCACTGGTTTTCTTTACTCCTTTTGAGCTCTTTTAATAAAACACTACAAGAGCAGTGAGGATACTGAGAATTAAGATTCCATTGACATTTTTTATAAAGTTTATTTACAGATTTTACAGGCTTAATAAAAATGTGAAATGTTCCTTTTTTGTATGGTTATGTACAGGTCTCAAATAAGACAAGTACTAAATTCTGGACATGTTTTAAAACAAACAGTTGGATATTTTAAAAGTGAAAGTGCTGGTTGTCAGGGACCTGGAAAGCATAGCCATCCGTAGTGGAGTCTGGAGCCACAGATTCATCCTCCTCATCCTGAAATACAAATTTATATTATTTGCTTAGGAGAATAATATGAAATCATTGAATGTAAATGGAACAGGACAATTTTTAAAAGGCCTTCCAAAATCAACCGCAGTTTTATGAAAGACAACATAAAACCTGAAGTCTTTGAGACACAATAGAATTGGAAAAATGTCTTTGTACAAGTCTTGCTATGTTATTATATCCATTAACCAGTGGTAGAGGCAAAACAATAATTGTGCTGACCAAGAAGGAGGGGTTTATTGGTAATTTGTACGGAAGCTCATTTGGGACAACATGGTGGACAAATCTCCAGGCTTATGAAAGACACAGGGTTAAAAGGGAACTGTTGAGCTCTGCTTGCAGAGAATAAGGAGGTTAGGAGACCAATACAACAAACTACTTGCCTCTGTTGAGAAGTATTTATCTATGATGTTGTGGGAGGCCTTGTAGATGGCTTCATTCTCGTGAGACTGGAGTGCTTCGATTTTGTCCAGGCCGCCACATTCCTCGATCATCAGACAGAGTTTCTCTGTCTGATCCATTCTGTCTGCTGCCTGGAGAAAAACACAAATAAAAGATGATGAATGCCTGATACAATATGATTATGTCAAAGTCAGTGAAAAATATCCACACTCCCAGACTCCCTCAACTAAAGCCATTTTTTCTCCCAATGTCTATAACCTCACAACTTATTTGTAGGATCCTGGGTGGGATGACCTGGGTTTGTAGACTCAAGATTTTTTTTGGCTGTATTTTGGCAACTTACCATGAAAATGTTAGTGACTGCATCTAGGATGACGCGAATGACTTTGGCGTCTTTGACAGAGAGCAGGCACAGCAAAGGCTCCAGGACATTGCATTGGACTAGGTAGGCCACTTGCTCTGTGGTGCCCCCACTGGTGTAGTTTGTGATGGCCCAGACTGCCTCCTTCTGAGTCTTGTAATCTCCCTGAACAACATAAGACATTCAGGAGGTTGTCAATGTAGTGGATCCTGGGAAGTACATGTGGTGTACATACAATTACACATCCAGACAGATCTCTTTTCCCTCCCTCATTTGATTTCAGACCTGCTGTAGGACTTCTACCAGGATGGGCACCAGGCCTGCGTTGATGACCTCCTGGATCTGAGTGTCTTTTCCGGCGGTGATGTTGGACACGGTCCAGGCCGCTTCCTTCTGGATGTTGCTCTTCTCGTGGCGCAGCAAGGCTGGGAAGGCATTGAGAGCACCAGCGTTGAGCACACTCTGCGTCTGTTCATCTGTCCCTGTCACAATGTTACCCAGCGACCGCAAGGCAGGCGTCTGGGAGGGAACGGAGAGAAGACATTAAAATCTGGAGAAAAAAAAATCATTTCACATTTTTTGCGTGATGGTATTCGAAAATAGGTAGATGTATAAGCTCACAGCACGTTGCTTCATGTCACACAGCAAGCTTGTACATCTGCTTTTTGAAGGTGGGGGAACTACTACTGTAGAAGGCATTTGCATAATTGGCCTCCGTACTGTAATCAGTGGTTTTCAACCTTTTTGATACCAGGGCCCACCATTTATTCTGCATTTGAGCCACAGACTGATGTTGAGTTTAGTCCCCCAGACTCAAAACTAAGGATTTAGTTTTGTGTTCATAATTTAGGAGAGATAACCTATAAGGGTCAATTTAGTAACCAACTGTGCATCATTTAGATGGGGACCACCTGGAATCGTCTCAGGGACCAGGACCACTGGCAGAAAAGCTCTGCTGTAATCAAAAACATCACTAATCATGATGTATGATTACAATTAGCAATTTAGGCATTTAGCGGACACTCGTAATCCAGAGCAAAATCATACGACTCATAAGCCTCATGTATCCCGAGTGATGCCTACCAAAATGGCAAGATCGCCACAGGCTAGGAGCTCCACCATGCGTGGTACCAGGCCAGACATGACCACCACCTCTATCCTCTCATTGGGGCCATCTGTCAGGTAGGACACGGCCCAGCAGGTGTCGGCCAGCACCTCTCTGTCGTTGTGGTACAAGAGGCCCACCAGGGCTGGGAGGAGCTGCACCACGGCCTCCAAAGGGGGAGCGGGATTCTTGTTCCGACAAAGGTTGGACAAGGTCCAGGTAGCGTTTCGCAGGTAGCCAGACTGGCAGGACAAAAAAGACAAAGAGTCATTTCCAGTTGAGCAATAATAATGAAAGCACTCCAACTTAAATGGGTTACTCAAGAGCTTCGGGCGGATTCATAGATAAGTAGCACACTATGCTGAATAGCAATACTAATATTATTGCGCGGATATTAGTCTTGTCCCTCTCAGTGTAACCTTTATATGTCCTGTTTGGCTATAGCCTGGTTCCAGATGTCTGTGAAGTCCTCACACAATTGAGGAGGTCAGACTTCATCCGTCCTGGGCAAGATGCAATTATGCATTTACAAAGGCAGATGGAGGCTGGCCACAAGAGGGTAATGCTGAATAGTTAAAAAGTTGTTTATAGATGTGTTGTGTCCCATAAAAAAGCCCCCCCCCCCCCCCCCCACACACACACACACACGATTCCAGTGAAAGCCAGTAGCGCGGATAAGAAGTTGAGAACTCACAGGTAACAGCGACAGGTCTGTGCCTCCCAAAATGGACAGCAGCGGTGGGATTACACCATCCTTGATTACTTGGTCTCTGTAGTTGGAGCCATCACCTGGGTGCCAAAAGGTAATTTTGTCAACATACTCTCTGACTGGTCAGTGGTCATCCACACGTATCGTTTCCTCCCCTAGTAATGTCATTGGATTCTTGTTCGTGTGCACTGTTTTGTCTAAATTAAGCAAACTAAAACAGCTGCAGTCTAGAGGTGTTTGTTATGATGTTCTCATTACCCTCTGGTGGACTTTATGTTAAAAAGAACAGAAGGATAAAGGTGTCATACGCAAATCCCATTGTGGAGGTTTACCTGCGATGTTGCCCAGTGCCCAGATAGCCTGCTCACTGACGTGGAGGTGTGGTGAGCTCACAAGGAGAATGAAGGCAGGAATGGCCCCTCCTTCTACCACCGCAGTAGTCTGTAACGAGTTGCCTGATGCGATGTTGGTCAGGGCCCAGGCCGCCTCAAACTGGATGGGTGGGCATTCGTTGAGAGCCAGGAAGCTGACAAACCTGGGGATGAGGCCGGCCGCAACAATGCCGTCGATGGGCGGGTGCTTTTCTCTGGATAGGAGCTTTCTGCAGCGGGGAGCAATCAGGAGGTGCAGATTGAGAATTAAGCGGCCGTTTATGAACTATGGGACTGCTCAGGATTTAGATACAGGGGTGTCAAACCTATTTTTCGGTCCAGTGGAGGCTACTTAAATGTCATACCTTCCCATGCTTCCAAACACAAACACAAAAACATAAAATAAACATAACTGATTATATTTGTGGAAACGTTCTCGAGTACATTCGACTGGGATAAAGCATACATAGTGTATTATTGTGTTTTTATACAGTGGGCTACAATAGGCTACAATATGCAGGTTGAATATAGTACACCAACAGCCTTTAATGGGTCCCTGCTTCACTAGATGTTGCAATGATGCAATGTCACTGTTTTTCTGTCTCTTTCTTAGACTTGGCCTAAGTGTGAGTGAGCAGAGCTAGCGAGCAGAGGGCAGGTACACCCAACACCTCCAGGAGAGAATATTCAGGCAAATACTTGTCATATCTTAATTACATGCATTACATAAACAAAATCAGCCAATTAAAAAGCAGAACACTGTCTGAGCATTGTTATCCAAGCGCCCTGGCTACTTTTCTGGGTTGGGTAATCCAAACCAGTTTGGTAAACTCAGTTGCGCACCGGGAACACGTATCGAAAATATATATCGAACACACTATCGAACACACCCAGTGTTACAGGGTGCTAGACTCCTCCCGACCAATAGGGGCGCATAATTGAAAGCCAATGGCAAAAAACAGCTTGGATAAAAATGTCGTATATTAAACAACATAGCATGCAGCAATGCTAATCGCTGTACCTGCAAGTTCATGACACCAGTGAGCGAGTATTACATACTTAATACTCTGGACAAGTAGATTCTATTTTGACTAAACGCTCGCCCTTTGGGTTAGAGCACCTTACCTGGCCGCCTGTGTTGCCTGTAGTTGATGATCAAGGCTTTGGCTATTTACTCCCGCCACAATCTCCTCCACCGACCAATGCTGAAAAGGAAACACAAACAAGACATTAGACTGCTGCTTACCACAACACATAAGCCAAACCAAAAAGAATTTGTAACATTTTCCATTGATAACATATTTACAACTGCACCCACATGCACACACACTCGCACCACACACACACACACACACACACACACACACACACACACACACACACACACACACACACACACACACACACACACACACACACACACACACACACACCAATTGAATCAGCATGTGACGATTACGAGATTCCAACCATCTCTAATCCCATGATCACAGATTACGTTATTACACTACCAAATGTGCATCTATAGCACACACATACCCTCAGTGGTTCAAGGGTAGAGTGGGAAAGCAGCAGGATGGTTTTACTGGGAGCTGTAGGGTTCTTGATACCGGGCAGCTATCTAGAGTTGGTGTTGAATTGTCCTTGAGCAAGACTCTGAAGCCCTAAGTGGCTTGTATTGTTTACTTCACTGGACCCTCTGATGACACGCTAGATACTAGTAGATACTCAAGATTCATCTATAGCAAATTACAGGAGCTGTGTTTTTAACATGTAACTGTACATTTGTCCAGACTACCTCACATATGGAAAAGGTTGTCCTTATATTTTACAGTGCTCTGATAACAACTACCAACCAATGCCAATAGTGTCAACCATGCTAGAAAATAATATTTATGAGCCAATGCCCACACAGTGACACACTTAACTGTAGTTACCTGTAAATTGGGGTCTATCTCTTGGAGAGGAGATATTGGATCTTCTAAAAGGCCAATGTCACAATTCCTTCTCTTGAGGATCTGCTCATCCTTTTTTGCCTTGCGGAGCTCCACGTTGACTTCAACTCTCCGGCGCCTGAGTTCCTAAACACATTGAGCACAATAAGTATTAGTTGATCGTCTCTCTGGTCAGGTGTAACCTTCATCTCGCAACGTAACGTTACAGTAGCTGAGCCGGCCGGCGGCACATCTTGACAGCTCCAACTTACGTTGACATCTTTTCCTTTGTTTTTGAACTGGGTGAGACGAGCTCCGGTGCTGTCGTTGTTGGCAGCTGACATCTCCGTTTGACTGTAGGAACAACAAAAACACGAAGGGGGCAATCTGTGTGGAGAAAATACCTAGTGTGAGCAAAACAAGTATCCTCTTTCTGTCATGGGATCGGATGAAAACACTGACAAAGACAAACGACTGCCGTTTTTAGCTAGCTGCCGCAGCTAGCCACCAGGCTGCGAACGAACAGCGGCAGGGCGGCTTTCAGTTGGCGGCCACCATGTGGCCCACCGAACCCAAAGCCACTCTTCTAGTAGAAGAATTGCGACATTCAGGGGGGCAGAAAAATCGCCTGGTCACGTGGTTCGAGTACTCGCGCGAGCCCATAGACTCTAATGCATCCCGCAGCATCCGGTTGTCCCCATTCCCACTAAGACTCTATGCAGAGGAGCCGCCATTGGACGGGACCCACGGGAGTGAACGGTGAACGGAGATTGCGCAACACTGTCTACATTACTGTATAGCTTTAACTGAGCCCCAAACCCCTTTCTACTACTACTTATACTACTGCTGCTCATTCTCTCCTCAACGAAACACAACACGGCTATAATGGCGCTCGATCTATGTGAACAGCCACAAGTGAACAATGTATCAAACCGACACACCGGTTAATATTAGTCGAGATATTCTTTTAAATGCACATTTTAATCACGCGGTATGCGCTTACCCCGATCCCTTGCTTGGTTGTTCTGGCACTTGTTGTGACGTAACGTTTAGGAACCGCCCTATAGATGTAATGGTTTCTATTGGCAGTCACATTATTAACCCCTTCAGCCATTCAGCAGTACTCTTTAATAGACGGGACCGGCAGAGTATCTTTACATTACCAACCATTGCCAACGTAAAAGCTTTGTATTGTGAATTTGTGACGCCGTGCGAGCTGGGCTATATTTTCGCAAACGGGACGTTTAACCGTCCTGCCTCCAGCCCATGCCCGGAGTTCAACTGGTTAAAAAAGGCGTAAACACGAACGCCATGTCGTTGTTATTGGCAACGGTCTGTTATCGCGAGAGTGTGTGACGGCCAACTAAAAAACAAATTCCTTGGTGAATGTGCTCTTTCGGAACAGCGTTTCACGTCGCTTAGGATTTCTTTCACTACAATGAAATTATGCACGTGGTAGCGGATGCATTTAATCGACGACACAGCCCGAGCCACTACGTTTCATAAATGCACGTAGGCTTACGTGGAAACGTGCTGACCCAGTGGCCTAATGGATAAGGCATCAGCCTCCGGAGCTGGGGATTGTGGGTTCGAGTCCCATCTGGGTCGTATTTAGTTTCTCGTTTTACCCAGAATAGCACGGGTTGTAACCTGTGCTATTCTTGTCACTCTCACTGTCCAGGGCCTTCGTGTAACAGTGTCACTGTAGCTGATAGACGGCAAATCGGTGTACACATGAACATCCAACTGTTAAGTTAGGCTTAATGATAGAATCATATATTCTAAACCTTCGTAATTTTTATCAATAAAAGGCGCGCGTGTTTGGTTTGTCCTTTGTGGCTTTGCAGAATAAATATTTAACATATTTAACAGCGAGAAAGTGCATGCATCTCGGATTACACGATCGTTTACTGTTTTAGTCCTCAAGAGGGCAGTAAAGCAACGCAGCCGGAGCAAAGGCCAGTATCCCGTGGACCCGTGGATAAGCATTCTTGCGGGACGCACGTTTAATTAAGGTATTGCATACTTCATTACAACTTGTATTTGAGATGGAGATTCGTTATTAAACATATCATATCCCAAGCCAAGTTCCCATCAGTTTATTGCACTTTTATTTGCCTATTTTGAAGTCATCCAATCTTACATCCATACCTACAAACCATACAGAAAAGAAATCTGCAAAATTACATTGGAGATAAATCAAATAAATGAAACAAAACGACTTATTTCCAACGTGTATCTTTATAGTCTCGTTGTCCAAATACAGTAACAGCAGCGAAGCAGCTAAATCAGCTATGCTTGGACTTATATTCTACCTATTCATGATATCAGACTGAAGTCGGATACACCATAGCCTACACACTTACATCACGTTTTCAACTTTTTTACTTGCAGTCTCGAACTATTCCGATTGACCGGTTTAGGAGATGACGTAATGGTGACGTAATTAAGAGACCCTTATAACTAAATGTCATAATTGTCATGATACCTGCAAAAACAATTATTCATTGTTTTCTAATAGAATATTAAAACATTTTTTGTTTTTAGATCGCTCGGATCGGCACTCGATTGAGTGCAGATCTAGTTTAATGGTTTACTCTAATTTATTATCACTGAAGGGGCTTCTCTGGAACACATTCATGAATGAAGAGTGTGTGTGATGTGATGTCACTAGCTGTAGTGGGACGTCCAGCTTTCATGTCCGTCACATCCACTTCATTCCTATTCCCATGGACATGCAGAGAGTGTTAGAGGGGCAGGGTCTGAAATCCCGTCAGAGGGCACTTTTGGACCCAAACCACACAAAAACAGCTATTTTCAGGATCAACCGAGGACCCTTTATCTAGTCAATGTGTGGCGTGCGAAATTTTATTAGTTTGTGCGA
This sequence comes from Benthosema pterotum, assembly GCA_039105355.1. Classification (NCBI taxonomy): domain Eukaryota; kingdom Metazoa; phylum Chordata; class Actinopteri; order Myctophiformes; family Myctophidae; genus Benthosema; species Benthosema pterotum. The sequence goes on along the minus strand of CM076973.1, from coordinate 18,701,171 downwards.
TTTTTTTTTTTTTTTTTTTTTTTTTTTTTAGAGATGCGGATTTTATTAGTTTAGTTCGGGGGGGGGGGGTGCTTGGGAGCAGTGTCATTTGCTTTCACCGCTATAGTAAAAGGGCAATCTTATGGGGCTGAATTCAAGGCAAGCCCCCTTTGATGTCTACGTGTGCACGTCCCTGCCCATTCCTAAGTAGTCAATATAAAACTCGGGGCATCGCGACACTCCAGCAGACCTAAAACACTATCCTCGCGGAACCATTCAGGATGACAGGGATTATTATTTCACTGCTTTTGTTTCTTGCAGTGCCGTTCCTTAATGCGGAGGAGAATGTTGTCAATGGTGAGTTCAGCAGCCCTTTCTTATATTCATAGTTTTTTCGGTTTATTATGTTCCGATTCCTTGAAAAGTGTCAAATAATGAATCATATGTACGGTAGGATTTACAGTATTAAACACCGTATGGATTTTATTTATTTAAGTTATTTTTTTTAATATTTGACAGATGTGCTACAATAATTCCTCATACAGAATATCTTACTGTATGTGTACTGTTTGTTTGATTAATTAAATTGTAGCTGTACAATTAAAATTTCCAATGTGCCTCCTAATGCCAGATCTTCAAAATCATGTCCAAAAACCCGGAAACATAGATACTTTATTTATACTAAAAGTTAAGATTATTTTTTGTTTTTGGGCGATATTATTTTTCTAGTAGGTCAAAATTAGTGGTGATTAGAGTTTACGAGAAGTAGCTCATTATGATGTGTATCAAATTGTTTCTCCTTGTGATCAGGAATACTCAGGTATTTAGTTTGAATTTTATTATTATATTTGCATTATTTGTTTTTCAAACTAAAATATATTAAAAGTTAAAGCTTATTATTCCATAATAAGTATCAAGGTCCCATTTGATAGTGGAATGTAACAGAACCACAGTTAATAAATACTGTAATTGACACAGAGAAAAACATGAATTACGTAAATGTTGTATCACTCCTATGGTTAGTCTGTCATCCATTTGAAGACAGAAATCCATGAGATCGGCAGCTTTGTAGTTCTTATAACTCAGTCTTAGGGCCTTTCAACCACACTTATAATCTATGTTCTTCTCTGTGCGAATTACAGTATTTATTATTTTCATTGCATACGATGTATCTAACTGCTATGTGTGTTATACATTGTTCTGTCTCAATCAGAACTGTACACCCTCATGGAGAAAGGCCAGGGTGTCCTGGTGGATCCTGCCCACAGCAATCAGAGCAGGCTGGGGGTTAAGGAACCCTCGCTGCCCATCAACGAACTCCTAGAAAAGAGCAGCAGAACGGGGGAGAGCAAATATTCCCTCCATCCACTGCCCTCAGGCATCTGGCCCATGAAGCACAGCGACCTGGTGCCCATCCCTCGCCACCACAGCCCTCACAACAAGAGCAAGAAAGGCCCCAAGAGTGACCGCCTGGTCGAGCACAACAGCGACAAGGCGAGGGCAGAGGCGGCCGGCCTGCTCCCCAAGACGCCACTGACGGGAAGCACCTTGGCCACCGTCTCCAACCGCACCCTGCAGCAGAAACCCAACGCAGAGCCTCAGGTCAACGTCAGCCCGCCACAGCAGAGCGAGGCGGCGGAGGGCCACCCCAACGCCAGGCCCAGAGTCCAGCCCCAGCAGCCCCCCCTGCTTCCTCCGTCTCCACCACACCAGCCTGCACCGGCGGCCCCCTCCTCCCCGCGCAGGGAGCCTGTTGCAAACAGACGGCTGGACCCGGAGGAGAACCGCCCGGGGAAATCCAGCCTCTATCAGTCAGGTTTGGGCAGTGCCGGGCGAAATAACAGTCGCCCATCTGTCCTCTACAACCGACGCTCCTCCAGCCTGCTCTTCCAGTTTGATATCCTGAAACGAGGTATGTGAGATGACCTGGTGCATGTCACAGTCAGACAGTGCTCACTCACACACACGCACACACACAACATCTCTAAGGAATTCTACCATAGAGATGTTGTGTGATAAAAAAAAGTCCCCCCCCCATTCTGTCTTTCCTAGAAACGGAGGTTTGTTTAAAAAAAAAACATGGTGAAACACAACTTGAAGTCATGTTTCACCATGTTAATGATTTTTCTTTTAGCACCTATTTTTCTGAGTGTACAAAGTGCACTCTCAGGAAAATTTTGAAAATGGGTGGAATTCCCATTTAAATATAGTACATTATTTAATACAGGAACACACAACTGTAGCCTACAGTATACAGTGCAGTATGTTCATAATGTGGTATGCTAGCTTGATGACTTATTATTACAATGGTCACAAATTGTGGAGAGTTGTGGGTGGTAGATGCTGGTATGGGCAAAACGCACAACTGAATACATTGAAATAGCATAAGCTAAATATGTAGTTACAGTCAGTGTCCTACTTGTGTTTCTATAAACAATACATTCACACAAAGAGTTCACCCAGCTCACGTCATGTTGACAGCCAGTCTGCATCGTTAAGGCTGTGCTTGCTGCCACAAATTGCTCACTCATCCCTCAAATCTAGCTGTCCATGTGTCACATTGTGGTGAGTCTCAGGGACATGGGAGGTTATGATGATGAAAATGCAAAAGTGAGATCAGCTATGATACTGTAATTATGGGGGGTTATCCCCCGCCCCCCAGCCGTGCAGAAACCACACCCAGTCCTTTGCTGGTGGAATGTGATGCCTGGGTTTTGTAATGACAACCCTGTCATTTCTAATGACACTGGAATAAGAGTCTACTGTCCATGCTTCTGGCACAATAGCAGAAGCTCACTCGCTGTTGTTCCTCTTTCCCTTTCTTCTTCTCATCCCCCGTTCCTCTCTCTGTTTTCTTCACAGAGTCTGATTTCACTCACGATGCCTTCTGTATGAGTGAGTGCAGGAAGGAGAAGGAAGAGAGAGAGTATTACTGCTACAGTGAATTTGGTACGTACTCACAGGTACAGTGGAAACACCACAGTACCCACAACACTCCTGAAATGAAGGATGTTTTATGTGCATGGGCAAAAAAGTGCAGTGAAAAGAGAACGAAGTCAGGACCTCCACAATTTTATTTGCCTCGCTGGGACATTTCAGCTCAAACAACCTTCAGAACACTAACTGAAACATGTCCATTGTTGGTTCCGGCAGTGAGGCAAAAATATATACATTTATGAAAGGTCATTACTCAGTGCTGGATCCTTTCTTTTTGTCTTGTACAATTATCTTTATTGTATTGTTTGCTCCTCTTCAATAGTATTTTTGTGTTATCAAGATGCAGATTGTGTCACAGTCAGAGACTTGCAGTATATACAAAAAATACACATTTATAAACCACGATTGACAGGTACATGAATGCTAAACTGGTTTTGTGGTTGTAAAAAAAAAAAGAAGAAGAAAAAAAAGAGGAAATACAGGGTGGTGTTTTGATCTGTAATGGTACATCTTCCATTTCCGAGTCCCTCTGTTAAGGAATATAAGAAGCCATACCAACAATTCTGGGGGTTTCATAAAAATCCACACTTTATGTTCAAGCCATATGAACACAGTGGTGGGAAAATTCCACAGCAAACTAATGATATGTTTTCATCTATCTTTTGTCCCCAAACAGCCGTTAATGGGATTGTTCATGACATTGACGTGGTGCGCAAAGGAATACGCCTGATAACGTTGATGGTGAGCAGTGATGGCTTCTACAAGATGAGTCGTCTATACATGACGCCAGACAGCTTCTTCTTCAAAGTCCGTCTTCTGGTTCTCGATACCTACAAGTGCAGCAAGCCCTGCCCTGATCTCAAGCTTGGTATGTACAACATCTCTGAGATAGTATAAAACAAAAGCCAAAAGGTTGGTATGAGCAGTTATTTTCAACCTTTTCAGGCTGTGATCCACCAAAATAATCTAATTTGAACTGGGGAGTCCCCCACCCTGATAAGCCCTTGGAATTGTGGGAGTTGAGCTATTACCCTTAGTTTGACTCGGATTCACATATAAATATTGTATCAACAATATCATACTCGTAGATCAACCTTTTTTTAAAGGTCGTAAAAGTTAGGTCAGTCCTTGGTAGTTAACTCTCATCTATGAAAACCGACCAAAAAGAGCATTGGGTTTGAGAAGCTTGTGACCACAAGATGTAGCTCCTAAGACAAGCTGAGTAATTGTGGATGTGGAAGTAAATTAACAAATGCTTTCCCTTCATGTGCAGACTGCAGAACCCCCCAGTAAAGCTCACACATGGGTGTCAGGCAGGCAATCTGCTTGCACAGCAAAATACAGTGTTAATTTGAATTAATACTGTGTAGTTTAGTTGCCTAGTTGTTGATGGGGAACAGATGCTGTTCCATTCCCAGATGTTAATCCCCCTTTGCATCGATTCTACCAGGTTGAAGGATGTGTGTTTTTTTTAGCCAAATATCCAATCTTTGAATTGTGTCAAAACTCAAAACATGTTGGTTGTTTGGGTAAAATCATACATTCTAAATCCATCAAATCAAGCCAAACATTCTAACATTCTAGGGCACATTCATATATGTAGCATATTCACTACACAATTACAACGTATTATATTTAATAATTGGACACGATTAACTTGTACCGACTTCTAAAGAAGACCTTCTCCATGTCTCCTCTTTTAGGGAGCAGATACATTGTGATGGGTCAGATATATCACAGGAGGCGCCACCTTCCCAATGACCTCCTCACCCTGCTGGGGGGCAAACTGAAGCCGGGGGACGGACTTCTGCGAAGCAACAACTACGTCAAGAGGTTTAACAAACGGAGGCATCAGAAAGCCCTGGAGGCCACCCGCTCCAGGTGTAGGTGAACCAAAGACCCCCCACCCCCCATGCTGCAGGGGAAGAGACAATGTAGCTGCTTATACGAACTGACCTTTAAGCAGATCATACTGCCATCAGTGCAGGAGAAAGGAGAGCTTCTGAGGAAGGCAAGAACTTATGTTCCTTGTGGAAAGGTTATGAAGCAGGCTGATTTGTTTTTACCTTTCCTTTTTTTTTGTACAGATCTCAAAGCATAATTCTGTGTTCTCTTTGACAGAAGACACAAGCATGGTTCAATGCTTTCTTCTTGCCACATTGAATATGCAGCAGGCAAGGCCCCCCAAAAAAGGATAACTTCACCACTTTTCAACTCATATTCATAATAATGTGTCCTCACTAATGTCTGTGATAAAAATGCCAATGTGGGCATCACTGGACAGATGTTGTTTAATCAAGATTAAACGATGGCTTCCATTATCACGCGTTTCAGACATAGAGAGCCTCCACTTTCTGGTGGACAGATATCTGAGTTGCCCACAGCCACAAGAGACAGACACTGGGCATTTTGTCACGAACATTAGTGAGGACCAATTATATAGAGGTACATAGGTTGTAAAGTGGTGAAGTGGTCCTTAAATAGTCATAAGAGCTCTTTTAGCTCACTTTAGTGTGGCATCATCATCATCATGGGCATTACAATTCATGTCTGGCACATGAAGTCACTCAGTTCAGTTTAGGGCAGGTCGCTGATTGGATTTTCTCTAAGGGAAATATTTGGCACGAAGGTGAAGTAAACCCCCTTCTGATATTTACCATGACCTGAGTTCAGATTCCGATGGGCAAATTTATTTGACATTTAATGCTGTTTAATTTAGCACGGGGCCATAGTTGTTTTTCCTTTTTTCTTTCTTTTTTTAAGTGTGTGAATCAAGTCCATATTTGTACTGTGCATGACACTTTGCCAGCTTGCCAGCTCCAGCCTGCTTAGTCACACTATGAAAAACACAGACACACGCAGGCACACACACACACACACACACACACACACACACACACACACACACACACACACACACACACACACACACACACACACACACACACACAGACACAGACACACGCACACATGTGCGCGTAATCATGCACGCAGACACACACACACACATGCGCACACGCACACACACACACACACACACACACACACACACACACACACACACACACACACACACACACACACACGTGCGCATGCGTGCGCGCACACACACACACACACACACACACACACACACACACACACACACACACACACACACACACACCGGATAGACTTTCTGTTTAATGTTCTGCTCTAAGCTGGCAGACAAGAGGAAGTTTTCCCTCTTCGGAACAGCATCCATTGCATTTCACTCCAGGTCGATACTTTTTTGCAATATAATTCCTCTATATCAAAACCCCAATAGTTTTTAATGCAAAGCTGTGTTAAAGCAATGTATATTTAATCATGATGTAGAGTAATTTATTCACATTTTGCATGCATTTGCTCATAAGGGAAACGTTTGAGATGTCACTGTACTACGAATCTAAAATCATCATCTTTTTGAGGGGTACTGCCCCCAGCTATGCCCAGCTTTGAGGGTTTGTGGTAAACAAACGTTTGTGGACAATGAATGGCCAGTTTTGAGTGTTTGTGTAAAGACAAATGTTGTGTAAAAACAAACATTGAAGACAAAAGTGAGGATGCAAATTGTAATTGGCCGGACTATGATGATAATACCATTCCTCACTTCACCAGGTGTGATTTTATTTTTAATTTTATTTTTTGGACATCTTTCAGTACTCTGATTTGAAAAAGAATGTAACCCCTCCTCCCCCCACCGTTCTTTTTCAGTAGGGTGGAAACAATTTACATATCTGTACTGTCACAGTGCCCCTGTCATTGGGAAACAGGAAATGCACTAACTATTATTGTTTTGGGGATGGAGGGGAGGGGGCTGAAAAAGCAGCAACAAGACCCCAACAGAGCAGCGGGAGAGACAGGACCTTTGCTTGTCATGAGAGAAGCTTATTTTTCTAACTTTAATTATGTGCGCTCGATGAAATGTCTGCCTGAGGAGACCAGGACATCAAAAAGGGCCCTGGTTGTGTGTTTTTGTAGGAGGCATGCCATAAATCTAATCAAAGGGATCTGATCCTCTCTGCACCTGGACACACGACTCGGGGAAAGCGCCTCCACTGCAGCTCGGCTGCAGTGCAGAGCCGTAATGCCACCTTTTGGCCGTTGTTTGGCCGCTTGCACGAAACACACACACATGCACAAGCACACACGCACGCACGCACACACACACACCTCTCTAGGGAGGCCGGTCGAGGCTCAAAGGAGGCATTTAGGCATTTTAAGCAAAGCTGGTGAGGAGGGAGGCGTGGGCCAGGTGAAGGGTTACATACATAATATCGTTGCGGTCGGGCAGAAACCTCTTATCTACATCTCTTGAACTTGAACCCTGAAGAGTAACAGTTTTGGACATATGAGGTTATCTCCTGACTGCGATGATAAAGTGACACGGGGAGGGAACAGAGGATCCTCCTCGCTACTCCCTCGGTCTGTTCCCTCCCTCTGTCAGGATAGAGAAGGGAATAGTGAAAAGATACAGTCTGTCTTTCCTCTAATCCCTTCTCTAGTTTTTTTTTACAGACCCAGGCTTGGCTTTAGCCTGTACACAAGAAGACACGTTATATGCTTCATCAAATGGCTGTGTCGTATCGACAAAACAAAAGGTTTACGCAAGAAACTTGAAAACATTGTTTGTCCTTCGGCAAAGTATGTATTCAGGTCTGCAATTTGTAAACCCAAGGGATAGAACGAAATGTTTGCACTGAGCTTACATGTTGCTTTATTATACATGAACCCATTAAAGATTTGTACTTGTTTTGTATCCAATAGTATGATGTGGACTTACTCTCGGTATGGGGCACTTGTGGCAAACGTGTGGATTGCAGGCCCATGCCTGCAGCATATAGCATTTAAAATGTAAACACACACACTCACACACACTCCACTAAATGCTGTCCCATTGATGGGCTGCATATCACACAACCATCTGACCTTGGCTGGTCATGGGAGTCTTACCGAACCATTGAGTCACAATATCAATGCTAGTGATAGCATGAGAAGGGTCCCTAATTGAGCTGTAATGACCATAGGCTCCATCTGCCCGTGGGATGGATGGAAGGAGGTGGTGGTTGGGTTGGGGAGGTGGTGGTTGGGGGGGGGGGGTATTTGGGAACTTAAACACTGAGCTCCGTCCGTTCCCAGGCCGGAGGAAGCTTCTATCTGGGATCAGTGCTGGAGGGAACAGATGCAGGCGGGCAGGAAACAGGAGCCCGCTCCCATCTCAGCTACCATCACAGCAGGAGGACATTCCAACTTGCAGAGCAAGAGCGAGGGGAGAGAGAGAGAGAGAGAGAGAGAGAGAGAGAGAGAGATGAAGGGGAGGGAAGGAGAGAAGGAGGTGGGGAAGTGAACGAGGGAAGAGGGGGGGGCACGTTCCTTCCTGTGTGACAGCCCCCAAGCCAGTGAAGCCACAGAGAAAGAGAGGGAGATAGATGGGGGGCTTGCGGTCATCTGCGGTGTGTTTAGTGTCCCTGCAACCTTCTGGATTCACTTAGCGGTTTCCAGCGAGGCGGGGGAAGGTTTGGTAGAGGAGAGCAGTGTGAGAGGGAGACAGAAAAGGTCAGCTGTGGAGGTTGCTCGTGTGTACTGCTGCTAATTTGAACACAGGAAGAGTGTGCATAGCATGTTGGGGTCATGACCTTGCCCTTGAGAGGCTCACCAGAAGAGTCTACACACTAAAAGCCTTTTTTCTCCCCTTCTCTCCTTGCAGTCTGAGATAATTGATTGGACCCCTGCGATGCATTCATCTGGCCGAAGCTCTTCTTCTGTGGCATTTAATAAAATGGGAAGTGACAGTAATTGGCACTTTTAACTGAAGGGCCAGTCTTTTAAAAAACTGACGCCAGCATTGATCATGACTGTGTAGAAATCAGAGCATACACGGTTAGAAACGTAACACTATCCAATTAATTTAAATGAACGGTCTTATGCATTTTATGCTTAGTCTAAGAGAAATATGCTAACATATATGTTAAACACAATAACAATAACATAGGCCTAATACAAAGTATAAATCAGGTTAAGCTGTTTGAATGGTATAAGTTAACACGAACATGGGCATCATTTCCCCTCCAATTTACAAGGCCAGATAGAGTTGAGTAAGACATAAGAGACAGATGACACAACACTTTAGAAAACTGATGTCAAAAACAGTTCTTTATTATCTAGGATGAAATTTCCTATCAAGTACAAAAAAAGGATGTGTTCTGAGTTAATTGCCACAATCTGTTAAAAACATAGTGTACTTTTGAATCCCTGGTCACGTCTTTCCTCAACCCCCCCCCCCCCCCCCCCCCCAAACAAACAAACAAACAAACAAACAAACAAGCGAACCATTCACTGATCATGAATAAATAATATAACAAACGCAATCTCATAGAAATGATGAACTGGTTCTTTTCTTAGCAATTAAAAAAAGAAAACCCTTTACAAGAGTTATGCTATAACCTCCCTGGTCAAAACCAATTTGCACACAATATGCAGCACTTTTTATTATAAAAGGGCAATTTCACCTAAATGTAGAGAATTGAAGAAAAAAATACAGTTAAAATGTACAAGTCGGCTTAAATGTCAGTTAAAAGAGCTAAAAATCTCTCATCTCTTCATATATAGACAGCCATAATTTACAAATAGACGATAGCGCCCGAGTATAAAGCAGGGGGACATTTGTATTAGACTAAACAGTGAGGGAAAAAAGGAGGCTGGCATCACATCATCTCTCAATTCTGCCTCCCCAAAGAATAACCGCCATGCTGACAAAGTGAAACTGAAACTAGGACTCCTTCATTTGAGTCGACTTCCATCAGATCTACTGAGACTCACAGAGCTACATAATTGCCTCTTTCCCCTCAAAAACGGTAATGATAATCACTGATTAGGAAAAAAATAATAATCCCAAATATGCTAAAAATGCTGCTATAAAACTGTCATACAAACCCCACGGTAGAAAGATCTCTCTAGCCCCAACCCCCCTCCCTCCCCAACACACGGTATACTCCCCGACGTGCTACCACAGACCACAACATAATTGAGTTGATGCTGAGTGGAAAACTCCATTATACAATTACCGAGCCATGCGTTTGAGGGTTAGTTCTGTGAGTTGAGAGATACATGTGAGCCAACCTGTCAAACAAAGTGAAATATGTTGGCAGGGGAGGGCCGTGCGAGATAGTATAGAGCAGGAGAAAGAGAGAGGCAGATGGACTCTCACTGATAGGATGGGAAACAAGAAAGATGCAACGACGTAGTTAGTAGTACATACAGTACAAGGATTGACCTTTCGCCGGTACCAATGGTCGCTTCCACTCGCCTCAAACACACTTCCCGTCTACTTGTCCTTGACTTCTCCCAGAGCATTCACAGTGAGTCAAGGCATGGTTCTGGGAAGAGCCAGGATCAAAGACATCAGTTCTCCCAGTTTTGGATCAACATTCTTTATGTTCAACAATCCCATTATGGGGTGGGGAAAAAAAGAAAATTAAGAGAAGCCACAAAACCAGGGCTCATAAACACGTCTGCCATGGGCCAAACCGCACCTGACAATAATTTCACAATGGCTCTCTGTTCTGAATGGTGCTGAAGGTGGGTGGCTATCGTGACTCTTTCAGAAATGTACATTTAGGTGACAGGGCTCTTGACATCGACAGCCCTCTATTACCCACCACAACACTATTGTTTATTTATACACAATATTTTCATCGGTGGAGACGGCAGAAAACTTCCACCTATTTTCAATTTTCATAAAAATAACAATGCTTCTAAAAAAATACAGTGCCATTGTGTATTGTTTATAAATGTAGAATTTCAGTAGTGTCGCAAGGGGGGGGGGGGGGGTGACACAAGAGAAAATTGGAACATGATCATGTTCAAGTTCTAGATACCACCAGACTCTGGTGTGCGTATGCATCGTTTTGGTTTGTCTGGAAAACTCTTCGAATTGAGAAGTTGAGGTGGCATAGTTGAGACAACTGGGGTTATGAAATTAAAGTTTCACCACAGGCTAGGGAAAGAGGAGCTGACATCTGGCCATACAGGATACACAAAAATAGAGATCAGCTATTGGATGAAGACGACTCTCCAAACATCTACTGCAGCCTGGTTCCACAGCCCTCCAACCAGTTTAGAACTCGCTTCACACACAGGCTGGCCATCCACACTGTCCTCCATACACTTCACCTGAATAGGAGAACCGCCCTGGTTGAGGAGACTACGTTCCAGAAGATGGGTTTCCCCCAGCATCTTCCCTGGGACACGTTTCGCAGTTGACTTCCTCGGATGCTTTGGATAATAAGGGTCTTTTCAATTCCGTTCTCTTCCATATCCGCTACAGTGGATGTTATGGGAGGCTGAGGGGTTTGTCCGGCTGGGTGCCACTGCATCAGTTTGGTGTTGTCATTTCAACAGGGAGCCCCACCCCACCCCCTGGTTCAGATGGACACGGATTTGTATGGACATGGCTCAGCCTGCTTCAAACACCCATGGCTTTATTCGTTCAGCGCAAACTGCGAAGATGCCGTTTTGACATATAGCTTTTAAAAGGGACCTAAGAGGCTGATGATTGCAGTTTGTTGTTATGAGACCTACAGAGACAGGCAGAGAGGAGGAGCAAACAGTTGGATGACTAGGTTGTCATTTCATTTTTTCTTTTTTTATTAAAAGCTTGACAATATGACAAAAATATGCACTAGACAAGAGGTGGGGATACAAAAAAAAAAAACATGTATTGGATGCCATTGGGGTCAGACATTTTTGGAAAGTTAACGCAGCCATGTTGGTGAAATGTTAACCAAGTGTCATAATGTAACGTTAGCTCAACAGTGTATATACAAAGACCACATTACATCATGAAACATGACACTTCCATGCTCATTATATTCACAATAGGAGAGCTAACTAGATTTCTTCTCCCACTGACCTCTCTATACAAGTCCTACCATTATTTCCTTTAGAACATAAAAATAGTCCTTCACAAAAGGATATATTATGCACATAAAATAACATATACATGGAGACATCCGGTAAAATGAAAAATTAATCTGTCACAATCTTTTTAAAACAGTCAGCTTTGAGTTGAGGTAAAAATGTTCCATTATGGTGAATACAATAAACTTATCCTGTCAAGTTTGCAAATTATAACTTATCTTTGTGTTTGATGTGGAGCTTATCTGAAATCACAATATCAAAAATCTATTCTTTGTTTTGTGTCCAATGTTTAATATCACTTACGAGATTACCAAATCTTTACCAAAACAAAATATCAGTCATTTCTGCAAGGACTGTACAAAAATAAGCTTATTTTCCCTTGCTTTGTGTAACCAACATGGCTGCCATTATTAGAATCAGAACATTTTGTCTTCTTTTTTCTATTTGAGGTCCTTCTAAAATACTAATGGAATCACACCAATAGTTTGGTTTAGTATATGCACTTGTGTTTTTATAAACCTTTTGTAATGCTGTTTTATGGAAATAAAATAAAAATAAAAATAAAAAAACAGCAAGGTCCAGGATAGGCCAATTGTCTGTTTTTGTGTGTTTTTTTGTTTTTGAGTGACCCCGGCACCCAGGAGTTATGACATCACAATCTGAAAGAGAGAGAGAGAGAATGGATGGTGTAAATACATGCAGATGAAGCACATGATAACATTACACTGAGGTTCAGGCTGGACGCACATTTCATGAATGGTACCTGGGCTTGGACTAGGGCTGCAATGATTAATCGATCGTAATCAAATTGATTACTCAATTAGTTGTCAATTATTCTCGCAATTGGTTAATTGGATTGTCAACTAATCACTGAGTTTTTGCTGTTTTCCAACTTAAAACAGTTTTTCCAGTGTTGTGTGTCACTAAACTAAATAGCAATGAGGCATCTCTCTTCCCTTATAATCTGCTGATAGTTGCACTTACACAGCAACTGCAAAGCAAAATGACGCATAACTACGTTCAGAGTATCAAGAACAAAACAGAACATTTAATTTTAAATTACATATTTGAGTTCAAAAGAGTACTGTTCCTTTCAGAGTGACATGTTGATATTCTTTAATCAAAGCCTATGCAGTCAGAATACGCTATAGGATATATTGATTTTTAATGTGACAACTAAATAAATCTGATGAATCAATTAATAGTTTAAATAATCGGCTGATGGATCAACTATGAAAATAATCTCGGGCCGCTAGTTGCAAGCCCTAGCTTGGACTAATTGTCTTTTTGACTTTGTGTTTCAAATGCATTAGATACGCTCAACCTCATATTTAATTTTCTCATGGGGGTTATTGAACCCTGTCTTGAGCTTTCGTTCCGATCGATCATGACTACATTCTTGTTGCGTAGGAGAAACAAGACTAATATGTTGGAAATCGACACAGATGGTGGTTGAGGTGAATTCAGGAGGTCAAGCTGAGGAACACTGAGATAAGGACAGAGAGTGAAGGTGTGAAAACACGAAGATGGATGAAAGTGTGAACCATGTGTCGTGCAAAACAGAGCTTGAAGACATAACTGCAAAATGTGGAGGCGCTATGTGTCGCCTACATTGCTATAGCTGTCGGATTATTAATATATAATATTTCCGATCTGCATATTGTTTTCTGATCCATTGCACATTCAAGTACAATGGACATTCAAGTGCAATATATTTAGCTGTCTATTTAGTCATTTTCAGATATCAGTGCAGTGCAGAGGCCTGCTGTTTAGTCACAGCCCCAAATCATTTGCAGATGAGTCCAACTATCAGAGGGAGATCGACGTGAGAGGTCAAGGACAAGGAGTCATTGACGTCAGAGGAAACATGCACAGGGTCACGCTCACAACTCACATACAAAGACAACTTCAAACAAACAAATCTCCTCGGCAGAATTCTACAACTGCAATGCGAATAATTGATGTTGTTTAATGTAATATTTTATTTAGCCTTTTATTTACACACCAAAATTACGAAACAGTTAAGTGGTCCATGAATTGTGAGGGTGGCAGTGTGTTTAAAACCACTAGTGTACAGTATATAGCATATAGCAGTGGCTTTCAACTGGTGGTCCGGGGACCACCAGTCAGTGGTCTTTGAGAGAGTTCCAGGTGGTCCCTAGCTAAATGATGGGCAGTTGGTTAACCAGATGTAACTCTTTGAGAGCATAAAAACTAATTAGTTAGTAAAGAGTTAAAATATTCATCAAGTGAATTAGCCCAAGTCTACACAACTAGAGAATGTAGAAGATTAATGGTTGTTTTGATCTGTATGTTTGACTGTTTTGTTTCCCAAATCCAGCCTGGAATTGTGGACAAAAGCAAAATAAATCTTTAGTTTTGGGGGGCTAAAATGTCCTCAAAGGGTAGCCTGTGGCTAAAACTGAATAAACAGTGGGCCCTGGTATCAAAAAGGTTGAAAACCACTGGCATATAGGAGTGTTAATGTGCGTTTAGTGACAAATTCCAGAGTATGAGTGAACCGTGTTGCACTCCTTCCCTGTGCCGTCAATGACTCTCCAGTTTTCGAGGTAGAGGGGGCGGGCGAGGGTGAGCAGCAAAGTGACATCACTGTCACAGCTGCCAGCGTCTTACCTGCTGGCTTTGAACCCTTTGAGCTTCTGAACAAAGAAGTTCTCCAGGACCTCGGCACTCTGGTAGAAGGGCGAGTCACTGGGGTTGTAGTAGCGGCAGTTGTCGAAGATTTTGGTCATGTCCGCCACAAACTCCGTCAGCTTGATGTACTTGCGCTTCTGTAACCTCTCCTCCATGGTGGAAAGGTCTGTGCACGGGGGGATGAGAGATGGACTCAATGAATACCATTTTGGCTCTTTGCCAAAGACAGAACATCACATATGCAGCAGGGGAAAAGAAAAGCACTTCTGGCAGGAAAGCCGATGAGGATCTGAGCAGTATATCACAACTTTTCTCATCGACTGGCCTCCAGAAATCTGCATACTTGCTTCAAAGTAATTGCAGCCTTTGTGGCATGTGCTTGATAAGCATTCAAATATGCATCTTTGGAGTACAGTTCATCACTTTATATGTGACAGCAAAAATTCAAAGCCTCCGCCAGCCCTAACCCCAATCGACTCGCTGGTCAAAATCAATTACCGACATCTGACCCGCTGTCATTCCTGAGGACAATGTCATTAGACTGAAGTTCCTGTGAACGCAGCTGCTGCCAAATGAACCAAGCCTCTGACGCATCGCTGAATACAAAGATCTTTCACGGTTCTGCTTTGTCGCTTGAATAAGACACCCAACGATTAGTTAGATATCGGATGGTTGTACTTCGTCCCTTGAAAATATAACATTGAATAAAACAAAAAATAAATAAATAAATAAATAAATAAATAAATAAATAAATAAATAAATAGTAAAAACAAAAAGATTGGGCTTGTTAGTAAGAGACCTGGTAGGGCTCTTCATATAATGTGCCGCTGCCAGTGGTTTGCTGCGTGCCGCGTCCCTGGGGCTCAGCTTTTAAACAAACAGATCCCGACACTCAACCTCCATCGGCCCCCACCCTGACTCAGAGACCTCATGGCCGATATATCAAAGGCCTCCTTATTCTCTGTGTTCTGATTTCATCTCGAAAAAACCCTGACACGATGAAGGGCCGCAGCTATGCCGGCCAGACGCCCCTCTCTTACATTTCTTTTTTTTTTCTTTAATTCAACAAGGTCTATTTCTTGCGGTAGAAAAAGAGGAGGTGGAGGTGGACAGAGGAGGAGGAGGAAGAAGAAGGGGGTAGTTTCCAGCACCATGCCAGAGTGTGGGGCTGGCTGCTGGGCCATTTCCACCATGAGCCCGGCGGGGCCCGGAGCCGCTCATTAACGGTTTGTTTGTGTGGAAGTTCAAAAAGGCCCTGGTGACGCAAGTTCCCATTTACACGGCCGGTTTGATCTGAGTTGGAGGGCTTTCTTCCTGGTTAACTGGACGGCCGCAACACACTCGTGGCTGTGAATGTGTGTTTGTGTATACATGTGGATGAGGAATTTAGTCTATGCAATATGTATTTTCAATGTTATTAAAAAGTATTATTAACCATCTACTCTACTGTATATACACAGGTAAAGACACCAAAATGGTCTTGCCTACACACAGTCACAGGGAATGGAGACGTGACTATGTAACTGGGAAAACAGTTCTTGCAGAAACTGCACAGGCTCGCACAAGGACAAAAATGTGTACAGAAACCTGGTAGAAACCTGGTTTTCTTCTTTTTTTATATAATTGATGATTCGGAAGACATTCCGCTGAACCAGATTCTCAGTTGTAAATAGGTGAAGTCAATGTGTATACATGGACACAGACAGGTCAGCAATGCCTCGACTCACCCATTGGTTCCTTAATAACTTTGTAGTAGTCTGGGGCATCATTAGTATCCACCGGCTCCAGGAAGGGCCACGCCATTTTATGTGCCTGGAAGAGAAGAGAAAACGCTGAGGCTTATTGCATGGGTTAAAGCATAATTGCGATTTTTCGTATCCACAAGCTACCCCATTGAAGACATTTGCAGATTGAGGTGTTAACAATTAGCCCTTCACTAACTCAATCCGTCCTTGTCCAATAGGCACGTTACTAGAGGAAAGCTTGACCAGGAAAGCTTGACCTGCATAGCAACAGTTGCTAAAGTACTTGGATTGCCATTGGACAGTGACTAAACAACACCCCAAAGGGGGGCGTTTTGAAGGCCAATTGTGGTTATGAAATACTGTATCTGACATCATTAGGGTTTTCTGAAAGACTGAAATAACTTATGTAATACCAAAAATAGGCCATCTACAAGCTTACTACAGGTTGCAATGCGACGTGAGGAGAGGAGACACATCATGTGTGTGTGTATGCATACAAGGACATTACTGACCCCTGAAGAGAATAATGTGTATGTGAAGGTGCAGGAGAGAGAGTGTGTGTGTGTGTGTGTGTGTGTGTGTGTGTGTGTGTGTGTGTGTGTGTGTGTGTGTGTGTGTGTGTGTGTGTGTGTGTGTGTGTGTGTGTGTGTGTGTGTGTGTCTCATCAGTGCATCCTAGCATTTCCAAATCCATAAAAGAAAATCTCAGCTGTGCCGCATAGCCGTGAACCTCATAAAGGTTTCATAGAGGTATGCATGTGTTTATCTAAGAGAAGGTGTGTGTACTTTTACGTTTCCAATGATGCTCTCTATTTTATAGGGAACACTATGGCCTTTATTGTCTTCACCAGGCTGAAGACATGGCCAGAGTTTGGGAGGGTGTTTAGCAACCTGTCATTCCGTCTGTCAGCTAATTAATTGAATCACTCTATAGAAGCACCTGAGGCCGCCCTTCAAAGTGTGTGTGTGTGTGTGTGTGTGTGTGTGTGTGTGTGTGTGTGTGTGTGTGTGTGTGTGTGTGTGTGTGTGTGTGCATGTGTGTGTGTGTGTGTGTGCGCGAGAGAGAGTGGTACAATACACACCTGTAAGGAACGTAGGATTCTCTTAAGGCCTTCAAAGTCCTTTTCCGTGAGGGGTGTAAGGACTGTCATGGCCTCCTCTGTGGACTGGCACTGTGGACACACATACTCGTCGATGTGGTTGGCCTCGCTCTGTAGGATGCCCACGCAGCGGCCGTGGTACCAGTTCTGACAGCGGTCACACCCAATATAGAACCTGCACACAAACACATGAAAGAGAGTAGTGAGGTGACGTCATCAACCATGAATGTACAGGCAAAAATGAACTCTCAAAATGTCATAGGAATCACTTTCACAATGATTAATAATCAAGAAGTGTTGCTAGCCCCCCCCCCACACACACACACAGTCCCTAGCTTCTTACTGTGACTCATCGTATGGCGTCTGACAGATGCAGTACAGCTCCTCCTTTTTGCCCTCTTGGCCTCGTTTACATTCGACACAGATGTAGTCGTCCATTTTCTTGGCTTCCTTTTCCGTGATGCCTACACATTCGCCGTGGTACCAGTTGGTGCACAGGTCGCAGCCGATGTAGAACCTGTGGAGGAGAAAAAGAAGGTCATGGATGAATTGATTAGCAGAATGTTAATAAAGTATACTACAGTGAGATACGTTATCAATCAGATGAACGTGCAGTACTGTGATCAGAGTAGCGTTATGGTATGGTGCCGCCATTATCAAATGGGGATACCCCCAGGGGTTCTTGAGTGGGTCCCAGGGGGTCCCCAGCAAACTGACTTAATAACGCATCACGATAAGTTTAACTAATAGATAGGCTGGTGTACAATATGTCACAAACATTATAAAACATATGTTTGCATTTGAATGGTAAGCACAAATCATGTATGCAAGGACTATTTTCTGAGGGGGTCTGTGTCCAAATGCGTATTAATTCAGAGGTTGCGAACTTTTTGAGAACCATTGTTATTTATACAGAGATCATATATTCGTACTTGGTCTCGTCGTAGGGCGTCTTGCAGACACAGTAGAGCTTGGTGTCTTTCCGGCTGTCCTTGCTGCTGGTGGTGGAGATCATCTTCTTCTTCTTGGACTTGGCCGAGGATGGCGACACCTGCTGCTGCTGCTGCTCCTCCTCCCGCTTCCTCTTGTGTGCCGTGGAGGCGGCGGCGGTGGTGGTGGTCGTAGTGGCGGCGGTGGCAGAGGCGAGGTGGTGCTGGTGTGCGGCCGTGGCGTGTGCACGCGCCACGCCGTGCTGCGTCTGGCTGCGGGCCGCTGCGGCCGCCTGGGCCGCTGCTGCCGCCTGGGCAGCCTGGTAGGCCACGGCCGCTGCCCTCTCCTTCTCCTTCCGCAGGCGGAGCAGGTCTTTCCTCAGCTCCTCCTGAGAGAATGAGTGGCTTGGTTACGTTAAAGGGGAACTCCACCCATTTTCAATATTTTACTATGTCATTGATGTACCTTCAAGGTGTTGTGTGGACTTGATAAAGAAGTTCCCCCATTGTGTTCCCAAGAAATGGAGGTCTGAAGAAAGCCACTAACATGGTGAAACATCTTGATGACATCATCAAGATGTATTTTCACCATGTTAATGGATTTCTTTAGACGCTTGTTTTTATGAGAGCGTACAAATGGAACCAAATGAACCCGTTAGGGTTCATTTGGTTGCATTTGTACACTCAAGAAAATGGGTGGAGTTCCCCTTTAACACACAGACGCAGCATACGAGGAAGCCACAACAACGATCCGGTAACATCCACTTTCAAAACAAGCATGAGCAAATTCTACTTCTACTGCACTGCCATTTAAGCGTGGCAAGCCCTGACTCCCTCCTTCAAAAAGTGTAAATCTCTGGTATGGTGTCCTTTAAAACAGGCCTGATATCAACTTTTCAGCATGTTTTGTTATTTTACCATTTATGATGATTTGACCTATTTTTAATATATATTTTTTCATGTCTTGATTATGAACTGAATCCCTCAGGACCTATATGGCAACCCAGACAGCAACGACTCTTTCCGTGACCCCATTGGCTGTACGTTCATTCATGTCTGACTGTAACCCTGCACTAATTACAGTTCCTGACAACAGTCAATCATAAAACCAGCCTGTACAAAAGGTGATATATGTTGAATGACGTGTGGTACCGTTTCGGGTACCGTTTCCGTAGCTGTATTTATATCCTGTCGCAATATTTGGTAGGATAGTAAAATGAGTCCAAGTCTGACTTTTGAGTGTGTGAGAGTGTTCTGCTAAAGCTAAGCTACTCCAACCCCTCCCCCCTCAGCATTTTCCCTCATCTCCCCCTGCCTCGCACCTGCGCCTCCAGCTGCAGCTCTTTGTCGAGCAGGGTGCGTTTTTTCAGGATCTCCGTCTTGAGGCTCTCCTTGTGGCGGTAGAGGAGCGACGAGAGCTTGGAGGCGTTGGCCAACCTCCTCTTCTGCTCCACCACCTCCTCCTTCTTCCTCTTCTTGGCGGCCTGCTTCTCGTCCTTGTCTATCCGGTCCAGGATGAACTTCATCACCTGGTTGCACACTATCGCCCTGGAATGGACGGACGGACGGGGAGAGCGAGAGCGGCTTTCAGAGACAGCAATAATGAGAGACAGTGCTTTTCATTCAACCTTTTTATCCCAGGACTACTATTTGTTCAGCATTTCAGCCACGGACCACTGTTTGAGGACACTTTAGCCCACAGACACAAAACTAAATATTTATTTGCGTTTGTCCACAATTCCAGGCTGGATTTGGGAAACAAAACAGGCAAACATACAGATCAAATATGACCATTAATCTTCTACATCCTCTAGTTGTGTAGACTTCTTCAATTCACATATGAATATTTTAACTCTTGAGAGTGTAAACATTTGGTTTCATTTTCACCCTCTCAAGAGTTACATCTGGTTAACCAACTGTTCATCATTTAGCCTGGGGACCAGCTGGAACCCTCTCAAGGACTACTGGTGGTCCCCGGACCACTGGTTGAAAACCACTGTACTAAAGCATAGGAATGCGACAAAAACAATTCAAGGCCTCATGGGGTCTGTAATTGATCTGTATTTAAAATAAGTGATCTAAAAGGGGGAACTACTCCTTTAATACATTCATACTTCATAAAAACTAAAGCCAATTGGCAGGATGTGTGACATGGTGGGAATTCAAATATTGTGAGCCTACAGAGAGTCCAGTTATTGGGTCACATGTATGACAGATGTTAGGGGAAGGATTGTGTTCCTCTGTGTTTAGACAATGTCTGTCAATGAGGAGGCATTACCCTTCTCTTAGAAATGAGAGAAAGCAGGAAACAATTTTGGTAAAAACGTGAAACGTGAAGAGATTAACTATTTGATGGTTAATTAATCAATTAAACAATTGAGATCTTGGCTGCTGACGTAAGGGACGCATTTAGGTTGCTTTGTCTAAAAGAAAACATTTTATTACCATCTTTTTTGCTTGATTGTCTAACATCTGGTCCTAGGCAACTAGAAATGACCAAAATCATCGGGTGCATGCTCATATGTGCACACGCGCGGGCCTTATGCTCTGCTCTGATCATAATCCGATATATGATAGCAGTGATCGCACCCAACCAGTTTATAATAGTGAAGCAGAGAGTTGCATCCAACACTATGACTGGTGACACCGAAGTAGAAGCTCTTCTTCTAGTTTTTCTTTGCCACTTCGGTGATTGGCCACTTACTGAGACCTAGTGGTTGTAGTTATACAGGCCATACTCGAGAGCATAACTGAGGGCCAATGTGAAGGTTCAACGCTATTTGAATGGAAATAATTTGATAAATAAAAAATACGAAAATCCCCAAAAAAAGTGGCAAGCAATGACTATTATGTCCATTGCGTCAGCAGCCTATAAACGTTTTAAAGAAAGACAGACATCTAAAACATGGCAGAACAATATCTTGTTGCTGCAGACTGTGCATGTGTGCATGAATTATCTGCAAAAGAATGCAATATTACAGAACAACAAACTGTATTTAGTAACAATACGCAGCATTAGCAAAAAAAAAGAAAAAAGAAATCCATGTAAAGTGCAACACTGGTTGAGAATACTCTTCACTGAGCTTCACCCTCTGCAGTATGTTTGCTAACATACCCTATCGTTCTCAGCCAACATAGAGAAGGATTGTTTATGTTGGCAGCCATTGGCTTCACCAACAAAATAGCTTGTTGAGCGCACCTACGTGTGAGTAGTTAAATGGACGTCACAATGACTATCAATCACACACTCTTATCAGGGTCAGGGGTGGGTCGGGCCCTGGAGTCTATTTTATTATCAACAGTACCGAGTGTCATTGTACAGCACCATCTGATTAAAGAGAAGGCGGAGAATACAGTCCAACCGAGGAATTCGCGAAAAGAGAGAGACAAACACACAAACACCATCTCAGTGTATGTGTTCCTCGATTTTGGGTTTTCCAAAAACGGAAGACGTTCAAACAATACCACCCACCGCTAGAGGCAAGATTGTGCTGCCAGTGCCAGTCAAATTCATGAAACCTCAAAGTAGAAGAAGAAATCTGAGGGGGTGTAGCCCTCCCCAAACAGAGCAGAGAACAGAGATGTGGCCACAGCCACACACACACTCTGGGTCCACATGATTTGATTGTGTGATTATCATCATCCATTTTATAAGATTCCAAACAGTGGATTATGGCTGGTTTTGAGCAGAAAAATTAAAGACAGACAAGTACTAGACCGGGTACCAAACGGGCATACAGAGACACACACACACACACACACACATGCTGAGGCGAGAATGAAAAATGAGGCAGCAGACAGATGAGGAGCTGGTGTTGCGAGCTCACAGCTGCCTGGCTCTGCTGTTTCAGCTTGGTGTGAATGGCCACGGTGTGGACACAAACACATGGTTGTCAGGGTCGGTGGCAGGTCACGCCTCTCTGTGTGGTAGAGAAACGCTGCTGGGACCTGCCTGCCCACATCTAGGACAGGATAGCCCATGACTGAGAACTTGTTCGCTCTTGTTTTTGTGCCATATTTGAGACGAGAGGTTCTGTACGAGTCATTTGGGACCATTTATTTACTCGGCAGAGTTTTTTTTGTCATAGGCTAGGTATGGAATAGCATTACTCAGTCACTAGAATAGGTTCTATAATGTCAATGTTGGGAATGGCAATACAGTATGTAGCGCCACAATCCTTCCCCCTTTCTTGTCAACGCCTGGCCCAGAAGTGATTCCCCCATCCAGTTCCTCATAGACTTTTGAAAAAGGATTTATATAAAGACGTTCACAGCGAGGACAAAGTCAACTCGGGTCGTGAGTTCAATCATGACAACAAACATTATTTTGGATCAAACAAATAATAACAAAGAAAAACATTCAAAGTTTGTTCTTTTGTTCTTTTCAATTATTTGTTAAGCCTCAAGAAATCATGTTTGTTGTCATGATTTGCCGCAGTTATCTTTGTGCATGGCATAAACGTCTTTCCATAAATAAGTTTGAAAAGTCTGAGGAAAATGAAGGCAGTATTCACTTCTGGGCCAGGGATTCTCTACTGTGCTCTGTTCTGTATATACATTTCTAAGAAATGTGTTTTTTTTTCTATTGTTAGAGGGAAAAACATGGATAATGGCAACAGGCGGTGATGAGTGTTATTTAAACGTTGAGAGTCAACTCTCCGAGGGATGGGCGTTTTCAATTATTTTTGCAGATCACGTTCCTCGGAGCGCCTCGTCATTTCCACTGGGAACAGTGTGAGTGCATGTTATTCGGTGCGGCTGCAGTGAGTGCGGGTGATGCTCAGGTCCGAACCTTCCCATGACCCACAACACCACTTCAATGTAAATGTCCAGCAGCCCCCCCCCCCCACCCCCGCAGGGAGGGAGACGCTTCTATGTAGGTCGCACATGTGGACACGTGCACATGTATGTGCACACACATACGCACAAGCCAAACAAGAGGTCGACGGCTAGGGTGTGGCGATGATGACCTATGTGTGTAAATCTGCACACATGCGCACTCACACTCACACCCTCACATACACACGCTACCTCTGGTTGTCTTCCCTCTCTGCAGGTGTCAGGGTCTTCTTTTGTTTTAAATGCTCGATCACAGCATTTTGCTTCATCACCACCTACAATAATACATACCAAACCAACAAGAAATTAGACAGCCAGATATATACCTGTAATTGTTTAAATCAATCATCTTCAAGATGACAGTTTTGGTGACTTGAAAGGCTCCGTCTCCACTGTACTGTAGAGAGCTTACATGATAATACATAAGAGGATTAATAATGAAATGTGAATCTGACAGACAGGCCAGGCCACACACGCACCTGTCATAACTATAAGTAATGGACAGACAGACATGACAAGCAAATAAGCACTAGTAATGTACACATACTGGGACATTCACATCCAAAATAAACCTAAAATAGCAGGAGTAAGTCCAACAGACAGTGTACAATAGTAATATGGCATAGACACATAGAAACATCTAAAAACATTCATTTTCTCTCACCCTAATGTGCGCATACGCACACGTACGTGCACACACACATGCACACACAGTAGTGGTAGTTCAAACAGACAGAAGGTTTGTGAAAATAAAGGCTGTGTAAGGATGGGGTTGGAGGACAAGGAATGTTTATGTACTGATGGCAGGGAGAAAGACCGGCCCTCGTACTAGGATGAATGACTTGGCTGGCGTGCCACTCGAAAAAACAAACACACACACGCATGCACACACACACACACACACCTGTTTGGCGATGATGTCGCTCTGATTGGCGGCATTGAGGCTCTGTTCCCTCTTGGCCTCGGCCGCCTGTCTCTTCTTCTGTTGCTGTTGCTCTCTGAGCTGTTGGATCCTCTGGAGCTGTTCCTGGACAGACGCTGTCTGGATGGTCACCACATTGCCCATCTGCAGGTCACACAACAACAGCAACAACAAAAATGACATCAACAACTACGCACAAAAACGAAGCATGATGACCTGCTGTAGCAGCATGTGGTGTAGCAGTACAACATATACACTTAGTTGCTGTGGCACAACGTCAAGTTGGTACATTTTATGGCAATCCACCTTTAACATTTTGAGATAACTTGTGTCGAGTTTTTTTTCCAAAGGGTGTTGCAAGAGACAAAGCCCACTGAATCAGCTGGAATCATCCTTTGGGCAAAACCTTTAATCAATGATTGCCGTCTTTTGGTTTTAAAACATCCAAAGTTGATTAAAAATAAATAGTTATACAACTCTTGTGTCCAATTTAGAATATGTTGTTTCGGACAAGACGTGACAAGATGTGACATCCATTGCCAAACGTAGAGTTCCACTACTAGGGGCTCCAAAACGCTACAAATCATTTTAAATTAGGTGATCAAACAAACAAACAAAAAAAAAACACACAGAAATTCTGTGTTCATTTAACTAAGATGTATTCTTATTATTTAACAATATTAGAGTTAAATTAACACTGAAGGGTACCTGTCCTGCTTGGGCTGCGGTGGCCCCAGGCTGCTGGATGTGGAAGGGCAGCTGCAGTTTGATCTGCTGGGGGAGAGTGCCTCCTCCAGCCGTCTGCTGGGCCTGGAGCTGGGCCAGCACCTACACCACACAACAAGGATGCAACTACCTTATCAACATGTTCAGCGTAGACATTTGGTGCAGATGGGAAAAAAAGCGGTCCAAGATCATCAAGTATAGTTTAGCCAGCATTTAACTGGGCAAACATTTCCGAATATAAACACGGCAGCATGGTAGCTTTTAATGCTGCTAGCTACTGCCCCAAACTGTACCTGTTGTTGGAGCCCTGGGACGCTGATCAGATGTGGGCTCTGCTGGATCTGCAGCTGGGTCCTCCCGGCCTGCGTCTTCACCTGCAGCGGCGTGGGAGACTGGATGGGCATGTGGGGCTGGGTCTGCGGGGGCAGCTGGCCCTGGGGGTGGCAGAGGGAGGGGTGCTGGTGGCAGCCAGGGGGTGGCCCCTGCCTGGACCGGGGCAGCGGCCTGCTGGGCCGGCTGGGCCGGGGTCTTGGTGGGGGTGGCGGAGTGGGGCTGTCCGGCAGCCGTAGTAACTGATGGAGGGAGAGAGAGAAGTTGTGAATATAAGGGTGACGGCTGACAATGCCATCTGCTGAGGTCACATTTAATGCCACATGATTTAGATATTACACATTTGTCCACAAGTATTTGTCCACTTCCACGGCTAATAAAGTATTTAATTCCATGGTCAACTGTAAAGCTCAAAGCACACCAAAGTCGGGACAGGACAGTTTGAGTGTTCGTCCCAGGGGTGTGATGTTTCCTGTTGCATGTCCACCCAAGTGATATAACTGGCCAATTCACTTGCCCAAACCTCACCAATGGGTCAC
>CM076973.1:18548511-18675031 GCA_039105355.1 Benthosema pterotum | reverse complement strand
TTGTGGGTGTTGGCAGGGAACCTAAACTGTTGGCTTCCCACCCTCGTGCTGCATAGAGACGCTGTACAACAAGGAAAAGGATTCTCAGTATGAATCCTTCCAAGTGAATCCTTGTGAGATCCGTTTGACACGACATGACGATAAGTTGACAATTTGTGCTCATCACAATGAAATCGGGGGCCTTAATCCAAAACCGACTTGTGAGTAATAGGCCTGTAGTGTTTTCAGCGGTGTGCCTTGCCTATTCTATGGTTCCTTCTTCACTGGAATCATAATCAAACAAAAAAACGTGGTGCAGTAAAACGAAAACGATGGATATGAATCCCAACTGAAACACTGGCTTGTGAAGTTTCTAATCCAATCAGAGCATTGCGTCCCTGCAGGCTATGGGGTTGTTAAAGACCATTGACAAGGCTACCACTGTATCATTTGTAAAACAAAGATGAGTGGTCGGCAGCAAAGCAGGGGGTTATTTCTAAACTACACACAACCTATAGACATATTTTTGCGTAATGATAACCAAGTAAGTATCAAACTGCATGATTTGTGTTGGCTTTTATTGCAGTGCAGGTACTAGGTAGGCAAGTAAAACATTGTTGTTTTAATGGACTTTCGATATAACAGTACACAAAAATGAAAATTTGTTTTGGTATCCATTGTTAAATAATATGCCCAAATTATGACCATGGATGTGGTCTAAATGTGTGAAAATGTATTTTTCATTTCACTGCAAATTTAAAACCTATTTTTTAAACCAGTCAGTTGACAGAATAAAAATCCAGGGAACACATTTTGAATGTGTAAATTGCAAAGGGCAGTTAAAAGCTGCGGTTTAAACTTCCATGGGACATGATCATCCATGTCAAATATTTAAACATCAAGGGATAAATACTGGCTTGATTCCCCCGTTTAATGAGCTGATGTGTTTTCTGTGTCACGGCACTCTGCCATTATACCCACCCTGCATTAAGCCCTTAAATGTCAAGTGTTACTAAATATTAGCAGGGTCAACAATGCGGTCATAGTGGTGTTTACCAGGAAATGTTCAACACTGGAGTGAGATTTTGGCTGTCTGCAAGGCATTAAAACATGATGAAGAAGTCTTCCAAAAGAAAGAAAGAAAGAAAGAAAGAAAGGGTGAAAAAAAGAACGTATGGGCCAAGCCTTTCAAAGCAAACAAAGAACTTCCACTCTTGCAGCACTTTAGACATTGAATAAAAGGACTTTCTGACAGCCAAATAGTCAGGATGGAAAACCTGTCTACCTGCAATAAAATACGAGACTGATAACAAGACAGAAGTGTTCAGTGACCTAAAAGCCACCACCAGCAGCCTGGAACATAACCTGCTGCGTGTGTGCATGCCATGACTTGGACTTCAATTAAATGCAACATGACCAGGGTGCTGAAGACATAAAAACGGAAGAGATCGTCTTTTGAGATATCTTTAAGAGGTCGCCAAGTGGTGTCATGTTGGATCATAGCTACATTATATGTATTACGCCCCTGAAATGAAGCGTGCAGTATCGTGTCCCGACCACGCCCTCTGTGTTCCTGATGGCTTATTTGTTAGGGGTCAATACCACCCTTGGGAGCTGTGATGAGATGAGACCAGCATTTACTGTATGTGCTGAGCAGCTAAAAAGGGTCCGGTCCAGAGTGTTTTTAATATAAACGAGGATATGAGTAATACCCACGGGGGCACACGTTATTTCGACATTCACACAGGGTGCAATGAAGACCTTCTGTCATCGCGTGATGTTGAGGGATCTATCACAGGAAAAGGCTGGATAGACACATCAAGGGTACATACACAATAGACTGGGCACAGGCCTACAGCAGGCAGAGCCCATGGGCCAGGCGCTCACATACAGTACATACAGGATCAGAAGGATCAGCATCTTGTGCCACTAAAGGATGTGATATCCGAGTTGAGATTTGAGAAAGGACATACAGTGCTCCTGTCTAGCCCTAGACAAACAGACAGAAGTACAACGAATTCTCTGAGAAGTAAGATTAACAGATGCAAAGGGTATTGTATAACCAGGTGGGGCATGATCCCCAACTTGCAACCTTTATAACTTGCATCATTCCCGTTCCCATTAGTAATAATAATAATCTTCACTAAATGAAAACATACTAATTGTTAAGAAAGTAATCAATCAGTTAACTTGCAGACCTGCAATTAACAATAATAGTGTTAGTTGTGGTGTAATTTGGTACAGTACAGCGGTATATTTTTTGGATTCTTAAGTCAGATTAGTGTCAATGGTGATAAACAGCTCTGACAAAATCCCCAAACAGGTAGCCTTAGTGGCTTTGGGAAAAGCTGACTAGGAACAATTGTATTGCAAAGCAGTTGAGACGAGAACGAGCATCCCAAAGAAGGTGCACAAACAACACCCCCCCCCCAGTGTGAACACATGGCCACGGCCCTTCATAGATGGCCTGAGCGGTGATGTGAGCAGCAGCCCTTCTCGCCCTCGCCTCTGTTATGACTCCTGTTGCAGGCTCAGGCTGCGCCGTCTCATTCACAGCATTGTTCCATGGCTTAAAAAAGAAAAACAAAAAAAAAGCTTCCTCTTCCTCACATCACGCCTCCCTGGCGGGATAGATTGCTCACTACAGAAAGATGTGCAGCGCATGCACTCCTAGCGTACGACCAGCCCCAGGCACTTGGGTGCGTTTGTAGGTGACTTGACAAGACAGCATCAACTACAGTGACCACTTAATAACATGGACATAAGGCTACAATGGGTAAAATCTGCATCATTACCAGCAGATTTTACTCTCTCTCTCTCTCTCTCCCTCCCCCTCTCGCTCTCTCTCTCTCTCTCACACACACACATACCTCGCCCTTGTTGGGCAATATTACTTAGGAGAGTATTACATTACTTATGACCCCATAGAAAAAGTAAGATTACTTTTTTACTTGAATCAAAGAATAATAAATTACATATTATTTTCCCACGTCCCCCGCTCCCACCCGCAAAATAGAGATGTACAACACAATCCGTTTAGTGATAACTTGCGACAACTTGTAGTGTAGGTCATGTGTGCAGAATGCTGTGGTGGATTAGGATCTACAAACTACAGTACATCTCTGTTGTTAGCTTGTAAATCTGTTCTATTTTCACATGCAATATGCAACTCAAAAGATAATGAGGCATGTTTTGGCAGAGTAACATTACATATTTCACACATTGGCAGAGTAATATCTTTGCTTTAATCTTGCTGGAAAAGGTAATAATATTAGAGTAATATTTAATTAGTTACTGCCCAACACTGTACCTCGCATACGCATGCATATACACATGCACAAACGACACACACATTTGCACACACAAAGGCAAGCGCAACTACTGCACACGGTTTCCAAACCAGGTCTCTAATCTATGTTACGCTTCCTCTCAGAAGCCATTACTCGACATCCCCCACCCCTCCTCGGCCCAGCGAATGCCTGAGATGCCGATTATGTCACAGGTTAGAGAGCCAACAGTCTGGCTGACCAGACGGCACTCCCCTCTCTCTATGCTCTACTCCCTGAGGAGGTGCCAGCAGTCTGGAACACCAGGACCCCGGCTGGGAGGGAGAGAGGGAGGGAGAGGAATGGGTGGAGGGGACATATAGAGTTGGGGAAAACTGAAATCTATCCCAGCGTGTGGCTTCGTGGCTTACATCATCATCATCTTTGTCATGATAAAAGGTACTGCACAAGTGTTTCTTTTACTGCAATAAGGAGCCTGTACAGAAATAAACAACAAAACTAAATATAAATCAGTCACTCTTTCAAACCTTTTAACTTGTTACTTGTGACATGACAATGATATTGAAGTTGAATGACACAGCACCCATGAAGGGTGGGGATGCGGAAGGGGGCTGAAGGTTTTATAAGGAGAGTCATAGAGCAAACAGAAGACTCACACGGGAAGCTTCCAACATCAAGGCCTCATTCAGACAGTAGAGCGTGGCATCACGCCGGTGGAATGCCGTTCCTACATGAGTCACTGTAGAAACCACCGTGCCTGTTTCATACTGGCATCATGGGCTTTTATCTGACGGGAGGGAGCCGCCGTGCTCTCCGGCTCTGTGGCGATATATAGCGGCCATGGAGAGAGGGGGTGAGAGAGCAGCTGGCGCCAGTCATACGTATACCGAACACATGAGATTCACATTGACGACCTTCCTGTTAAATGCAGAGCGTACTGTACCTGTGAGCAATGGCAAAACCATTTCCTCTTAGCCCACGCGGCACTGGTGAAGAGCAGCAGCATGGATATATGAACCATTTGAACATTTTGGGAGGAAAAAAACGGGACCGAGACTGAAGTGTATGCCCGGCCTCAGAAGCAAGTACCATGAGGCTACAAGAGTTTGCATGTGTACAGTATGTATTAGGGCTGCAGCTAAGCCCCAATACATTTTCAGAATTGATTCATCGTTTAAGCAATTCATGGCTTGGGAGCTCATCTACAAACAGCCAGGAAGAAGCTGACACTACTTGGTCAATGTACTACAGTTGGATGCCCTGGTAAGTGTCATAACACTTAAATGAGCGCGCACGCACGCACGCACGCACGCACGCACGCACGCACGCGCGCGCGCACGCACGCACGCACGCACACGCGCACGCACGCACGCACGCACACGCACACGCACACGCACACGCACACGCACGCACACACACACACACACACACACACACACACACACACACACACACACACACACACACACACACACACACACACACACACACACACACAAAATGCGACTAATCATTTGGGATTGCACTGAAACTGCAGGTCACACTACGATGAAGAACAATGTAGTGGTTTGGACACCATGGGCCATTTTAATTGTCTTAAGTATCAGGTCTTAAGTCTTAAGTCAAAACTTGGAG
Source organism: Benthosema pterotum (assembly GCA_039105355.1). Classification (NCBI taxonomy): domain Eukaryota; kingdom Metazoa; phylum Chordata; class Actinopteri; order Myctophiformes; family Myctophidae; genus Benthosema; species Benthosema pterotum. The sequence continues at coordinate 18,670,130 of CM076973.1, read as the reverse complement.
GTGTGGCAAATCTGTTTGGCTGTTTTGAGTGGCCAAACAGCTTTGCCACACCTCCAAGTTTTGACTAAAGATTTAAGACCTGATGATGCTTAAGACAATCAATTAGGGGCCAATGTGTCATGTCAACACATCATCATGGGACATCATCATGCCAAATTTCAATGCACCATCCGAATCTTTCAGGGGCAAAAGCGTACACAGTATGAAGCCTTTGGTCAGTGATTGGGCAACGGTCAGCGTCGCTTGGCGTCAGCAGCAGCACATGACTCAGTGAACCTCCGGAGACAGTTGGGAGACCCGACAGACCACTGATAATGCGTGGATTTGTTAAAGACCCCGTAAACCAAAATCAGCCTTTTTCTTGTAGACATGAAAATTATGTACAAAAGTCATTTTTATACCCCTGGACAAAAAACTAAAACTTTATTTTACAGCATTGTAGAATAAGACCACTTTATGTGTTTTGGTTAATCTCATGGGTAGGTTTTGTCTCATTAGCATATTCGGCTTGATGACGTAGTCAAGCCGAATTATATGCTAATGAGCCTGTACTACTGTATATAAATCATATTCCATATAGTCAGTTAGAAGCCGAAGCCCCGCCCCCTCTTCTTCACAGCGGAACGGAGCTGCTGGTGGTGTTGGTTGATAGCTAGCTAGCTAGTAGCTACTAGCTACCATAGACATATATAAGGAAGTGTAGTTACTACAGTGTGTTTTGCCTGTAGGCTGACAAGCACTGACATTTGTTTGCTCTCGATGCGTGATTTTGTGGATGACAGCTGAAAACGACTCTGTTTTTAGTAACTGTCGATGATGGAGAGGTTGGCGACGTTTTCACATTCAAGGGCTATCTAACGGCTGCTGCTGCCTGCCAGCAGTATTGCCAACTGCCAAAATCCAAAGTGCACTAGTGGCACTTCCAAAATGCACTCGAATGCGCTAGAGCATTGGGTTTTCAACTATTTTCATACCTAAAAAGCACTTGGATTTTCCGCCAGTAGTTTTTCCATTAATTTCGGCGGTAGGGGGGTCTCGAAAAAAAATCTAAATATAGTGACAAATGCGCGAAGTTGGCAACACTGCCTGCCAGCCCTGCTGCGTACCATCAGAGCTATCTAGTAGATGAGTTGCGACATCGAGGGGTCACAAACTGAGCGCTCCAGCGCTGTTCATGCAGCCCGAATAGAGACAAAGTGGAGATGGAAATGCATTGTTTTCAATGAGGGCAGAAAATAAAAGAGCCGCCATTGGACTAACCCTATGAAGAGGACGGAGTTGTCGTAACTCCTGGCTGTCCCATAGCCTGTAGGGACCGACCGTGACGGCCAGGCTATGGGACCATGATGATGGGACCGCTGTAGTCAGTCAGTCTCTTTTCTCAGATCCGCATGACACACACACGCACACGCACACGCACACGCACACACACTACGCTAGTGAAGTTAGCGTGCTGTAGTACTGGCTTGTTGTTGACAGTTAGGCTGTATGGTTAGGACACGGCGAGATATGCTAATTAGCATAATGCTCATGAATATGCTAATGAGCTTACAGTACTGACCACGCCCCTACAGTCCTGGAGAATTAGGCCAGATTTTTTTCCATTGAATTTCACACATGTTTAAACATCATTTCTGAAACATAGCGACTTTTTCAATCATAAATATTTGGTCTGTGGGGCTATAATACATTACTCTGTGGTGTGACAAACTGGGAATACATTTTGTATCATACATTTTTTTGCTTTACGGGGTCTTTAAATGGTGTGGGTGGGTGGGCATGGTATACCGGCGCCGACCAAGCCACCCGATCCCGCATCTGCAGGGCGAAAACTGCAGAATCGCTCACGTCTTCATGTGCTCCCCACCCCAATGCAAAGACCGTACACGTGCACACACACCAATACCACTATAACAGTGGTGTGTGTGTGGCTGTGTATGTGTGTACTGTGTGCACAGTATACAGTATCTACATGTTGAGTGGTCTACCAGATACACTGCAGAACAGTAGCAGGAGAGCAGTGTGAGCGGGAGTGTGATCCGTAACGGTCCAACCTGCTTCCTGCGGGCCTTTCTACAGACAGAACCAAGACAGTGAAGAAAGTAAAGAAAGTTCCACTCTGAGGCTAGAGTAGACTGAACCAACTACACTGTGCCATTAAACTGATCTAACCCCCGACTGGACCAGTCACACTAAAGACACTAAACTGATCTAAACTTGGCAAGCATTAAAGAACATCTGTAAAAAAGAAAAACATTGGAGTCTGACACATCCGAGTGAATTAGGATCTGGCTGCGAGCGAACAACATTCCCTCAGTAACTTGGTGTTTCTTGGCATTGCCACATCAATGCCTTTTACTGCCATTATTTGACGATGGCGGCGCAGATTCTGTCGGGGTGAACAGGGACAGCGGGGAAGTGGCAGCAGCCCTAGCACGGGGACAAAGCAAGTATGTGTGTGTTTGTCTGCTTGAGAACAAGATAAAAACAACAAGAAAACAACCCCAAAATGGAGCCACTGTGGCAGCGTCGCCTTGTCTGTCACTTGTCTGGGTTAGATCCGGGTGAGAGAGGCAGGAAGAGAGACAGGGAGGTGTGTGGGTGTGTGTGTGTGTGTGTGTGTGTGTGTGTGTGTGTGTGTGTGTGTGTGTGTGTGTGTGTGCGCGCGCGCGCGCACGCGCGCCGGGGACGGACAGACAGATAGATTGGTACAAGGCATACTCTTTCTAAGGTCAGAGGAAGAGTCAAACCAATATGCTGTCAACAGCACCACCTGTTCCTGAAGCTTCATTTCTTGTAATTGCTCATACATTCCCCATTCCATTTCCAAGACCGATTTCTTTCATTTTCTCAGGTCTTCTGTGCGACTGGCAGAAATCTAGGCGCTCCCAACTGGCCCGTTAAATAGAAGGACGGTACGAGGAGGGGGGGGGGATGTTGGGGGAGGTGAGGTTTCTCTTGCATATAATGTGGGAAAATCCTCTGAATGCACTTTTGGAAATTTTAATGCGTTCTGCATATTGGTCTCAGAGCCCACCTCCTCTCCGGTAAGGAAGCTGGAGTTACGCAACACAGGAGGTGTTCAGTCTTTCCACTCATCTCCTCTGAAGTTCACGGAAAAACAAAAATCAGTGCTTTGTTGTTAGCTAGATTAAGCTCTCTCTGTAAGGAGTTATTGGATTGGGTTGAAAAATAATAATACTAATAATAATCGCTCCATCATACAGTTTAAAGGAATTTGACATTCTTCAATATTGTTTAATTCATTTTTGGTTCCCCAGGATATATTTTTTTTTTTTTTACACGCGCAAAAATGTTTGAGGGTCAATAGTTCCATCATCTTTAACTTTGCCTTTACCCTTCACATTTGGTATGCATGGTTCATCCGAATCCCCACCTCCTCAATGGCCCTCCCTCCTCCCTTCCCACCGAGACTGAGGTGCGAGGGGATAAGTGGTGAGGAGGACAGGGGGGGCGAGGACGCGAGGGTGCCCCACAAATATGGACATTCATGGTATTACAGTTGGAAGAGAATACGAAAAATAACCTGTGTGGTGGTGTAGGCTACTGAGTGCAAAAATTCATATGATACAATTGATTTAAAATTCATAGTGGAGCCCCTTTAAATGTTATATTTGTATGGGTGTGTGATCATAAAATCTATTATGATCTCTTCTAATATAAACATTCCAGCACACGTTCTGGTGTTAAATGAAGCCACATGGATAAGAAATGGACATATGTGCTGGTGGTACAATAACATTATGTGGTCCAGATCCACAAACACATTTTGTCCAGCAGAGACAGAGGGTGGAAGCTATTGGTCAATACACAAAAAATCCTGCTCAAAACATACGGATTCGGATTGAGACTGCAGGGAGTGTTGCCTCAGCTACCCTTTAGCAATTTGTCATCATTACAACTTAAATGTCTGGAGACAAACTTTCTGGGCCCGATCAGATAACAGAGGCATCCGTCTTGTCATTGTGAAGGCTCCACTGGCCATGTGTGGCTGACTTCTCGCCTGAGCAATGTTCCGTGTCTGCGTTGCTGTGGTGCTGCTAAAACCGTCCGAGACTCAATAGGAAAATCCACCAAGTAAACTGAAAACAAATGTATCAATGAAATGACAAGCCATAATCCAGCAAGCCAGCATCCTGGGGGCTCCCCGGGCCATGCAGCAGGGAAAACACAGCGAGGAGAGGAAACGGAGAGGACCGCAAAACAGTGTGGCTCTTCTCCACCCCCTCCCCGCTTCTCCCCGTCGCCCGCATTTTGGAATTACATCCCTGTAAATCAGGAACGGCAGTGCCAGAATCTAAAACAAAAAACACACACTGGGGTAAAAGAAAGAGAATGCACCATGAGATTTTATTCCAAGGGGCAGTAAAGGGACGCACAGGGCTGTGGGGAGTGGGTCATTTTAAATCCTAGCATTCGAGGGCTTTAATAATAATAATAAAATTCCTGCTTGTTGTCTAGACACAGAAAACTTTCAGTGGCTGCCAAAATCATCCCGCCGCCAGAAAATTTCAGGGGAAAGCTAAACTTGAATGAATCATCAAAATAACAAGAGACGGCTTCACATTTTTTTCCCCTGAAATCCTGCACCAGAGGTTGAAAGTGCAGGTAGTTTGAACGTCTCAAGGCTTAAGAGTCAGACGGCCACATTTAAGGGGCTAGACTACATTTTCCAATGACATGGCAAAACATTCGACAGATGTTTAAATAATCACTCCACTTTTTAACAACCTGCAAATGCCTCATCAGTAAAAAAACAAAAAAGTGCAAAAATCAAACAGAAATCGGCAAGGACCGAAATGGAATAGAAAATGCAAGGGGTGGACTGTGGAAGGTAGCTCACAGTGTAATGCCTTGCTTACAGGTCTGTCAGTCACTGCCAGCCTCTCAGCCAAAAGCGAAAATCAACGGCGTGCGGTAATAGCGCAACTTCGGCACAACAAGGGAATAGGCGTGCTCAGTCACAGGAGCTCAACTTAGTCAAGAGAACAGGCGACGCCAATGGGGTCCACCCCTTCCACTGGCGTCTCTGGTTTCCATGGTGACGCTCCTCTGCAGCGTTTCTCTCGTCAACGTTGTTAACAAGACGCCAAAATCTGAGTTTTGCTGGCCACAAGGTTTATATATCGAGCACCGAGTCATTGTGGGTGTTGTTGCACTTCGGAGCCATTTTCCTCATTCACACAGCAGTCAAATAAACTATGTTTAATGTTAGCAAGAGGATTTGTATGTCATTTTCAGGTTTTCAACAACTACATCAATGCACAAGACATCGACAGATCAGACCATTGTTTATAGTGAATAATGCACTAACTACTGTATTTGACTAAAATTGGCTAAAAATGGATTTTCAGCCTATTCAGTTTCGGGCCAAATTGGCTGTAAAATATATCAACGAATAGTGTTTGCAATGAATGCATTGAAAAGTGCTGAATGGATGTTTTTATGGATGTATAATAGTGACTAATATTTAAGTTAGTTTTTGCCCAAATCAGCCAGCTGTAAGGTACAGCCATGACAGCAATGGTAGGAAATAAAATATTTATTGAAATCATTGCTATTCAGTTTTTGGCCAACTGTTTCTTACCGTGTATTTGGTATTCGGTTTTGGCCAAAGAGAGAATTTCCTTTCGGTGCATACTTCATACCTATTCCTGTCTGATTTTGAACACTGGTTTTATATCTGGGAACATGCAGAAATGTTATGATCAGGCCTGGTGATGAAGAAATGCTAACAACCTCTGTGTTGACAGTGATAAGCTTGGTCTCTTGGAGGAGAGAGTGCTGCAGCCACATTCACCGTATTCACATAGAGGCCATTTCGCTATTAAGCGAGGCAGACTAAACAGACTTTGAGGAAGTACAGTATATGGCTGGGTATTTCGGGTATGTGATGCATGACAACATCTGACCACAACACAAGTGATCTCAGACAGACACACACACACACACACGTACACACACTGTTGCATGCTGACCGGAGCCGACCTACAAGCTCACAATGTGTTGCATTCCATCAGCTTGTAGGTCTGGTAGATCCAGACGCTCTGGATTAAAAGCGTCTGGTGAACGCCTACATTGTATTTAAGTATGTGCAGCACTGATGTGATGTGCTGCAACAACTCAACTGAATGCCTACAAATAGCCTCTAAATCACATACTGTATGTCAAAGTCAAGGCCGCGGGCCAGATCCGGCAAGTTCCTATCAAAAGTTATGATCGTTTAAAGAAATGCTTTTTGAGCTCTCTTCTGAACGGCATGGAATGCATGTTGTCCAGCAGGGGGAGTCGTTTTACCAGGCTTGGCTGTTGGCGCTGCAAAGTGAGAACTATACTTCAGCAGTACAAGGGTATATAACCAAGAACTATACTTCAGCAGTACAAGGGTGTACAACCGAGAACTATACTTCAGCAATACTAGGTTGTACAACTGAGAACTATACTTCAGCAGTACAAGGGCATATAAGCAAGAACTATACTTAGTTAACTTTACATACTTTTTTTTTTATTTTCGTATGGTTTATTGACGCTCTGTAAATAAAAATAGCATCTTTCATAGCAAATGTCTTAATCTAGGCTACAAGTGTAAAACCAATAATATATATTAATATCTCTTTTTAATAATATATATGACTTGTGTGATATACTGTAGTGGAGAAGTAACGGCTGTGTACGTAAACATGCGTGTGCCGTGCATGCTTGGCCTGCGACTGGTTGCACCGTGGCGCTCCGGCCCCCATGAAGTCACATTAAGTCCAATGCGGCCCCCACCCCAAATGACTTTGACACCACTGCTCTAAATGCTTAAATCCTTATTATTGTCCTCATTGTAAAGCTGGTCCAGAAATGTTTTTTTTAAACCATAGCTCAAATAATTATGAGCACCAAGAAATGTATTACAATGTCTTATCAAATTCTACGACTATACTTTGGGATATCTGGCCTTCTCTCCTCATACTTGCAGTCACAAGGCTCTATAGAACCCTTCATTGCAGGTGAAACACAGCTCTTGCTCTAGCCTAATTATTCCAGCCACAGACTGCATTCACCCAGACAGAGTTCCTTGCACTTTGGCAAGGCCCACAGAATTCACACAGACTACTAGAACGTTCATTAGTAAAGCTCACTTCTTCCTCGGGTCCTCAAGAGGCGTTCAAGTGCAGACCACCAACCTACAGTGAGCAGCCACACTGCACACTGCCTATTAATGTCAGATGGATGGCATGTGTTCTTCTGACCACCCAAAGGAAAATGTGAAACAAGAACATCAAGGGATAACTTAAAACAAAACTGTGATGCACTTATGAATGCATCACATTATGAACTTATAAATGTATGTTCCACAAATTGTGTCCATAAAACATGCATACATAGTGACTTTGCAAGAGAGCAAGAGACACTTGCCTGCACACCACAAACGAACCAAAGCCAACTACATTAGGAGGAGTAGTTGCGGGTAAGAAAAAATAAAAGCTGGATGCAAATACTTAAAGTTATGGACTGGAAACAATGTGAAGTTATGTCGTGATTTTAGCAGAGTACAGTAACTATATGCAGTTGCACTGCTCCGTTCATATAGGTGTGAATTTTATCATCATTCTCTGTAGAATTCACTGGGTCATTCCACTGCTTTTCAAGAACACATTACAGTTGGTAATGAATGTTGTTTAGGAAAAAATGACGGTGGGAACTGGGAAGCTAACGGATTCACCCTCCAAGTCTGGAGGGCATTGCTTGTTGAAGCAAGTCAGTCCTAATGCGCCAAGCTTAGGCAGTCACATTGGCTGACAGGACCTGGTTTTGCATACATTATGGCAGCTGCAGATCCTCCCAAAATGAACACAACATCTATGTCTAGTGGGGAGGGGGCTTGAGGAGGAAAGAGTGAGAGGAAGAACTAGAGGAGTAAAAAAGGGGACCAGAAAAGTAGGAGACGGACAGGAAGGGAGATGAGAGGAACAGATGCAGTGAGAGTCAGAACCACATAAGTTGCTTTCTTCATGCGGCCCTCAGTACATCTGGGTGTTAAGGTAATAGAGGCAACTTTTCAGCCAAAAATCAAAATAGATATAGCTATATTTCTTTTTTCGCCCTCTACGTTGCTTCTACTTTGATGCTGCAGCAAGTATCTGCAAACAGACACTTGCTTTTACTGTTTACACACAGTGTTTATACACACTAAAGTTGCCTCTATTACGTTTAAATTGACAAGGAGAAACGCACACATGCACACACACGGCCGAACAATAACAGGCAGACTAACACACACATTGACATACAAACTCTAAGTTTGCAGGATCTCGCACACACTACTGTTGCCAAACTGACAGACAGGTATATAGAGGAAAAACAAGCAAGCAACAAGCAAAGACGACTATCTTCCATAAAGCAGACGACGGAACTTAAGTTAGTTCACTATGGAAATTAAGTAAACAGTTTCTCAATCTAGATTGCCAAAACCTAAGGTGACTACTGTACAATGAGCATCGGCGCTCAAGACCTCAAACTCCAAAAGGCAGGCATTTCAGTCAATGACCTCTATTGATAGTCAGCCCGAGGAGACTACTACACAGGCCTTTTTTCTGCTGTGTGGGAGTGAAAGGGGTGAGATGTAAGGCGAGGATGCACACGCAGCAGAGAGACTCGCTTATCAGGGAGTCCTGTTCACTCAGGCTTAATCCCAGCATACCAAGTAGGCCATCTATACTAGTTATTTCTGCACCATTTCTGGCCCTCCTTTAGACAAATTACAGTAAAACTGATTTCAGTGTTATTTGGCATTACCGTCTACCATACTGTGGCAGGGGCAGAAGAACAATTTCATAATTGCCAATTTCATTTGCATGTAAAACACCAAAACCTCATTTGGCATAGCCCTATATCATATTGCCATGTTGAAAACTGACTGTATGCTTAAGCCAGACAGATCAGACAAATACAATAAAGGGCAAAGACGTCCCTTCGAGCTTAACCCCATGAATACATAAAAATAATCTGACAGTCCCTTTTAATTGACAGATTGATAAATTGACAATTACCGAGAGATATGATCCTAAAGTTGATAAATCACTGATGAAACATTAGTTTACAGGGACAATCATTTTTCTTACTTACTGTAATTTAAATACCAGTATTTTCAGGACAAAAGGTTTAATCTCAGTAGCATTACTATACACAGTTTATAATCATCTTAGTTTAAATAAATTGAACCAGAATCGATAAGCATTACTGGAATCAATAAAATCCCCAGGATAACCATTGCTACTGCCCCCAGGATGGGAGAATACTCTAAATAAGGAGGAAAGAAACTAAATCAACACCACAGTGCCAACACATGCACTTCCAAATCCCTGTAGCATTAACAACATTGAGTTATGCGTCAGTATGAGCATTCTTTCCTTTATGATTTGACCCAGATACACATTGAGTAAATACTGAGACTGTCTGTGTCAAGCAGTGCTATTAATACTATCAACTTATTCCTGACAAACAGAATGGAAATGGGATTTTAAGGACCAAGTTTGCCAATATGATAAATGAGTGCTTTGATTATTAAGTGTCCTGTATCATAAGATTCCCACCCAGTGCACACAGCTTTACAAGACACTCACAAAATGTACACCAACATACACCACTAATGCTACTACTGGCAGATGGCCAACCACACAAAAAAGTGGTTGACCCCTTTGTAGCAATTTCACTTGATTAGTAAGTAGGTTTATAATTCCTCCCCATTTCATGCATGGAAATCCCTTTTCCTCATTGCAGGGCATGCCAGAACTGAAACCCTGAGTGGCATTATCCCCAGGTTGAGAACTGTTGGCCTATTTAGTCTCCAACATGCCTAAATAGATTCCCTACATTTTAGGAAGCCGACAGACCTAATTTAAGCTCAGCATTGCGTGCTGACAGTACATCCTGTGGAAATGTTATGCATGTACTTTGTGTTGAGTACTTGCACACTGCATACATGCAAGGTGACTGACACACACACACACACACACACACGCGCGCGCATGCACGCACACTTTGTTGGAAGAAGACATAAGTGCTCAGACGATGGTCCCCACTAATTTCCCTGAAATGCGCTCTGCCCCAGTATAATGTTGGGACTTGGACGCAGCCTGCTTCTTTATCTTAATCACCAGCTTCCTGGCTTTCCACACACACACACATACACAAACACTACAGAAAAGAACAAGGGGGGCAAATAACAACATGTTAGACAGCCAAAATGGTTTTACTTGCATAAACGTCGCAGATGTTTGCTTGTACACAGACACATGATCACGGTAGGGCGAAACTTGCAAAATCATAGAAGCATGATTCTTGCAGCTTCTGCCCGTTAGCTGCAAGCACTGCTCCAAATTTCCCAGGCCTACCTCCCTCGCTCTCTCTATAGCCATGTGGTAAACATAACGTTGGGGAAGGTTATGCCTCCTTGTCATGCATTATCCTCTCTTGTTATGTGCTTTATGAGGATATAAATATGTAATCCTCCCCCTTGGTAACTATAGTTCAGGGACAACAAAGTGAGGGGGGAAACACCGTCCTTGTGAAAGGTAACCACTCTAGCTTTAGTGGAGAGAGAAAGAGACAGAGATGGGGTGAGAGTGAAGGATGAACAATTATCATCTCCCCACAGCATTAAAAATAGCAGCTTGCACCAGAATCGCAGATTGTTCCCGATTACCAAGCCTGGCTGCCTCTGGGGCAATGCGATCTACATTCTACCAGAAAACTTGGATGGAAAAAAAAGATGGACCCAAAGAGCAACTGTCCCAGACAAAGATGTGGTGGTGCTCCAAAGAGCCTATAGTGATGTGGATTCACACCTAGGCACTTGGGACAAAAAACTGGGGCAAAATCCTGCCAGGCTGCCACCCACAAAATCTACCGATATATAGCATGCCATCTGTAGCTTATGCTAATTCCTCTGGCCACCTGAGAGCAGACGAGAGGATAGCCCAGTAGTATGGGCAAACCAATAATAGCCGTGTCTCTCCACCCCCACTTCACTAACCAACACAACTGAATGAGAAAACTGGTGTAGAAATGTTAAAAAGGTAATTCCGTGCCGGCGACTGCCGGTATTATCACCTCCCCGACCTCCATCACCTTTCAATATAAAACGTATTTTGACAGGATGGCGGACTTAAATCAAATATAGATTTGTTTCAGTGAAAATGTTACACAATAGAGCACAAGCTCTCGACAAACAGAATGCAAATTGAACTGCAAGCGGTTTTGAACAAACAGATTTGGTTCATGATTGCTGATGAGTCTGATGACAAAACAGAAAGCTAGCCTGCTATGCATCCATTCATTGACCAAAATGGCAGCCGAGAGGAATTATGAGGAATGATTTATTCCACTGTGACCCCCCCCCCGTTTGGTTCCCAATGGGAACCGGTTCAGTTATTTTTGGTTCTTAGTCCATGATCCAGAGCTCCAAAATTGGAACATAATTACGAATTGAGTGTGCAAAACCATATCTATAGATCATCACCATGACATTTCCCATTGATTACTTACATGAAGACAATGATTTATTGTATTCCGAATTTGACATTCTTATGATTACAATGTACTGCATATTATACTTGAGGGTCTCGGTCAGAAATGTGTATTCCAATAAAGGTTTCATTCATTGAGTTGTCCATTCCTTTTTAACTGTTGGAGGTTTCAAATGTTGCACTGAATGTATATTGTGTTGAGACGATGCGTTGAATGAAGGTTAGTGCACGGTGCATACCGTCATTTCCCATGAAAATGGCATCGTTTATTGTTATCGTTTATGATCTGATTTGAATATGAGCAATGAGTCAGCCACTATAGCTCTGGATTCACTATAAGCCCATAACACCGATGGTTGATGACTGTTATATTTTGAGTCATCCACTAGAAAATAGTGTATAAGAGAAACCAGCAATCTCCTCATAGTTTAGCATGCCTCTTGACAGAATGTCCAGCAAGTGGGAATGACACTACTGTGACCGTCATGGCTGAAAGTTTTGGCACCCTTGCACATTAAGACCCATAAACTCCAAATATCTGCAAAATAAGTTGAAATTGATGAAAGTGTTTGGTGTCTCAAATTCTTTATTAAACTAATAATAGTAAGGGACTTTGTTTTTTAATCAGAACTTATTACATTTTAAATAATAGATTACACAGAAAATACTGTGCAAAGGTTTTGACAGCACTGTGCAAAATGTTATTAAGAATTTTAAAGGCTCATGGTACGGTAGCCTACCTTCCAAGAAGTGGCCGCAAGAGAATATAATGGACAAAAGAATGCAGTGAAGGATTGTTCAAATGGTGGCAGAAGAACCTCGGACAACTGCTAAGTAGATTCAAGCTGACCTTCAGACACAAGGTACAATTATTTTAACGTGTACCACAGTTGCCAGCTCAATGAAAGAGGGCTCTATGGTAGGAGAGCGAGAAGGAAGCCTCTACTAAAGTACAGACACAAGAAAGCTCGGCTAGATTTTGCCAAAACACACCTGAACAAGCCAAAATCCTTCTGGGAAAATGTCCTGTGGACAGATGAGACCAAATTGAAGCTTTTTGGTAAATCACATAGACTCTGTGTTTACAGGAAAAGAAATTAAGCCTGCAAGCAAAAGAACATTCTCCTTACAGTCAAACATGGAGGGTCACTAGTGTTTTGCAGCCTCCTGGTACTGGGTGCCTTGAATGTATGTGTGGCATTATGAAATCTAGCGATTACCAAGGTATTTTGGAGAGAAATGTTTCAAAGAGTCATGAAGCTGTGTCTTCGTCGAACGTCATGGGTGTTCCAGCAGGACAATGACCCAAAACACACACCAAAAAGCACCCAGGAATGGTTCAACAGAAAACACTGGACTGTTCTAAAGTGGCCAGCAATGAGTCCAGATCTCAATCGCATTGAACACCGGTGGAGGGATTTTGAAAATGGCAGTTGGAAGAAGGCACCCTTCTAATCTGGTTCAACTGGAGCAGTTTGCAAAAGAATGGGCCAAACCCGTAGAGAGGTGTAGGCATCTCATTGAAACCTATAGGAAGCGTTTGACAGCAGTAATTTCATTTGTGCTACCAAATAGTGAATTCAAGGTGTCAATACTTTTGCCACAGCAATTTCTGTGGCAAAAATATTGATAAAAAACAAAGGTTCTGTGTTATTAGTTTAATAAAGTATTTGAGACACCAAATATTTTGGCAATTTCAACTTATTTTACAGACATTTGGAGATGTTTTGTCTTTACCTGCAAGGGTGCCAAAACTTTCAGCCATGACGGTACTTAAACAACTTACTATTGCTGCCATACAAGTGTTTAGTTATCTATCAAAAAGATAAACTAAACTTCTCTTGTATGGCAGAATAAGATGGGGTGGCCTAATTCTTTCAGCATGTAGAGCTATACCTAACAGAGTAGGATTAGGCATATGACTATCACGAAACATGAACTCACTAATACACTGCATGCGCTGGTGTGCACAGTGTCAACAGGCAACATTTATACTCGTGTTGATCAGTATGGCATGAAAGAGAGAGTTTCTATGTACTGCTTACAGTCTCCTCCAACCCTTTCCACCACCACCCCTCCTATTCTCAGAGACACAGGATGTGCCTATGATCTAGAGACTCACATTTCCTCTCTGAGGTTCCACATTCCTTGGATTCCGTCTTAAGACCACTGCAGCCCATTTAAAACCATTCCCCATATGGGAAAAAAGAACTTGGGACATGCAGGCAGATGACTAGATCCTATGGTTTGTAACTTAATTTCTTTATACTTCTTTCTCTGCGATTATAATTTATCAGCATAAATTAATTCCAAGAAGAAGACTGCAGTCTCCCTACACTGCATTTATTAGAATAGCATAAGCAGAGGGTATTTTCCTTAAGGTTGTGACATTAATCTTAATCTGAGAGGTTCTCAAAATTGTTGTTACATATCTCCAAGGCAGATCTACAAGCTCACCAGCCACTACACAGACCTATGCTAAGCTTGTTTGCCTGATTACATTGGAAAAAACAACACTCTCTTTCCATATTGTCCCTGAATCAATATAGACAACTGTTTGTTCGATTGTCTTACTATAAGAGGTGCACACGCCCAGCAACAACCTTATCACTAAATTACCACTGTAATAGAGGCAGAGACATGGCAATACAGCATGCTCAGATAATAAAAGCATCCGTCCTTCCCCTGATTAGGTTACCGTATTTATTTTTTGAGTGGTGCTAGCTACTCTGTATTTTCACAACCAATTATAACTGTTGCAGAGCCCAACACCAGGGATCTACAATGAATGTTAGACTCTATTGTTTAATCTTCCCGTGTGAAAGCACTTGCACTTGCCTTTAGCCTGGCTAAAGCCAAACCAAATCAGCTGTAGGCAAAAACATTGCCATTAGGTCTGGCTTTAGGCAGGCTAACTTGACTCCACTCCAAAGTAATCTGTGTCATTGTTAACCAGAAAGAAGATTAGATATTGCCTTGCCTATGTGAGGACACTACTTAAGGGAAATTTCACTTTCATTTAATCGTCTACCCAGGCTCATGTACCGGTAATTGTAACACCCCAGAGAGTGTGTGTTACTCGATTCACAATTTACTATTTAGATATTTGATCTTAATTTTTACTGCCCTGTCCCCAATAGAACATAAAAATCAGGAAGAATTACACGTCAAAAGAGCAGTACAGCAGCAGCAACACTTGGGGAACATGGCAATGGTTACATTACAGATGGATGGAGCCCACACAAGCATTGTCAGACGGGTAAATAAATTTGTCAATTTGCTTTTCACTTCATGCATACGTATAGCCGCATACAGTCCCATTTACAAGCAACATAACTTGTGATTATTTTAGACAATCACCTATGTTCATCTGTTCTGTGTGCTCATTCCCTGCTAGTCCAGGTCCAGATATTAGTTGCAATACATGCTACATCCAAACATCTTTTATTCATCTAATATCCTAAATAATTCCTTCCTCCCCAAAATTGAACAGGGACCTTCGTCTGAGCAACTACCATTGTCCACCATAGGGAAACCTGCTTATGGATTCCCTGGCCTTGATAACAGGGAATTGTTTAGTGTAATTCTGTTTCCGGTTTGGTTTTACCAGCTTAAGGGACTACTACAGACCATTGACTACAACTTCAAGTCTACAACACTCTGATCCACTGCTGACCGGATCTTCACCGGTGCCGGCTTCATGGGTGTCGGATTATTAGGACATTGGACTGATGCTACACACCCTTTGAGGAGGTGCCGTTTCAGTGCATCTGTGAAGCCATGATTTTATTTGACTAAATTGGCAGTTTGCAGATGCAAACTAGAGCAATAAAAAGACTGTTTGTGAATGTAGATATGTGTAGAAATTACCGGATGCAGTAGGCTCTGGGTAGGATCTGGGCAATGAAAAGTAAATAGAATCCAAGCTTTCCACGGGTGCTGTGGTTTTCAGGTATGTACTTCCATTTGCCTGCTGGCAACAGGTACAAGAAATTGTATTGATAGGTCTAGAAGGCTGAGATTACAATAGCCCCACCACTACTTTCAAGATCTCCTAAGAATGACAGCCTCACCGGTTTAGTTTCAATATGTATAGTACCCCTTATTAGGTATTTTATAGGTCTTACAATATGTCTTAATTAGTTTGCTTTATTCCAATAGGCCTATGTCTTAAATAGGCAGTGGTTTTAGTTAAACATACTGTATTTTGATACTATACTCTTTGCACATCTTAAGAGGGTGCAAGGATTTTTAATATCCTTTTTTCTTCTTGACATACGTGCCAATGGAAAAAAGAAATCTTCTATAAATTAATAATCCCTGATTCATGTGTTACAGTGGGAAACATAGCACTCCACCTTTAAATATGATAGGCTACTATTATGCTCATGTATGTTTAACATGTGCAAAAGTGTAGTAGTAGAATGCATAGTTTTATTTGAACACTCTTAAATACGATAATGTTATAAGTTCATGTAGGGTGCTTAGAGGTCCTATGAAGTCTGCTTATGTAGCAAATATCTACAAATGTTGTTCCTGGGGTTGGCTTATATAATCAAGTCTTAAGTAGCATTATGTTAAGCTCGGATTTTATAAACAAGGTCTTAAATAACTATGCTACTATTGGGCTCATGTGGGTTTAAGCCTCATTTAAAAACTGCGTTAGAGTAAATAGATGTATTGCTTTCACTGTGAAGTGACTGAGCTAAATAGCTAACATTGGAAGAGCTAACGACTGCGACCGCTAGCCGGGGACAACCTGCTGACATTCGGATTCCTACGCTGCAGTGCCATCTAGTAGAAGATTGCGACATTGAGGGGTCAGAAACCGAGCGCTCGAGCTCGATCCTTTCGTTCGTTCCACGACATTACTATATGTCTATTAAGACACATAAAAAACATTGAAAAACGCAATAAATTAACGTAGATAGAACCATCCATTAACAAGATAACCATACCTTCCTGTGAAGTGACTGCGCTAAACCTGACCAGAAATACTACCAGCCGCTCGTACTACGCGCTGAAACACCTCGAGAATCCGTACCATGCCAGAGTATAGAAGACGAACAGTTGCAGAATGGAGCGATCTCGTCATGACCCTATTTGTTGACCCCATTCGCATAGAAGTCTACGTAAAAGAGCCGCCATTCGACCGGCCCCGTGAAGTGAACGGACGCGAAACCCTGTCGTAGACTAGATGGCTCCAGCGCCATCTAGTAGAAGAGTTACGACATTGAGGGTCAGAAACCGAGCGCTCGAGCCTGTTCATGCCGCCCTAATAGGGACAAACTGGAGTGTAAATGTATTGTTTTCAATGAGGGCGGTGCAAATAAGTTATTTTATGCATGTTTTCAACGTGTAAACAGTGTTGTACAGTAACAATGTTAGTAATAGTACATCACAAACATTATTGTATGCTACACAATAATGTTTGTGATGTGCTATTACTAGTACGACCTAAAATAAAGCGATCCAAGATCATTAACGTTTGGCTGTTGCCCGAGTCCATTGCATTTCTGCCTACTTCAGGTCCAGGACTTGTCCCTATTTGTTATCCCTATTCTCTATTCAAGTCCAAGTAGAAGAGCCTCCATTGGACTGGCCCCATGTAGTGGACGGAGTTGTCGTAACTCTGTCTACACTCTACGCCTCTGATACACTATGCGTGCGCGTCTCGTCGCTAACCTTATCGTAGGGTTGGTTTAAATGCAGACAACAATGGACACATTTGCGACAGGGAAACGCAGTGGTCATTCATTCGATAGACAGACACACACATAATATTCCGTTTTGTTGATGCCGGTGGCGTTCACACACACGGCGACACGATTCTGCAACACGTTAGCATGGCTAGTCAGTTAGCCCCGGCTACTAGTATAGCACAAGCTAAAAAAAAAGCGATACGGGTCTTTAAACCGTCCTACCTGTCAACCGCAGCTTTACTGGGCCATTTCTCCTCAGTCCTTGGTTAGACATTCCCCTTTATGTTCCAGCTTGATGAAAAACTCATAAAAATGATGTGTAATGCATGTGTTGTTAAAGTAGAGAGTGTGGCTTTCTCCTAAAAAACAGACCCCCCGCCACCCCCTCTCTCTTTCTGCAAAAAAGCGCTGCCTTCCTTCGCTATGGGTCAGCTCGTAGTTATGATCACCATTGGAAATCACACTGCCTCTAAATGCAGAAGAATGGACCTGCAGTCACGGCGGGGTGGCTCCGATGATAGAGAAGAAGACACTAGTAGTAGTGCCATAATATATTCCCATCCAAAGAGTATCGTGTTATTCCGCAACTGGAAAACAAACAGAAATTGCAAATACTTCGTCTTCTTCTCATCCCAATCGCGGGTGGTGATGATGATGATCCCAATAAGGGTGCATTCAAAAGCCCCCCCTAAGTCAACGCTACTAGAAGGATTTGCCCTCTTCCTCCTGCTGCTGCTCCATCCGGACGGACAGCCAGGCGTGTGCGCGTTGTGTGTAAAAGAATGATGAGGAATGGATGCTTCTCCTGCTGCTGCACGCTGCCCTGCTAGAGCCTGCTGCTGCTAGTAGCAGAACCTCCTCCTCCTCACTGCTGACATCACCACTGCCACACGAACTGCGCGTGCACGAGACGTGGTGGAAAATGCAGTAGACCAGTGGGTTTTCAACCAGTGGTCCGGGGAACCACCAGTGGTCTTTGAGAGGGTCCCAAGGTGCCCCCCCCCATGTTGGTTAACCAGATGAAAAGTTTGGTTAATCCAGATGTAACTCTGTCTAAGAGAGCGTAAACAAGGTTTGTCATTTACACTCAAGAGTCATAATCTAAATTAGCCCACTTAATTAATAAGTCTACAGTGTAAAAGAATGGTAATTTTGATTTACTGTATGTTTGCGAAAATCCAGCCTGGACAAAAGCAAATAAGTGAAAAGAATGAAAATGTCATCAAATGGTTGTCCGTGGTTCAACTGCTGAATAGTGGTCCCTGGTATCCAAAAAGTAGAAAACCACAGCAGTAGACAGTGCGGGTGATGATGCCCATCATGCACCCGCAATAAAAATCCAACCGGTAACTTTGTCTGAATAACTTACCTGAGAGCGGGAGCAATTGGTTTAAACCAGTAGTTTTCAACAGCTTTTGATCCAGCCAGGGATAACCATCCTGAGTCCTGACTAAGAGCAACAACCTGCGTCCATTAAAGACATAGACCCACCCCACACGTGTTTGTGAGGTCCAAGCATTCAACTGAATAACAATGTGTCTACATTTTATAATCATGTAGAGTTGTAGACTTTGCAAATTAATGCAGATGTTTAATTAATCAATAATGTAGATGTTTAATTAATCAATAATGTAACCCTTGTGTGCACTACATACATTTGGTTTCATTTTGGTTTTACACTCTCAAGAGTTAAAATCTATAAAAAGGATCCATTTGGTTACCACCTATCCATCAGGCAGCTGAGGGCCACTGATTGTCCACAGACCACTGGTTGAAAACCACTGTTTCATATACAGTAGTTCATAAACTTCATTATCAAGGTGAAGGTGATCTAATGAGCAATGGATCTAAGGAAAGGAAATTAAATGATACGGTGACACCTGGTGGTGAGATGATACATTACCACCCTTCCCAATACACAGGACTGCTCAGAAGCCACTGGTTTTCTTTACTCCTTTTGAGCTCTTTTAATAAAACACTACAAGAGCAGTGAGGATACTGAGAATTAAGATTCCATTGACATTTTTTATAAAGTTTATTTTACAGATTTTACAGGCTTAATAAAAATGTGAAATGTTCCTTTTTTGTATGGTTATGTACAGGTCTCAAATAAGACAAGTACTAAATTCTGGACATGTTTTAAAACAAACAGTTGGATATTTTAAAAGTGAAAGTGCTGGTTGTCAGGGACCTGGAAAGCATAGCCATCCGTAGTGGAGTCTGGAGCCACAGATTCATCCTCCTCATCCTGAAATACAAATTTATATTATTTGCTTAGGAGAATAATATGAAATCATTGAATGTAAATGGAACAGGACAATTTTTAAAAGGCCTTCCAAAATCAACCGCAGTTTTATGAAAGACAACATAAAACCTGAAGTCTTTGAGACACAATAGAATTGGAAAAATGTCTTTGTACAAGTCTTGCTATGTTATTATATCCATTAACCAGTGGTAGAGGCAAAACAATAATTGTGCTGACCAAGAAGGAGGGGTTTATTGGTAATTTGTACGGAAGCTCATTTGGGACAACATGGTGGACAAATCTCCAGGCTTATGAAAGACACAGGGTTAAAAGGGAACTGTTGAGCTCTGCTTGCAGAGAATAAGGAGGTTAGGAGACCAATACAACAAACTACTTGCCTCTGTTGAGAAGTATTTATCTATGATGTTGTGGGAGGCCTTGTAGATGGCTTCATTCTCGTGAGACTGGAGTGCTTCGATCTTGTCCAGGCCGCCACATTCCTCGATCATCAGACAGAGTTTCTCTGTCTGATCCATTCTGTCTGCTGCCTGGAGAAAAACACAAATAAAAGATGATGAATGCCTGATACAATATGATTATGTCAAAGTCAGTGAAAAATATCCACACTCCCAGACTCCCTCAACTAAAGCCATTTTTTCTCCCAATGTCTATAACCTCACAACTTATTTGTAGGATCCTGGGTGGGATGACCTGGGTTTGTAGACTCAAGATTTTTTTTGGCTGTATTTTGGCAACTTACCATGAAAATGTTAGTGACTGCATCTAGGATGACGCGAATGACTTTGGCGTCTTTGACAGAGAGCAGGCACAGCAAAGGCTCCAGGACATTGCATTGGACTAGGTAGGCCACTTGCTCTGTGGTGCCCCCACTGGTGTAGTTTGTGATGGCCCAGACTGCCTCCTTCTGAGTCTTGTAATCTCCCTGAACAACATAAGACATTCAGGAGGTTGTCAATGTAGTGGATCCTGGGAAGTACATGTGGTGTACATACAATTACACAGCCAGACAGATCTCTTTTCCCTCCCTCATTTGATTTCAGACCTGCTGTAGGACTTCTACCAGGATGGGCACCAGGCCTGCATTGATGACCTCCTGGATCTGAGTGTCTTTTCCGGCGGTGATGTTGGACACGGTCCAGGCCGCTTCCTTCTGGATGTTGCTCTTCTCGTGGCGCAGCAAGGCTGGGAAGGCATTGAGAGCACCAGCGTTGAGCACACTCTGCGTCTGTTCATCTGTCCCTGTCACAATGTTACCCAGCGACCGCAAGGCAGGCGTCTGGGAGGGAACGGAGAGAAGACATTAAAATCTGGAGAAAAAAAAATCATTTCACATTTTTTGCGTGATGGTATTCAAAAATAGTAGATGTATAAGCTCACAGCACGTTGCTTCATGTCACACAGCAAGCTTGTACATCTGCTTTTTGAAGGTGGGGGAACTACTACTGTAGAAGGCATTTGCATAATTGGCCTCCGTACTGTAATCAGTGGTTTTCAACCTTTTTGATACCAGGGCCCACCATTTATTCTGCATTTGAGCCACAGACTGATGTTGAGTTTAGTCCCTCAGACTCAAAACTAAGGATTTAGTTTTGTGTTCATAATTTAGGAGAGATAACCTATAAGGGTCAATTTAGTAACCAACTGTGCATCATTTAGATGGGGACCACCTGGAATCGTCTCAGGGACCAGGACCACTGGCAGAAAAGCTCTGCTGTAATCAAAAACATCACTAATCATGATGTATGATTACAATTAGCAATTTAGGCATTTAGCGGACACTCGTAATCCAGAGCAAAATCATACGACTCATAAGCCTCATGTATCCCGAGTGATGCCTACCAAAATGGCAAGATCGCCACAGGCTAGGAGCTCCACCATGCGTGGTACCAGGCCAGACATGACCACCACCTCTATCCTCTCATTGGGGCCATCTGTCAGGTAGGACACGGCCCAGCAGGTGTCGGCCAGCACCTCTCTGTCGTTGTGGTACAAGAGGCCCACCAGGGCTGGGAGGAGCTGCACCACGGCCTCCAAAGGGGGAGCGGGATTCTTGTTCCGACAAAGGTTGGACAAGGTCCAGGTAGCGTTTCGCAGGTAGCCAGACTGGCAGGACAAAAAAGACAAAGAGTCATTTCCAGTTGAGCAATAATAATGAAAGCACTCCAACTTAAATGGGTTACTCAAGAGCTTCGGGCGGATTCATAGATAAGTAGCACACTATGCTGAATAGCAATACTAATATTATTGCGCGGATATTAGTCTTGTCCCTCTCAGTGTAACCTTTATATGTCCTGTTTGGCTATAGCCTGGTTCCAGATGTCTGTGAAGTCCTCACACAATTGAGGAGGTCAGACTTCATCCGTCCTGGGCAAGATGCAATTATGCATTTACAAAGGCAGATGAAGGCTGGCCACAAGAGGGTAATGCTGAATAGTTGAAAAGTTGTTTATAGATGTGTTGTGTCCCATAAAAAAAGCCCCCCCCCACACACACACACGATTCCAGTGAAAGCCAGTAGCGCGGATAAGAAGTTGAGAACTCACAGGTAACAGCGACAGGTCTGTGCCTCCCAAAATGGACAGCAGCGGTGGGATTACACCATCCTTGATTACTTGGTCTCTGTAGTTGGAGCCATCACCTGGGTGCCAAAAGGTAATTTTGTCAACATACTCTCTGACTGGTCAGTGGTCATCCACACGTATCGTTTCCTCCCCTAGTAATGTCATTGGATTCTTGTTCGTGTGCACTGTTTTGTCTAAATTAAGCAAACTAAAACAGCTGCAGTCTAGAGGTGTTTGTTATGATGTTCTCATTACCCTCTGGTGGACTTTATGTTAAAAAGAACAGAAGGATAAAGGTGTCATACGCAAATCCCATTGTGGAGGTTTACCTGCGATGTTGCCCAGTGCCCAGATAGCCTGCTCACTGACGTGGAGGTGTGGTGAGCTCACAAGGAGAATGAAGGCAGGAATGGCCCCTCCTTCTACCACCGCAGTAGTCTGTAACGAGTTGCCTGATGCGATGTTGGTCAGGGCCCAGGCCGCCTCAAACTGGATGGGTGGGCATTCGTTGAGAGCCAGGAAGCTGACAAACCTGGGGATGAGGCCGGCCGCAACAATGCCGTCGATGGGCGGGTGCTTTTCTCTGGATAGGAGCTTTCTGCAGCGGGGAGCAATCAGGAGGTGCAGATTGAGAATTAAGCGGCCGTTTATGAACTATGGGACTGCTCAGGATTTAGATACAGGGGTGTCAAACCTATTTTTCGGTCCAGTGGAGGCTACTTAAATGTCATACCTTCCCATGCTTCCAAACACAAACACAAAAACATAAAATAAACATAACTGATTATATTTGTGGAAACGTTCTCGAGTACATTCGACTGGGATAAAGCATACATAGTGTATTATTGTGTTTTTATACAGTGGGCTACAATAGGCTACAATATGCATTTTGCATATCTGAAATCTCCTCCAAAAAGTCACGCAAAACATCCACTGAGTGTGTATTATTTATATTTGTGTATTATTCATATTTCTGAAGCAGTGAGGAGATCCCCTGATCAGTTCAGTATTTTGAAAAGGTTGAATATAGTACACCAACAGCCTTTAATGGGTCCCTGCTTCACTAGATGTTGCAATGATGCAATGTCACTGTTTTTCTGTCTCTTTCTCCCCCTCTCCCCGTTTCTCTCACTCTGGGTGTGTGTTCCAATAGTCCATCAGATATTTGGCATGAAAAACATCCTATTCAATTCTTATTGCAATGCAATAAGAAAGGAATGCAATATTTAACATTCTAACATTATATAAAGTAAAATATTGCAACAATGTATAAAACCAAAAAGAAACTACATCAGCCCTCGGTAGGGTGCAAACTTGAGTGTTGCGCACAAGCAGGCCATGGCCTACTCGTGCATGAGTGGACAGGGCTAATACTCATGACTTTGGTTATAAAGGTCTCTTATTTACCTCACAATTACATCACCCAATCACCCCCTAACTGCCCAATCGGAGTACCCCAAGGGGCCACCCAACACTGCGCCCTGATCACTTAACTTGCACCCGCTCAGCTCATGCCAGTAAAGAACAAGACTTGGCCTAAGTGTGAGTGAGCAGAGCTAGCGAGCAGAGGGCAGGTACACCCAACACCTCCAGGA
The DNA here is from genome assembly GCA_039105355.1 of Benthosema pterotum. NCBI lineage: Eukaryota > Metazoa > Chordata > Actinopteri > Myctophiformes > Myctophidae > Benthosema > Benthosema pterotum. Next base: position 18,646,469 of record CM076973.1, on the reverse strand, counting down.
GAGAATATTCAGGCAAATACTTGTCATATCTTAATTACATGCATTACATAAACAAAATCAGCCAATTAAAAAGCAGAACACTGTCTGAGCATTGTTATCCAAGCGCCCTGGCTACTTTTCTGGGTTGGGTAATCCAAACCAGTTTGGTAAACTCAGTTGCGCACCGGGAACACGTATCGAAAATATATATCGAACACACTATCGAACACACCCAGTGTTACAGGGTGCTAGACTCCTCCCGACCAATAGGGGGCGCATAATTGAAAGCCAATGGCAAAAAACAGCTTGGATAAAAATGTCGTATATTAAACAACATAGCATGCAGCAATGCTAATCGCTGTACCTGCAAGTTCATGACACCAGTGAGCGAGTATTACATACTTAATACTCTGGACAAGTAGATTCTATTTTGACTAAACGCTCGCCCTTTGGGTTAGAGCACCTTACCTGGCCGCCTGTGTTGCCTGTAGTTGATGATCAAGGCTTTGGCTATTTACTCCCGCCACAATCTCCTCCACCGACCAATGCTGAAAAGGAAACACAAACAAGACATTAGACTGCTGCTTACCACAACACATAAGCCAAACCAAAAAGAATTTGTAACATTTTCCATTGATAACATATTTACAACTGCACCCACATGCACACACACTCGCACCACACACACACACACACACACACACACACACACACACACACACACACACACACACACACACACACACACACACACACACACACACACACACACACACCAATTGAATCAGCATGTGACGATTACGAGATTCCAACCATCTCTAATCCCATGATCACAGATTACGTTATTACACTACCAAATGTGCATCTATAGCACACACATACCCTCAGTGGTTCAAGGGTAGAGTGGGAAAGCAGCAGGATGGTTTTACTGGGAGCTGTAGGTTCTTGATACGGGCAGCTATCTAGAGTTGGTGTTGAATTGTCCTTGAGCAAGACTCTGAAGCCCTAAGTGGCTTGTATTGTTTACTTCACTGGACCCTCTGATGACACGCTAGATACTAGTAGATACTCAAGATTCATCTATAGCAAATTACAGGAGCTGTGTTTTTTAACATGTAACTGTACATTTGTCCAGACTACCTCACATAGGAAAAGGTTGTCCTTATATTTTACAGTGCTCTGATAACAACTACCAACCAATGCCAATAGTGTCAACCATGCTAGAAAATAATATTTATGAGCCAATGCCCACACAGTGACACACTTAACTGTAGTTACCTGTAAATTGGGGTCTATCTCTTGGAGAGGAGATATTGGATCTTCTAAAAGGCCAATGTCACAATTCCTTCTCTTGAGGATCTGCTCATCCTTTTTTGCCTTGCGGAGCTCCACGTTGACTTCAACTCTCCGGCGCCTGAGTTCCTAAACACATTGAGCACAATAAGTATTAGTTGATCGTCTCTCTGGTCAGGTGTAACCTTCATCTCGCAACGTAACGTTACAGTAGCTGAGCCGGCCGGCGGCACATCTTGACAGCTCCAACTTACGTTGACATCTTTTCCTTTGTTTTTGAACTGGGTGAGACGAGCTCCGTGCTGTCGTTGTTGGCAGCTGACATCTCCGTTTGACTGTAGGAACAACAAAAACACGAAGGGGGCAATCTGTGTGGAGAAAATACCTAGTGTGAGCAAAACAAGTATCCTCTTTTCTGTCATGGGATCGGATGAAAACACTGACAAAGACAAACGACTGCCGTTTTTAGCTAGCTGCCGCAGCTTAGCCACCAGGCTGCGAACGAACAGCGGCAGGGCGGCTTTCAGTTGGCGGCCACCATGTGGCCCACCGAACCCAAAGCCACTCTTCTAGTAGAAGAATTGCGACATTCAGGGGGGCAGAAAAATCGCCTGGTCACGTGGTTCGAGTACTCGCGCGAGCCCATAGACTCTAATGCATCCCGCAGCATCCGGTTGTCCCCATTCCCACTAAGACTCTATGCAGAGGAGCCGCCATTGGACGGGACCCACGGGAGTGAACGGTGAACGGAGATTGCGCAACACTGTCTACATTACTGTATAGCTTTAACTGAGCCCCAAACCCCTTTCTACTACTACTTATACTACTGCTGCTCATTCTCTCCTCAACGAAACACAACACGGCTATAATGGCGCTCGATCTATGTGAACAGCCACAAGTGAACAATGTATCAAACCGACACACCGGTTAATATTAGTCGAGATATTCTTTTAAATGCACATTTTAATCACGCGGTATGCGCTTACCCCGATCCCTTGCTTGGTTGTTCTGGCACTTGTTGTGACGTAACGTTTAGGAACCGCCCTATAGATGTAATGGTTTCTATTGGCAGTCACATTATTAACCCCTTCAGCCATTCAGCAGTACTCTTTAATAGACGGGACCGGCAGAGTATCTTTACATTACCAACCATTGCCAACGTAAAAGCTTTGTATTGTGAATTTGTGACGCCGTGCGAGCTGGGCTATATTTTCGCAAACGGGACGTTTAACCGTCCTGCCTCCAGCCCATGCCCGGAGTTCAACTGGTTAAAAAAGGCGTAAACACGAACGCCATGTCGTTGTTATTGGCAACGGTCTGTTATCGCGAGAGTGTGTGACGGCCAACTAAAAAACAAATTCCTTGGTGAATGTGCTCTTTCGGAACAGCGTTTCACGTCGCTTAGGATTTCTTTCACTACAATGAAATTATGCACGTGGTAGCGGATGCATTTAATCGACGACACAGCCCCGAGCCACTACGTTTCATAAATGCACGTAGGCTTACGTGGAAACGTGCTGACCCAGTGGCCTAATGGATAAGGCATCAGCCTCCGGAGCTGGGGATTGTGGGTTCGAGTCCCATCTGGGTCGTATTTAGTTTCTCGTTTTACCCAGAATAGCACGGGTTGTAACCTGTGCTATTCTTGTCACTCTCACTGTCCAGGGCCTTCGTGTAACAGTGTCACTGTAGCTGATAGACGGCAAATCGGTGTACACATGAACATCCAACTGTTAAGTTAGGCTTAATGATAGAATCATATATTCTAAACCTTCGTAATTTTTATCAATAAAAGGCGCGCGTGTTTGGTTTGTCCTTTGTGGCTTTGCAGAATAAATATTTAACATATTTAACAGCGAGAAAGTGCATGCATCTCGGATTACACGATCGTTTACTGTTTTAGTCCTCAAGAGGGCAGTAAAGCAACGCAGCCGGAGCAAAGGCCAGTATCCCGTGGACCCGTGGATAAGCATTCTTGCGGGACGCACGTTTAATTAAGGTATTGCATACTTCATTACAACTTGTATTTGAGATGGAGATTCGTTATTAAACATATCATATCCCAAGCCAAGTTCCCATCAGTTTATTGCACTTTTATTTGCCTATTTTGAAGTCATCCAATCTTACATCCATACCTACAAACCATACAGAAAAGAAATCTGCAAAATTACATTGGAGATAAATCAAATAAATGAAACAAAACGACTTATTTCCAACGTGTATCTTTATAGTCTCGTTGTCCAAATACAGTAACAGCAGCGAAGCAGCTAAATCAGCTATGCTTGGACTTATATTCTACCTATTCATGATATCAGACTGAAGTCGGATACACCATAGCCTACACACTTACATCACGTTTTCAACTTTTTTACTTGCAGTCTCGAACTATTCCGATTGACCGGTTTAGGAGATGACGTAATGGTGACGTAATTAAGAGACCCTTATAACTAAATGTCATAATTGTCATGATACCTGCAAAAACAATTATTCATTGTTTTCTAATAGAATATTAAAACATTTTTGTTTTTAGATCGCTCGGATCGGCACTCGATTGAGTGCAGATCTAGTTTAATGGTTTACTCTAATTTATTATCACTGAAGGGGCTTCTCTGGAACACATTCATGAATGAAGAGTGTGTGTGATGTGTGATGTCACTAGCTGTAGTGGGACGTCCAGCTTTCATGTCCGTCACATCCACTTCATTCCTATTCCCATGGACATGCAAAGAGTGTTAGAGGGGCAGGGTCTGAAATCCCGTCAGAGGGCACTTTTGGACCCAAACCACACAAAAACAGCTATTTTCAGGATCAACCGAGGACCCTTTATCTAGTCAATGTGTGGCGTGCGAAATTTTATTAGTTTGTGCGATTTTTTTTTTTTTTAGTTTATTAGAGATGCGGATTTTATTAGTTTAGTTCGGGGGGGGGGGGTGCTTGGGAGCAGTGTCATTTGCTTTCACCGCTATAGTAAAAGGGCAATCTTATGGGGCTGAATTCAAGGCAAGCCCCCTTTGATGTCTACGTGTGCACGTCCCTGCCCATTCCTAAGTAGTCAATATAAAACTCGGGGCATCGCGACACTCCAGCAGACCTAAAACACTATCCTCGCGGAACCATTCAGGATGACAGGGATTATTATTTCACTGCTTTTGTTTCTTGCAGTGCCGTTCCTTAATGCGGAGGAGAATGTTGTCAATGGTGAGTTCAGCAGCCCTTTCTTATATTCATAGTTTTTTCGGTTTATTATGTTCCGATTCCTTGAAAAGTGTCAAATAATGAATCATATGTACGGTAGGATTTACAGTATTAAACACCGTATGGATTTTATTTATTTAAGTTATTTTTTTTAATATTTGACAGATGTGCTACAATAATTCCTCATACAGAATATCTTACTGTATGTGTACTGTTTGTTTGATTAATTAAATTGTAGCTGTACAATTAAAATTTCCAATGTGCCTCCTAATGCCAGATCTTCAAAATCATGTCCAAAAACCCGGAAACATAGATACTTTATTTATACTAAAAGTTAAGATTATTTTTTGTTTTTGGGCGATATTATTTTTCTAGTAGGTCAAAATTAGTGGTGATTAGAGTTTACGAGAAGTAGCTCATTATGATGTGTATCAAATTGTTTCTCCTTGTGATCAGGAATACTCAGGTATTTAGTTTGAATTTTATTATTATATTTGTATTATTTGTTTTTCAAACTAAAATATATTAAAAGTTAAAGCTTATTATTCCATAATAAGTATCAAGGTCCCATTTGATAGTGGAATGTAACAGAACCACAGTTAATAAATACTGTAATTGACACAGAGAAAAACATGAATTACGTAAATGTTGTATCACTCCTATGGTTAGTCTGTCATCCATTTGAAGACAGAAATCCATGAGATCGGCAGCTTTGTAGTTCTTATAACTCAGTCTTAGGGCCTTTCAACCACACTTATAATCTATGTTCTTCTCTGTGCGAATTACAGTATTTATTATTTTCATTGCATACGATGTATCTAACTGCTATGTGTGTTATACATTGTTCTGTCTCAATCAGAACTGTACACCCTCATGGAGAAAGGCCAGGGTGTCCTGGTGGATCCTGCCCACAGCAATCAGAGCAGGCTGGGGGTTAAGGAACCCTCGCTGCCCATCAACGAACTCCTAGAAAAGAGCAGCAGAACGGGGGAGAGCAAATATTCCCTCCATCCACTGCCCTCAGGCATCTGGCCCATGAAGCACAGCGACCTGGTGCCCATCCCTCGCCACCACAGCCCTCACAACAAGAGCAAGAAAGGCCCCAAGAGTGACCGCCTGGTCGAGCACAACAGCGACAAGGCGAGGGCAGAGGCGCCGGCCTGCTCCCCAAGACGCCACTGACGGGAAGCACCTTGGCCACCGTCTCCAACCGCACCCTGCAGCAGAAACCCAACGCAGAGCCTCAGGTCAACGTCAGCCCGCCACAGCAGAGCGAGGCGGCGGAGGGCCACCCCAACGCCAGGCCCAGAGTCCAGCCCCAGCAGCCCCCCCTGCTTCCTCCGTCTCCACCACACCAGCCTGCACCGGCGGCCCCCTCCTCCCCGCGCAGGGAGCCTGTTGCAAACAGACGGCTGGACCCGGAGGAGAACCGCCCGGGGAAATCCAGCCTCTATCAGTCAGGTTTGGGCAGTGCCGGGCGAAATAACAGTCGCCCATCTGTCCTCTACAACCGACGCTCCTCCAGCCTGCTCTTCCAGTTTGATATCCTGAAACGAGGTATGTGAGATGACCTGGTCGCATGCATTCACAGTCAGACAGTGCTCACTCACACACACGCACACACACAACATCTCTAAGGAATTCTACCATAGAGATGTTGTGTGATAAAAAAGTCCCCCCCCCATTCTGTCTTTCCTAGAAACGGAGGTTTGTTTAAAAAAAAAAAAACAATAACATGGTGAAACACAACTTGAAGTCATGTTTCACCATGTTAATGATTTTTCTTTTAGCACCTATTTTTCTGAGTGTACAAAGTGCACTCTCAGGAAAATTTGAAAATGGGTGGAATTCCCATTTAAATATAGTACATTATTTAATACAGGAACACACAACTGTAGCCTACAGTATACAGTGCAGTATGTTCATAATGTGGTATGCTAGCTTGATGACTTATTATTACAATGGTCACAAATTGTGGAGAGTTGTGGGTGGTAGATGCTGGTATGGGCAAAACGCACAACTGAATACATTGAAATAGCATAAGCTAAATATGTAGTTACAGTCAGTGTCCTACTTGTGTTTCTATAAACAATACATTCACACAAAGAGTTCACCCAGCTCACGTCATGTTGACAGCCAGTCTGCATCGTTAAGGCTGTGCTTGCTGCCACAAATTGCTCACTCATCCCTCAAATCTAGCTGTCCATGTGTCACATTGTGGTGAGTCTCAGGGACATGGGAGGTTATGATGATGAAAATGCAAAAGTGAGATCAGCTATGATACTGTAATTATGGGGGGTTATCCCCCGCCCCCCAGCCGTGCAGAAACCACACCCAGTCCTTTGCTGGTGGAATGTGATGCCTGGGTTTTGTAATGACAACCCTGTCATTTCTAATGACACTGGAATAAGAGTCTACTGTCCATGCTTCTGGCACAATAGCAGAAGCTCACTCGCTGTTGTTCCTCTTTCCCTTTCTTCTTCTCATCCCCCGTTCCTCTCTCTGTTTTCTTCACAGAGTCTGATTTCACTCACGATGCCTTCTGTATGAGTGAGTGCAGGAAGGAGAAGGAAGAGAGAGAGTATTACTGCTACAGTGAATTTGGTACGTACTCACAGGTACAGTGGAAACACCACAGTACCCACAACACTCCTGAAATGAAGGATGTTTTATGTGCATGGGCAAAAAAGTGCAGTGAAAAGAGAACGAAGTCAGGACCTCCACAATTTTATTTGCCTCGCTGGGACATTTCAGCTCAAACAACCTTCAGAACACTAACTGAAACATGTCCATTGTTGGTTCCGGCAGTGAGGCAAAAATATATACATTTATGAAAGGTCATTACTCAGTGCTGGATCCTTTCTTTTTGTCTTGTACAATTATCTTTATTGTATTGTTTGCTCCTCTTCAATAGTATTTTTGTGTTATCAAGATGCAGATTGTGTCACAGTCAGAGACTTGCAGTATATACAAAAAATACACATTTATAAACCACGATTGACAGGTACATGAATGCTAAACTGGTTTTGTGGTTGTAAAAAAAAAAAGAAGAAAAAACAAAAGAGGAAATACAGGGTGGTGTTTTGATCTGTAATGGTACATCTTCCATTTCCGAGTCCCTCTGTTAAGGAATATAAGAAGCCATACCAACAATTCTGGGGGTTTCATAAAAATCCACACTTTATGTTCAAGCCATATGAACACAGTGGTGGGAAAATTCCACAGCAAACTAATGATATGTTTTCATCTATCTTTTGTCCCCAAACAGCCGTTAATGGGATTGTTCATGACATTGACGTGGTGCGCAAAGGAATACGCCTGATAACGTTGATGGTGAGCAGTGATGGCTTCTACAAGATGAGTCGTCTATACATGACGCCAGACAGCTTCTTCTTCAAAGTCCGTCTTCTGGTTCTCGATACCTACAAGTGCAGCAAGCCCTGCCCTGATCTCAAGCTTGGTATGTACAACATCTCTGAGATAGTATAAAACAAAAGCCAAAAGGTTGGTATGAGCAGTTATTTTCAACCTTTTCAGGCTGTGATCCACCAAAATAATCTAATTTGAACTGGGGAGTCCCCCACCCTGATAAGCCCTTGGAATTGTGGGAGTTGAGCTATTACCCTTAGTTTGACTCGGATTCACATATAAATATTGTATCAACAATATCATACTCGTAGATCAACCTTTTTTTAAAGGTCGTAAAAGTTAGGTCAGTCCTTGGTAGTTAACTCTCATCTATGAAAACCGACCAAAAAGAGCATTGGGTTTGAGAAGCTTGTGACCACAAGATGTAGCTCCTAAGACAAGCTGAGTAATTGTGGATGTGGAAGTAAATTAACAAATGCTTTCCCTTCATGTGCAGACTGCAGAACCCCCCAGTAAAGCTCACACATGGGTGTCAGGCAGGCAATCTGCTTGCACAGCAAAATACAGTGTTAATTTGAATTAATACTGTGTAGTTTAGTTGCCTAGTTGTTGATGGGGAACAGATGCTGTTCCCTTCCCAGATGTTAATCCCCCTTTGCATCGATTCTACCAGGTTGAAGGATGTGTGTTTTTTTAGCCAAATATCCAAATCTTTGAATTGTGTCAAAACTCAAAACATGTTGGTTGTTTGGGTAAAATCATACATTCTAAATCCATCAAATCAAGCCAAACATTCTAACATTCTAGGGCACATTCATATATGTAGCATATTCACTACACAATTACAACGTATTATATTTAATAATTGGACACGATTAACTTGTACCGACTTCTAAAGAAGACCTTCTCCATGTCTCCTCTTTTAGGGAGCAGATACATTGTGATGGGTCAGATATATCACAGGAGGCGCCACCTTCCCAATGACCTCCTCACCCTGCTGGGGGGCAAACTGAAGCCGGGGACGGACTTCTGCGAAGCAACAACTACGTCAAGAGGTTTAACAAACGGAGGCATCAGAAAGCCCTGGAGGCCACCCGCTCCAGGTGTAGGTGAACCAAAGACCCCCCACCCCCCATGCTGCAGGGGAAGAGACAATGTAGCTGCTTATACGAACTGACCTTTAAGCAGATCATACTGCCATCAGTGCAGGAGAAAGGAGAGCTTCTGAGGAAGGCAAGAACTTATGTTCCTTGTGGAAAGGTTATGAAGCAGGCTGATTTGTTTTTACCTTTCCTTTTTTTTTGTACAGATCTCAAAGCATAATTCTGTGTTCTCTTTGACAGAAGACACAAGCATGGTTCAATGCTTTCTTCTTGCCACATTGAATATGCAGCAGGCAAGGCCCCCCAAAAAAGGATAACTTCACCACTTTTCAACTCATATTCATAATAATGTGTCCTCACTAATGTCTGTGATAAAAATGCCAATGTGGGCATCACTGGACAGATGTTGTTTAATCAAGATTAAACGATGGCTTCCATTATCACGCGTTTCAGACATAGAGAGCCTCCACTTTCTGGTGGACAGATATCTGAGTTGCCCACAGCCACAAGAGACAGACACTGGGCATTTTGTCACGAACATTAGTGAGGACCAATTATATAGAGGTACATAGGTTGTAAAGTGGTGAAGTGGTCCTTAAATAGTCATAAGAGCTCTTTTAGCTCACTTTAGTGTGGCATCATCATCATCATGGGCATTACAATTCATGTCTGGCACATGAAGTCACTCAGTTCAGTTTAGGGCAGGTCGCTGATTGGATTTTCTCTAAGGGAAATATTTGGCACGAAGGTGAAGTAAACCCCTTCTGATATTTACCATGACCTGAGTTCAGATTCCGATGGGCAAATTTATTTGACATTTAATGCTGTTTAATTAAGCACGGGGCCATAGTTGTTTTTCCTTTTTTCTTTCTTTTTTTAAGTGTGTGAATCAAGTCCATATTTGTACTGTGCATGACACTTTGCCAGCTTGCCAGCTCCAGCCTGCTTAGTCACACTATGAAAACACAGACACACGCAGGCACACACACACACACACACACACACACACACACACACACACACACACACACACACACACACACACACACACACACACACACACACACAGACACAGACGCACACGCACACATGTGCGCGTAATCAGCACGCAGACACACACACACACATGCGCACACAGCACACACACACACACACACACACACACACACACACACACACACACACACACACACACACACACACACGTGCGCATGCGTGCGCGCACACACACACACACACACACACACACACACACACACACACACACACACACACATACACACACACACCGGATAGACTTTCTGTTTAATGTTCTGCTCTAAGCTGGCAGACAAGAGGAAGTTTTCCCTCTTCGGAACAGCATCCATTGCATTTCACTCCAGGTCGATACTTTTTTGCAATATAATTCCTCTATATCAAAACCCCAATAGTTTTTAATGCAAAGCTGTGTTAAAGCAATGTATATTTAATCATGATGTAGAGTAATTTATTCACATTTTGCATGCATTTGCTCATAAGGGAAACGTTTGAGATGTCACTGTACTACGAATCTAAAATCATCATCTTTTTGAGGGGTACTGCCCCCAGCTATGCCCAGCTTTGAGGGTTTGTGGTAAACAAACGTTTGTGGACAATGAATGGCCAGTTTTGAGTGTTTGTGTAAAGACAAATGTTGTGTAAAAACAAACATTGAAGACAAAAGTGAGGATGCAAATTGTAATTGGCCGGACTATGATGATAATACCATTCCTCACTTCACCAGGTGTGATTTTATTTTTAATTTTATTTTTTGGACATCTTTCAGTACTCTGATTTGAAAAAGAATGTAACCCCTCCTCCCCCCACCGTTCTTTTTCAGTAGGGTGGAAACAATTTACATATCTGTACTGTCACAGTGCCCCTGTCATTGGGAAACAGGAAATGCACTAACTATTATTGTTTTGGGGATGGAGGGGAGGGGGCTGAAAAAGCAGCAACAAGACCCCAACAGAGCAGCGGGAGAGACAGGACCTTTGCTTGTCATGAGAGAAGCTTATTTTTCTAACTTTAATTATGTGCGCTCGATGAAATGTCTGCCTGAGGAGACCAGGACATCAAAAAGGGCCCTGGTTGTGTGTTTTTGTAGGAGGCATGCCATAAATCTAATCAAAGGGATCTGATCCTCTCTGCACCTGGACACACGACTCGGGGAAAGCGCCTCCACTGCAGCTCGGCTGCAGTGCAGAGCCGTAATGCCACCTTTTGGCCGTTGTTTGGCCGCTTGCACGAAACACACACACATGCACAAGCACACACGCACGCACGCACACACACACACCTCTCTAGGGAGGCCGGTCGAGGCTCAAAGGAGGCATTTAGGCATTTTAAGCAAAGCTGGTGAGGAGGGAGGCGTGGGCCAGGTGAAGGGTTACATACATAATATCGTTGCGGTCGGGCAGAAACCTCTTATCTACATCTCTTGAACTTGAACCCTGAAGAGTAACAGTTTTGGACATATGAGGTTATCTCCTGACTGCGATGATAAAGTGACACGGGGAGGGAACAGAGGATCCTCCTCGCTACTCCCTCGGTCTGTTCCCTCCCTCTGTCAGGATAGAGAAGGGAATAGTGAAAAGATACAGTCTGTCTTTCCTCTAATCCCTTCTCTAGTTTTTTTTTACAGACCCAGGCTTGGCTTTAGCCTGTACACAAGAAGACACGTTATATGCTTCATCAAATGGCTGTGTCGTATCGACAAAACAAAAGGTTTACGCAAGAAACTTGAAAACATTGTTTGTCCTTCGGCAAAGTATGTATTCAGGTCTGCAATTTGTAAACCCAAGGGATAGAACGAAATGTTTGCACTGAGCTTACATGTTGCTTTATTATACATGAACCCATTAAAGATTTGTACTTGTTTTGTATCCAATAGTATGATGTGGACTTACTCTCGGTATGGGGCACTTGTGGCAAACGTGTGGATTGCAGGCCCATGCCTGCAGCATATAGCATTTAAAATGTAAACACACACACTCACACACACTCCACTAAATGCTGTCCCATTGATGGGCTGCATATCACACAACCATCTGACCTTGGCTGGTCATGGGAGTCTTACCGAACCATTGAGTCACAATATCAATGCTAGTGATAGCATGAGAAGGGTCCCTAATTGAGCTGTAATGACCATAGGCTCCATCTGCCCGTGGGATGGATGGAAGGAGGTGGTGGTTGGGTTGGGGAGGTGGTGGTTTGGGGGGGGGGGGGGGTATTTGGGAACTTAAACACTGAGCTCCGTCCGTTCCCAGGCCGGAGGAAGCTTCTATCTGGGATCAGTGCTGGAGGGAACAGATGCAGGCGGGCAGGAAACAGGAGCCCGCTCCCATCTCAGCTACCATCACAGCAGGAGGACATTCCAACTTGCAGAGCAAGAGCGAGGGAGAGAGAGAGAGAGAGAGAGAGAGAGAGAGAGAGAGAGATGAAGGGGAGGGAAGGAGAGAAGGAGGTGGGGAAGTGAACGAGGGAAGAGGGGGGGGCACGTTCCTTCCTGTGTGACAGCCCCCAAGCCAGTGAAGCCACAGAGAAAGAGAGGGAGATAGATGGGGGGCTTGCGGTCATCTGCGGTGTGTTTAGTGTCCCTGCAACCTTCTGGATTCACTTAGCGGTTTCCAGCGAGGCGGGGGAAGGTTTGGTAGAGGAGAGCAGTGTGAGAGGGAGACAGAAAAGGTCAGCTGTGGAGGTTGCTCGTGTGTACTGCTGCTAATTTGAACACAGGAAGAGTGTGCATAGCATGTTGGGGTCATGACCTTGCCCTTGAGAGGCTCACCAGAAGAGTCTACACACTAAAAGCCTTTTTTCTCCCCTTCTCTCCTTGCAGTCTGAGATAATTGATTGGACCCCTGCGATGCATTCATCTGGCCGAAGCTCTTCTTCTGTGGCATTTAATAAAATGGGAAGTGACAGTAATTGGCACTTTTAACTGAAGGGCCAGTCTTTTAAAAAACTGACGCCAGCATTGATCATGACTGTGTAGAAATCAGAGCATACACGGTTAGAAACGTAACACTATCCAATTAATTTAAATGAACGGTCTTATGCATTTTATGCTTAGTCTAAGAGAAATATGCTAACATATATGTTAAACACAATAACAATAACATAGGCCTAATACAAAGTATAAATCAGGTTAAGCTGTTTGAATGGTATAAGTTAACACGAACATGGGCATCATTTCCCCTCCAATTTACAAGGCCAGATAGAGTTGAGTAAGACATAAGAGACAGATGACACAACACTTTAGAAAACTGATGTCAAAAACAGTTCTTTATTATCTAGGATGAAATTTCCTATCAAGTACAAAAAAAGGATGTGTTCTGAGTTAATTGCCACAATCTGTTAAAAACATAGTGTACTTTTGAATCCCTGGTCACGTCTTTCCTCAACCCCCCCCCCCCCCCCCCCCCCCCCCCCCCAAACAAACAAACAAACAAACAACAAACAAGCGAACCATTCACTGATCATGAATAAATAATATAACAAACGCAATCTCATAGAAATGATGAACTGGTTCTTTTCTTAGCAATTAAAAAAAGAAAACCCTTTACAAGAGTTATGCTATAACCTCCCTGGTCAAAACCAATTTGCACACAATATGCAGCACTTTTTATTATAAAAGGGCAATTTCACCTAAATGTAGAGAATTGAAGAAAAAAATACAGTTAAAATGTACAAGTCGGCTTAAATGTCAGTTAAAAGAGCTAAAAATCTCTCATCTCTTCATATATAGACAGCCATAATTTACAAATAGACGATAGCGCCCGAGTATAAAGCAGGGGGACATTTGTATTAGACTAAACAGTGAGGGAAAAAAGGAGGCTGGCATCACATCATCTCTCAATTCTGCCTCCCCAAAGAATAACCGCCATGCTGACAAAGTGAAACTGAAACTAGGACTCCTTCATTTGAGTCGACTTCCATCAGATCTACTGAGACTCACAGAGCTACATAATTGCCTCTTTCCCCTCAAAAACGGTAATGATAATCACTGATTAGGAAAAAAAAATAATCCCAAATATGCTAAAAATGCTGCTATAAAACTGTCATACAAACCCCACGGTAGAAAGATCTCTCTAGCCCCAACCCCCCTCCCTCCCCAACACACGGTATACTCCCCGACGTGCTACCACAGACCACAACATAATTGAGTTGATGCTGAGTGGAAAACTCCATTATACAATTACCGAGCCATGCGTTTGAGGGTTAGTTCTGTGAGTTGAGAGATACATGTGAGCCAACCTGTCAAACAAAGTGAAATATGTTGGCAGGGGACGGCCGTGCGAGATAATATAGAGCGGGAGAAAGAGAGAGGCAGATGGACTCTCACTGATAGGATGGGAAACAAGAAAGATGCAACGACGGAGTTAGTAGTACATACAGTACAAGCATCGACCTTTCGCCGGTACCAATGGTCGCTTCCACTCGCCTCAAACACACTTCCCGTCTACTTGTCCTTGACTTCTCCCAGAGCATTCACAGTGAGTCAAGGCATGGTTCTGGGAAGAGCCAGGATCAAAGACATCAGTTCTCCCAGTTTTGGATCAACATTCTTTATGTTCAACAATCCCATTATGGGGTGGGGAAAAAAAAAAATTAAGAGAAGCCACAAAACCAGGGCTCATAAACACGTCTGCCATGGGCCAAACCGCACCTGACAATAATTTCACAATGGCTCTCTGTTCTGAATGGTGCTGAAGGTGGGTGGCTATCGTGACTCTTTCAGAAATGTACATTTAGGTGACAGGGCTCTTGAGATCGACAGCCCTCTATTACCACCACAACAGTATTGTTTATTTATACACAATATTTTCATTGGTGGAGACGACAGAAAACTTCCACCTATTTTCAATTTTCATAAAAATAACAATGCTTCTAAAAAAATACAGTGCCATTGTGTATTGTTTATAAATGTAGAATTTCAGTAGTGTCGCAAGGGGGGGGGGGGGGGTGACACAAGAGAAAATTGGAACATGATCATGTTCAAGTTCTAGATACCACCAGACTCTGGTGTGCGTATGCATCGTTTTGGTTTGTCTGGAAAACTCTTCGAATTGAGAAGTTGAGGTGGCATAGTTGAGACAACTGGGGTTATGAAATTAAAGTTTCACCACAGGCTAGGGAAAGAGGAGCTGACATCTGGCCATACAGGATACACAAAAATAGAGATCAGCTATTGGATGAAGACGACTCTCCAAACATCTACTGCAGCCTGGTTCCACAGCCCTCCAACCAGTTTAGAACTCGCTTCACACACAGGCTGGCCATCCACACTGTCCTCCATACACTTCACCTGAATAGGAGAACCGCCCTGGTTGAGGCGACTACGTCCCAGAAGATGGGTTCTCCCCCAGCATCTTCCCTGGGACACGTTTTGCAGTTGACTTCCTCGGATGCTTTGGATAATAAGGGTCTTTTCAATTCCGTTCTCTTCCATATCCGCTACAGTGGATGTTATGGGAGGCTGAGGGGTTTGTCCGGCTGGGTGCCACTGCATCAGTTTGGTGTTGTCATTTCAACAGGGAGCCCCACCCCACCCCCTGGTTCAGATGGACACGGATTTGTATGGACATGGCTCAGCCTGCTTCAAACACCCATGGCTTTATTCGTTCAGCGCAAACTGCGAAGATGCCGTTTTGACATATAGCTTTTAAAAGGGACCTAAGAGGCTGATGATTGCAGTTTGTTGTTATGAGACCTACAGAGACAGGCAGAGAGGAGGAGCAAACAGTTGGATGACTAGGTTGTCATTTCATTTTTTCTTTTTTTATTAAAAGCTTGACAATATGACAAAAATATGCACTAGACAAGAGGTGGGGATACAAAAAAAAAACATGTATTGGATGCCATTGGGGTCAGACATTTTTGGAAAGTTAACGCAGCCATGTTGGTGAAATGTTAACCAAGTGTCATAATGTAACGTTAGCTCAACAGTGTATATACAAAGACCACATTACATCATGAAACATGACACTTCCATGCTCATTATATTCACAATAGGAGAGCTAACTAGATTTCTTCTCCCACTGACCTCTCTATACAAGTCCTACCATTATTTCCTTTAGAACATAAAAATAGTCCTTCACAAAAGGATATATTATGCACATAAAATAACATATACATGGAGACATCCGGTAAAATGAAAAATTAATCTGTCACAATCTTTTTAAAACAGTCAGCTTTGAGTTGAGGTAAAAATGTTCCATTATGGTGAATACAATAAACTTATCCTGTCAAGTTTGCAAATTATAACTTATCTTTGTGTTTGATGTGGAGCTTATCTGAAATCACAATATCAAAAATCTATTCTTTGTTTTGTGTCCAATGTTTAATATCACTTACGAGATTACCAAATCTTTACCAAAACAAAATATCAGTCATTTCTGCAAGGACTGTACAAAAATAAGCTTATTTTCCCTTGCTTTGTGTAACCAACATGGCTGCCATTATTAGAATCAGAACATTTTGTCTTCTTTTTTCTATTTGAGGTCCTTCTAAAATACTAATGGAATCACACCAATAGTTTGGTTTAGTATATGCACTTGTGTTTTTATAAACCTTTTGTAATGCTGTTTTATGGAAATAAAATGAAAATAAAAATAAAAAAACAGCAAGGTCCAGGATAGGCCAATTGTCTGTTTATGTGTGTTTTTTTGTTTTTGAGTGACCCCGGCACCCAGGAGTTATGACATCACAATCTGAAAGAGAGAGAGAGAGAATGGATGGTGTAAATACATGCAGATGAAGCACATGATAACATTACACTGAGGTTCAGGCTGGACGCACATTTCATGAATGGTACCTGGGCTTGGACTAGGGCTGCAATGATTAATCGATCGTAATCAAATTGATTACTCAATTAGTTGTCAATTATTCTCGCAATTGGTTAATTGGATTGTCAACTAATCACTGAGTTTTTGCTGTTTTCCAACTTAAAACAGTTTTTCCAGTGTTGTGTGTCACTAAACTAAATAGCAATGAGGCATCTCTCTTCCCTTATAATCTGCTGATAGTTGCACTTACACAGCAACTGCAAAGCAAAATGACGCATAACTACGTTCAGAGTATCAAGAACAAAACAGAACATTTAATTTTAAATTACATATTTGAGTTCAAAAGAGTACTGTTCCTTTCAGAGTGACATGTTGATATTCTTTAATCAAAGCCTATGCAGTCAGAATACGCTATAGGATATATTGATTTTTAATGTGACAACTAAATAAATCTGATGAATCAATTAATAGTTTAAATAATCGGCTGATGGATCAACTATGAAAATAATCTCGGGCTGCTACTTGCAAGCCCTAGCTTGGACTAATTGTCTTTTTGACTTTGTGTTTCAAATGCATTAGATACGCTCAACCTCATATTTAATTTTCTCATGGGGGTTATAGAACCCTGTCTTGAGCTTTCGTTCATCGATCATGACTACATTCTTGTTGCGTAGGAGAAACAAGACTAATATGTTGGAAATCGACACAGATGGTGGTTGAGGTGAATTCAGGAGGTCAAGCTGAGGAACACTGAGATAAGGACAGAGAGTGAAGGTGTGAAAACACGAAGATGGATGAAAGTGTGAACCATGTGTCGTGCAAAACAGAGCTTGAAGACATAACTGCAAAATGTGGAGGCGCTATGTGTCGCCTACATTGCTATAGCTGTCGGATTATTAATATATAATATTTCCGATCTGCATATTGTTTTCTGATCCATTGCACATTCAAGTACAATGGACATTCAAGTGCAATATATTTAGCTGTCTATTTAGTCATTTTCAGATATCAGTGCAGTGCAGAGGCCTGCTGTTTAGTCACAGCCCCAAATCATTTGCAGATGAGTCCAACTATCAGAGGGAGATCGACGTGAGAGGTCAAGGACAAGGAGTCATTGACGTCAGAGGAAACATGCACAGGGTCACGCTCACAACTCACATACAAAGACAACTTCAAACAAACAAATCTCCTCGGCAGAATTCTACAACTGCAATGCGAATAATTGATGTTGTTTAATGTAATATTTTATTTAGCCTTTTATTTACACACCAAAATTACGAAACAGTTAAGTGGTCCATGAATTGTGAGGGTGGCAGTGTGTTTAAAACCACTAGTGTACAGTATATAGCATATAGCAGTGGCTTTCAACTGGTGGTCCGGGGACCACCAGTCAGTGGTCTTTGAGAGAGTTCCAGGTGGTCCCTAGCTAAATGATGGGCAGTTGGTTAACCAGATGTAACTCTTTGAGAGCATAAAAACTAATTAGTTAGTAAAGAGTTAAAATATTCATCAAGTGAATTAGCCCAAGTCTACACAACTAGAGAATGTAGAAGATTAATGGTTGTTTTGATCTGTATGTTTGACTGTTTTGTTTCCCAAATCCAGCCTGGAATTGTGGACAAAAGCAAAATAAATCTTTAGTTTTGGGGGGCTAAAATGTCCTCAAAGGGTAGCCTGTGGCTAAAACTGAATAAACAGTGGGCCCTGGTATCAAAAAGGTTGAAAACCACTGGCATATAGGAGTGTTAATGTGCGTTTAGTGACAAATTCCAGAGTATGAGTGAACCGTGTTGCACTCCTTCCCTGTGCCGTCAATGACTCTCCAGTTTTCGAGGTAGAGGGGGCGGGCGAGGGTGAGCAGCAAAGTGACATCACTGTCACAGCTGCCAGCGTCTTACCTGCTGGCTTTGAACCCTTTGAGCTTCTGAACAAAGAAGTTCTCCAGGACCTCGGCACTCTGGTAGAAGGGCGAGTCACTGGGGTTGTAGTAGCGGCAGTTGTCGAAGATTTTGGTCATGTCCGCCACAAACTCCGTCAGCTTGATGTACTTGCGCTTCTGTAACCTCTCCTCCATGGTGGAAAGGTCTGTGCACGGGGGGATGAGAGATGGACTCAATGAATACCATTTTGGCTCTTTGCCAAAGACAGAACATCACATATGCAGCAGGGGAAAAGAAAAGCACTTCTGGCAGGAAAGCCGATGAGGATCTGAGCAGTATATCACAACTTTTCTCATCGACTGGCCTCCAGAAATCTGCATACTTGCTTCAAAGTAATTGCAGCCTTTGTGGCATGTGCTTGATAAGCATTCAAATATGCATCTTTGGAGTACAGTTCATCACTTTATATGTGACAGCAAAAATTCAAAGCCTCCGCCAGCCCTAACCCCAATCGACTCGCTGGTCAAAATCAATTACCGACATCTGACCCGCTGTCATTCCTGAGGACAATGTCATTAGACTGAAGTTCCTGTGAACGCAGCTGCTGCCAAATGAACCAAGCCTCTGACGCATCGCTGAATACAAAGATCTTTCACGGTTCTGCTTTGTCGCTTGAATAAGACACCCAACGATTAGTTAGATATCAGATGGTTGTACTTCGTCCCTTGAAAATATAACATTGAATAAAACAAAAAATAAATAAATAAATAAATAAATAAATAAATAAATAAATAAATAAATAGTAAAAACAAAAAGATTGGGCTTGTTAGTAAGAGACCTGGTAGGGCTCTTCATATAATGTGCCGCTGCCAGTGGTTTGCTGCGTGCCGCGTCCCTGGGGCTCAGCTTTTAAACAAACAGATCCCGACACTCAACCTCCATCGGCCCCCACCCTGACTCAGAGACCTCATGGCCGATATATCAAAGGCCTCCTTATTCTCTGTGTTCTGATTTCATCTCGAAAAAACCCTGACACGATGAAGGGCCGCAGCTATGCCGGCCAGACGCCCCTCTCTTACATTTCTTTTTTTTTTCTTTAATTCAACAAGGTCTATTTCTTGCGGTAGAAAAAGAGGAGGTGGAGGTGGACAGAGGAGGAGGAGGAAGAAGAAGGGGGTAGTTTCCAGCACCATGCCAGAGTGTGGGGCTGGCTGCTGGGCCATTTCCACCATGAGCCCGGCGGGGCCCGGAGCCGCTCATTAACGGTTTGTTTGTGTGGAAGTTCAAAAAGGCCCTGGTGACGCAAGTTCCCATTTACACGGCCGGTTTGATCTGAGTTGGAGGGCTTTCTTCCTGGTTAACTGGACGGCCGCAACACACTCGTGGCTGTGAATGTGTGTTTGTGTATACATGTGGATGAGGAATTTAGTCTATGCAATATGTATTTTCAATGTTATTAAAAAGTATTATTAACCATCTACTCTACTGTATATACACAGGTAAAGACACCAAAATGGTCTTGCCTACACACAGTCACAGGGAATGGAGACGTGACTATGTAACTGGGAAAACAGTTCTTGCAGAAACTGCACAGGCTCGCACAAGGACAAAAATGTGTACAGAAACCTGGTAGAAACCTGGTTTTCTTCTTTTTTTATATAATTGATGATTCGGAAGACATTCCGCTGAACCAGATTCTCAGTTGTAAATAGGTGAAGTCAATGTGTATACATGGACACAGACAGGTCAGCAATGCCTCGACTCACCCATTGGTTCCTTAATAACTTTGTAGTAGTCTGGGGCATCATTAGTATCCACCGGCTCCAGGAAGGGCCACGCCATTTTATGTGCCTGGAAGAGAAGAGAAAACGCTGAGGCTTATTGCATGGGTTAAAGCATAATTGCGATTTTTCGTATCCACAAGCTACCCCATTGAAGACATTTGCAGATTGAGGTGTTAACAATTAGCCCTTCACTAACCTCAATCCGTCCTTGTCCAATAGGCACGTTACTAGAGGAAAGCTTGACCAGGAAAGCTTGACCTGCATAGCAACAGTTGCTAAAGTACTTGGATTGCCATTGGACAGTGACTAAACAACACCCCAAAGGGGGGCGTTTTGAAGGCCAATTGTGGTTATGAAATACTGTATCTGACATCATTAGGGTTTTCTGAAAGACTGAAATAACTTATGTAATACCAAAAATAGGCCATCTACAAGCTTACTACAGGTTGCAATGCGACGTGAGGAGAGGAGACACATCATGTGTGTGTGTATGCATACAAGGACATTACTGACCCCTGAAGAGAATAATGTGTATGTGAAGGTGCAGGAGAGAGAGTGTGTGTGTGTGTGTGTGTGTGTGTGTGTGTGTGTGTGTGTGTGTGTGTGTGTGTGTGTGTGTGTGTGTGTGTGTGTGTGTGTGTGTGTGTGTGTGTGTCTCATCAGTGCATCCTAGCATTTCCAAATCCATAAAAGAAAATCTCAGCTGTGCCGCATAGCCGTGAACCTCATAAAGGTTTCATAGAGGTATGCATGTGTTTATCTAAGAGAAGGTGTGTGTACTTTTACGTTTCCAATGATGCTCTCTATTTTATAGGGAACACTATGGCCTTTATTGTCTTCACCAGGCTGAAGACATGGCCAGAGTTTGGGAGGGTGTTTAGCAACCTGTCATTCCGTCTGTCAGCTAATTAATTGAATCACTCTATAGAAGCACCTGAGGCCGCCCTTCAAAGTGTGTGTGTGTGTGTGTGTGTGTGTGTGTGTGTGTGTGTGTGTGTGTGTGTGTGTGTGTGTGTGTGTGTGTGTGTGCATGTGTGTGTGTGTGTGTGCGCGAGAGAGAGTGGTACAATACACACCTGTAAGGAACGTAGGATTCTCTTAAGGCCTTCAAAGTCCTTTTCCGTGAGGGGTGTAAGGACTGTCATGGCCTCCTCTGTGGACTGGCACTGTGGACACACATACTCGTCGATGTGGTTGGCCTCGCTCTGTAGGATGCCCACGCAGCGGCCGTGGTACCAGTTCTGACAGCGGTCACACCCAATATAGAACCTGCACACAAACACATGAAAGAGAGTAGTGAGGTGACGTCATCAACCATGAATGTACAGGCAAAAATGAACTCTCAAAATGTCATAGGAATCACTTTCACAATGATTAATAATCAAGAAGTGTTGCTAGCCCCCCCCCCACACAGTCCCTAGCTTCTTACTGTGACTCATCGTATGGCGTCTGACAGATGCAGTACAGCTCCTCCTTTTTGCCCTCTTGGCCTCGTTTACATTCGACACAGATGTAGTCGTCCATTTTCTTGGCTTCCTTTTCCGTGATGCCTACACATTCGCCGTGGTACCAGTTGGTGCACAGGTCGCAGCCGATGTAGAACCTGTGGAGGAGAAAAAGAAGGTCATGGATGAATTGATTAGCAGAATGTTAATAAAGTATACTACAGTGAGATACGTTATCAATCAGATGAACGTGCAGTACTGTGATCAGAGTAGCGTTATGGTATGGTGCCGCCATTATCAAATGGGGATACCCCCAGGGGTTCTTGAGTGGGTCCCAGGGGGTCCCCAGCAAACTGACTTAATAACGCATCACGATAAGTTTAACTAATAGATAGGCTGGTGTACAATATGTCACAAACATTATAAAACATACGTTTGCATTTGAATGGTAAGCACAAATCATGTATGCAAGGACTATTTTCTGAGGGGGTCTGTGTCCAAATGCGTATTAATTCAGAGGTTGCGAACTTTTTGAGAACCATTGTTATTTATACAGAGATCATATATTCGTACTTGGTCTCGTCGTAGGGCGTCTTGCAGACACAGTAGAGCTTGGTGTCTTTCCGGCTGTCCTTGCTGCTGGTGGTGGAGATCATCTTCTTCTTCTTGGACTTGGCCGAGGATGGCGACACCTGCTGCTGCTGCTGCTCCTCCTCCCGCTTCCTCTTGTGTGCCGTGGAGGCGGCGGCGGTGGTGGTGGTCGTAGTGGCGGCGGTGGCAGAGGCGAGGTGGTGCTGGTGTGCAGCCGTGGCGTGTGCACGCGCCACGCCGTGCTGCGTCTGGCTGCGGGCCGCTGCGGCCGCCTGGGCCGCTGCTGCCGCCTGGGCAGCCTGGTAGGCCACGGCCGCTGCCCTCTCCTTCTCCTTCCGCAGGCGGAGCAGGTCTTTCCTCAGCTCCTCCTGAGAGAATGAGTGGCTTGGTTACGTTAAAGGGGAACTCCACCCATTTTCAATATTTTACTATGTCATTGATGTACCTTCAAGGTGTTGTGTGGACTTGATAAAGAAGTTCCCCCATTGTGTTCCCAAGAAATGGAGGTCTGAAGAAAGCCACTAACATGGTGAAACATCTTGATGACATCATCAAGATGTATTTTCACCATGTTAATGGATTTCTTTAGACGCTTGTTTTTATGAGAGCGTACAAATGGAACCAAATGAACCCGTTAGGGTTCATTTGGTTGCATTTGTACACTCTCAAAAAAAAAAAAAAAAAGAAAAAGAAAATGGGTGGAGTTCCCCTTTAACACACAGACGCAGCATACGAGGAAGCCACAACAACGATCTGGTAACATCCACTTTCAAAACAAGCATGAGCAAATTCTACTCTACTGCACTGCCATTTAAGCGTGGCAAGCCCTGACTCCCTCCTTCAAAAAGTGTAAATCTCTGTATGGTGTCCTTTAAAACAGGCCTGATATCAACTTTTCAGCATGTTTTGTTATTTTACCATTTATGATGATTTGACCTATTTTTAATATATATTTTTTCATGTCTTGATTATGAACTGAATCCCTCAGGACCTATATGGCAACCCAGACAGCAACGACTCTTTCCGTGACCCCATTGGCTGTACGTTCATTCATGTCTGACTGTAACCCTGCACTAATTACAGTTCCTGACAACAGTCAATCATAAAACCAGCCTGTACAAAAGGTGATATATGTTGAATGACGTGTGGTACCGTTTCGGGTACCGTTTCCGTAGCTGTATTTATATCCTGTCGCAATATTTGGTAGGATAGTAAAATGAGTCCAAGTCTGACTTTTGAGTGTGTGAGAGTGTTCTGCTAAAGCTAAGCTACTCCAACCCCTCCCTCCCTCCCCATTTTCCCTCATCTCCCCCTGCCTCGCACCTGCGCCTCCAGCTGCAGCTCTTTGTCGAGCAGGGTGCGTTTTTTCAGGATCTCCGTCTTGAGGCTCTCCTTGTGGCGGTAGAGGAGCGACGAGAGCTTGGAGGCGTTGGCCAACCTCCTCTTCTGCTCCACCACCTCCTCCTTCTTCCTCTTCTTGGCGGCCTGCTTCTCGTCCTTGTCTATCCGGTCCAGGATGAACTTCATCACCTGGTTGCACACTATCGCCCTGGAATGGACGGACGGACGGGGAGAGCGAGAGCGGCTTTCAGAGACAGCAATAATGAGAGACAGTGCTTTTCATTCAACCTTTTTATCCCAGGGACCACTATTTGTTCAGCATTTCAGCCACGGACCACTGTTTGAGGACACTTTAGCCCACAGACACAAAACTAAATATTTATTTGCGTTTGTCCACAATTCCAGGCTGGATTTGGGAAACAAAACAGGCAAACATACAGATCAAATATGACCATTAATCTTCTACATCCTCTAGTTGTGTAGACTTCTTCAATTCACATATGAATATTTTAACTCTTGAGAGTGTAAACATTTGGTTTCATTTTCACCCTCTCAAGAGTTACATCTGGTTAACCAACTGTTCATCATTTAGCCTGGGGACCAGCTGGAACCCTCTCAAGGACTACTGGTGGTCCCCGGACCACTGGTTGAAAACCACTGTACTAAAGCATAGGAATGCGACAAAAACAATTCAAGGCCTCATGGGGTCTGTAATTGATCTGTATTTAAAATAAGTGATCTAAAAGGGGGAACTACTCCTTTAATACATTCATACTTCATAAAAACTAAAGCCAATTGGCAGGATGTGTGACATGGTGGGAATTCAAATATTGTGAGCCTACAGAGAGTCCAGTTATTGGGTCACATGTATGACAGATGTTAGGGGAAGGATTGTGTTCCTCTGTGTTTAGACAATGTCTGTCAATGAGGAGGCATTACCCTTCTCTTAGAAATGAGAGAAAGCAGGAAACAATTTTGGTAAAAACGTGAAACGTGAAGAGATTAACTATTTGATGGTTAATTAATCAATTAAACAATTGAGATCTTGGCTGCTGACGTAAGGGACGCATTTAGGTTGCTTTGTCTAAAAGAAAACATTTTATTACCATCTTTTTTGCTTGATTGTCTAACATCTGGTCCTAGGCAACTAGAAATGACCAAAATCATCGGGTGCATGCTCATATGTGCACACGCGCGGGCCTTATGCTCTGCTCTGATCATAATCCGATATATGATAGCAGTGATCGCACCCAACCAGCTTATAATAGTGAAGCAGAGAGTTGCATCCAACACTATGACCTGGTGACACCGGAAGTAGAAGCTCTTCTTCTAGTTTTTCTTTGCCACTTCCGGTGATTGGCCACTTACTGAGACCTAGTGGTTGTAGTTATACAGGCCATACTCGAGAGCATAACTGAGGGCCAATGTGAAGGTTCCAACGCTATTTGAATGGAAATAATTTGATAAATAAAAAATACGAAAATCAAAAAAAAAAGTGGCAAGCAATGACTATTATGTCCATTGCGTCAGCAGCCTATAAACGGTTAAAGAAAGACAGACATCTAAAACATGGCAGAACAATATCTTGTTGCTCCAGACTCCAGATGTGTGCATGAATTATCTGCAAAAGAATGCAATATTACAGAACAACAAACTGTATTTAGTAACAATACGCAGCATTAGCAAAAAAAAAGAAAAAAGAAATCCATGTAAAGTGCAACACTGGTTGAGAATACTCTTCACTGAGCTTCACCCTCTGCAGTATGTTTGCTAACATACCCTATCGTTCTCAGCCAACATAGAGAAGGATTGTTTATGTTGGCAGCCATTGGCTTCACCAACAAAATAGCTTGTTGAGCGCACCTACGTGTGAGTAGTTAAATGGACGTCACAATGACTATCAATCACACACTCTTATCAGGGTCAGGGGTGGGTCGGGCCCTGGAGTCTATTTTATTATCAACAGTACCGAGTGTCATTGTACAGCACCATCTGATTAAAGAGAAGGCGGAGAATACAGTCCAACCGAGGAATTCGCGAAAAGAGAGAGACAAACACACAAACACCATCTCAGTGTATGTGTTCCTCGATTTTGGGTTTTCCAAAAACGGAAGACGTTCAAACAATACCACCCACCGCTAGAGGCAAGATTGTGCTGCCAGTGCCAGTCAAATTCATGAAACCTCAAAGTAGAAGAAGAAATCTGAGGGGGTGTAGCCCTCCCCAAACAGAGCAGAGAACAGAGATGTGGCCACAGCCACACACACACTCTGGGTCCACATGATTTGATTGTGTGATTATCATCATCCATTTTATAAGATTCCAAACAGTGGATTATGGCTGGTTTTGAGCAGAAAAATTAAAGACAGACAAGTACTAGACCGGGTACCAAACGGGCATACAGAGACACACACACACACACACATGCTGAGGCGAGAATGAAAAATGAGGCAGCAGACAGATGAGGAGCTGGTGTTGCGAGCTCACAGCTGCCTGGCTCTGCTGTTTCAGCTTGGTGTGAATGGCCACGGTGTGGACACAAACACATGGTTGTCAGGGTCGGTGGCAGGTCACGCCTCTCTGTGTGGTAGAGAAACGCTGCTGGGACCTGCCTGCCCACATCTAGGACAGGATAGCCCATGACTGAGAACTTGTTCGCTCTTGTTTTTGTGCCATATTTGAGACGAGAGGTTCTGTACGAGTCATTTGGGACCATTTATTTACTCGGCAGAGTTTTTTTTGTCATAGGCTAGGTATGGAATAGCATTACTCAGTCACTAGAATAGGTTCTATAATGTCAATGTTGGGAATGGCAATACAGTATGTAGCGCCACAATCCTTCCCCCTTTCTTGTCAACGCCTGGCCCAGAAGTGATTCCCCCATCCAGTTCCTCATAGACTTTTGAAAAAGGATTTATATAAAGACGTTCACAGCGAGGACAAAGTCAACTCGGGTCGTGAGTTCAATCATGACAACAAACATTATTTTGGATCAAACAAATAATAACAAAGAAAAACATTCAAAGTTTGTTCTTTTGTTCTTTTCAATTATTTGTTAAGCCTCAAGAAATCATGTTTGTTGTCATGATTTGCCGCAGTTATCTTTGTGCATGGCATAAACGTCTTTCCATAAATAAGTTTGAAAAGTCTGAGGAAAATGAAGGCAGTATTCACTTCTGGGCCAGGGATTCTCTACTGTGCTCTGTTCTGTATATACATTTCTAAGAAATGTGTTTTTTTTTTCTATTGTTAGAGGGAAAAACATGGATAATGGCAACAGGCGGTGATGAGTGTTATTTAAACGTTGAGAGTCAACTCTCCGAGGGATGGGCGTTTTCAATTATTTTTGCAGATCACGTTCCTCGGAGCGCCTCGTCATTTCCACTGGGAACAGTGTGAGTGCATGTTATTCGGTGCGGCTGCAGTGAGTGCGGGTGATGCTCAGGTTCGAACCTTCCCATGACCCACAACACCACTTCAATGTAAATGTCCAGCAGCCCCCCCCCCCCACCCCCGCAGGGAGGGAGACGCTTCTATGTAGGTCGCACATGTGGACACGTGCACATGTATGTGCACACACATACGCACAAGCCAAACAAGAGGTCGACGGCTAGGGTGTGGCGATGATGACCTATGTGTGTAAATCTGCACACATGCGCACTCACACTCACACCCTCACATACACACGCTACCTCTGGTTGTCTTCCCTCTCTGCAGGTGTCAGGGTCTTCTTTTGTTTTAAATGCTCGATCACAGCATTTTGCTTCATCACCACCTACAATAATACATACCAAACCAACAAGAAATTAGACAGCCAGATATATACCTGTAATTGTTTAAATCAATCATCTTCAAGATGACAGTTTTGGTGACTTGAAAGGCTCCGTCTCCACTGTACTGTAGAGAGCTTACATGATAATACATAAGAGGATTAATAATGAAATGTGAATCTGACAGACAGGCCAGGCCACACACGCACCTGTCATAACTATAAGTAATGGACAGACAGACATGACAAGCAAATAAGCACTAGTAATGTACACATACTGGGACATTCACATCCAAAATAAACCTAAAATAGCAGGAGTAAGTCCAACAGACAGTGTACAATAGTAATATGGCATAGACACATAGAAACATCTAAAAACATTCATTTTCTCTCACCCTAATGTGCGCATACGCACACGTACGTGCACACACACATGCACACACAGTAGTGGTAGTTCAAACAGACAGAAGGTTTGTGAAAATAAAGGCTGTGTAAGGATGGGGTTGGAGGACAAGGAATGTTTATGTACTGATGGCAGGGAGAAAGACCGGCCCTCGTACTAGGATGAATGACTTGGCTGGCGTGCCACTCGAAAAAACAAACACACACACGCATGCACACACACACACACACACCTGTTTGGCGATGATGTCGCTCTGATTGGCGGCATTGAGGCTCTGTTCCCTCTTGGCCTCGGCCGCCTGTCTCTTCTTCTGTTGCTGTTGCTCTCTGAGCTGTTGGATCCTCTGGAGCTGTTCCTGGACAGACGCTGTCTGGATGGTCACCACATTGCCCATCTGCAGGTCACACAACAACAGCAACAACAAAAATGACATCAACAACTACGCACAAAAACGAAGCATGATGACCTGCTGTAGCAGCATGTGGTGTAGCAGTACAACATATACACTTAGTTGCTGTGGCACAACGTCAAGTAGGTACATTTTATGGCAATCCACCTTTAACATTTTGAGATAACTTGTGTCGAGTTTTTTTTCCAAAGGGTGTTGCAAGAGACAAAGCCCACTGAATCAGCTGGAATCATCCTTTGGGCAAAACCTTTAATCAATGATTGCCGTCTTTTGGTTTTAAAACATCCAAAGTTGATTAAAAATAAATAGTTATACAACTCTTGTGTCCAATTTAGAATATGTTGTTTCGGACAAGACGTGACAAGATGTGACATCCATTGCCAAACGTAGAGTTCCACTACTAGGGGCTCCAAAACGCTACAAATCATTTTAAATTAGGTGATCAAACAAACAAACAAAAAAAAACACACAGAAATTCTGTGTTCATTTAACTAAGATGTATTCTTATTATTTAACAATATTAGAGTTAAATTAACACTGAAGGGTACCTGTCCTGCTTGGGCTGCGGTGGCCCCAGGCTGCTGGATGTGGAAGGGCAGCTGCAGTTTGATCTGCTGGGGGAGAGTGCCTCCTCCAGCCGTCTGCTGGGCCTGGAGCTGGGCCAGCACCTACACCACACAACAAGGATGCAACTACCTTATCAACATGTTCAGCGTAGACATTTGGTGCAGATGGGAAAAAAAGCGGTCCAAGATCATCAAGTATAGTTTAGCCAGCATTTAACTGGGCAAACATTTCCGAATATAAACACGGCAGCATGGTAGCTTTTAATGCTGCTAGCTACTGCCCCAAACTGTACCTGTTGTTGGAGCCCTGGGACGCTGATCAGATGTGGGCTCTGCTGGATCTGCAGCTGGGTCCTCCCGGCCTGCGTCTTCACCTGCAGCGGCGTGGGAGACTGGATGGGCATGTGGGGCTGGGTCTGCGGGGGCAGCTGGCCCTGGGGGGTGGCAGAGGGAGGGGTGCTGGTGGCAGCCAGGGGGGTGGCCCCTGCCTGGACCGGGGCAGCGGCCTGCTGGGCCGGCTGGGCCGGGGTCTTGGTGGGGGTGGCGGAGTGGGGCTGTCCGGCAGCCGTAGTAACTGATGGAGGGAGAGAGAGAAGTTGTGAATATAAGGGTGACGGCTGACAATGCCATCTGCTGAGGTCACATTTAATGCCACATGATTTAGATATTACACATTTGTCCACAAGTATTTGTCCACTTCCACGGCTAATAAAGTATTTAATTCCATGGTCAACTGTAAAGCTCAAAGCACACCAAAGTCGGGACAGGACAGTTTGAGTGTTCGTCCCAGGGGTGTGATGTTTCCTGTTGCATGTCCACCCAAGTGATATAACTGGCCAATTCACTTGCCCAAACCTCACCAATGGGTCACCACGCAACTCCTTGCAACTGTTTGGTTCTTTGCATGGCCACCCATTGGTGCGGTTTCGGATTAAATGAGGAATAACATGGATTCTTAAAATTGTTTTTAATACTTTGTATATGTCCCTCAATCTTATTCCTTATGGTTTGAGCCTCAATCACCACAGATATAACCAGTCCTTGTCATTTCTTTATGGACAGTTTAGCTGCAGTACCACAATGTCCTGAAGGGGTGGGAAGCTGATATGCAGGATATTTTAGAGTAGAGTCATTATAATAGTGATGCTAGATAAAACCACGCTTGTTTAAATTCCATGTCAACTTGGAAAAGCAACAATGGTGGACATTATAAACAAAATGGAAATGCAAATGCAAGACTGAACGAGAGGAGGAATTACACAAAGCAGGCTGCATTGATGACATCAGTATGAGGCCAAATTGTTAAAAATAGATAATTAGGGATAGAAAACACACATCGGAGCACCAAAAACACTAGAAAAAATAAAAAAGTTGAATGTTGTTCCTCCTTTAAGACATTGACCATGGTTCAGGCTGCGCTGGCCTAGGTGTGCGTTATGTGGCATGTGTGAGTATGTCTACCTGTGTTAGCAGTGGGCGTGGCAGTGGGAGCGACAGGGGTGAACAGGAAGCGCTGGACCTGGCCGTTGGGCAGCTGGGCTTGCATAAGCTGCTGCCCAGGGCCGGGGATCACCGTCACCCCCTGGGGGATGATCTGTAGCTGGCCAGTGGTCTGACCCTGACCCTGGATCATCACCGTCAGCTGCTGCTGGGGGGGCGCACGCTCCACCCCTGGTGACTTCTGGCTCAGCCAGGAGACGGACAAGACAGGGGAGAGGAGGAGAGAGAATAGATCAGCTCTGTGCAGCTCATCCAGATTACATGCTTGTTCATTTGTATTGTTATCACAGTACACATTTTAGAGGTAGTTTAACCAATTCTGTAACACCAAGTATTATGAAAAATAGCAGAACTACAAGCTTGTGTGGCACACCACCTGAGTGGTGTGCTATATGAGCTTGTAGTTCTACTATTTTCGAAAAAAACAAAACAAAAAAAAAAACACGTGAAAATGCAAGTCTTTGAATATATTCTTTCGTAGCACACAATTTAAAGTCAAATCTTTGCTTTTGGGGGATCCCTAGAAGAACATGTTTTCAGATGGGGGTCCGCAGCCAAATATAGAAAATTCTGGGGGTCTTTGGCATGAAATATGTTGAGCACCACAGACAGAGAAACATAGATTTTTCAGGAAAACTAGAATCGACTGTCAAAAACTACTGTCAGGACAAAATGGGTCAAACCCCAAGAGCTTCTGAAACTATTGAGTTATTCTGCTTAGTAACAAAGAGACGGTGGGAGAGGACTGATGCTCCAACCTGTGTGAGCTGTGTGAGGTGTGACAACGTCAGCTTGGCTGGACTCTGGCCCTGCTGAGGCCGCTGCGTGCCGGGGGACGTAGGGCTGGCCATGGTGGTGGCGGCACCAGATATTGGTGTGGATATCGCTTGACCACGGATGATCTGGGTCAGCACCTGTTGTCCACCTTGACCTGGGCACAAGGTGTAACAAGATAATTATTATCTGATGTTTACATGTGCAAAAATGCTAAATTTATTTGGAATAATTGGGTTAAATGTTCAAATGGTTATAACAGTCCAACTACAGTATACTGATATACCACTGTATGAGTGTTATACAACTTGAGTTGCGTTTAGTGCAATTATGATCATCTGATGCGACTTCACACAGACAGAGAGAAAGAAACCATGAGACAGAGAGGTTTACCTTGCTGGACCACTAGGCCGGGTGTACGGAGGATGTTCTTGCTCAGGGCTCCTGCCTGCTGAATGGGAGTTCGGATCACGGTCATTCCAGGCCGGATCTGACCTCCAGTGGCCAACACCTGGAAAGAACACGATGATGAGTCAAACCACTGCTAACCTCAGAATGAAACAACAATCAACAGTTTGACCTGCCACATGGTAATGTCTGGGTCCATCCAGTCAGTAGTTACCTGCTGAGGTGAGCCGGGGGTGTTGGGCCTGATGCTGAGGGTGGTGGTGCGGGGCTGGAATGTGGTGAAGGTCTGGGCACCGCCTGCCGAACTGGTTGGGATGATCCCCAACACTTTCTGTTGTATCATACCTGAGATAGAAAGAGGGGGGGTTAGGGGAGTTAACTAGCATGATGCAGACATTGCAGATGCTTTGGTGGGCTGGTAACTGTCGGGGGCACCCCCTGACCAGACTGAGTGCATTGGGGGGCCTACCGACAACGTCAAAAGGCCATGTGATTCCTTTTCCCTCACTCGGACGAGGCCCGCAAACCTCTATTGCAAGAAGAGGCTAGTGTTAGCCTTACCTCACAGAAGTTATCTTCCCCAAGAAACATTCAATTATGATTACGATGCAATGAAAAAAAAAAAAAAAAAAAAAAAAAAACAGAAATCAGATCTGAACCTCAGATGTCAAATCAGCACAATGGACAACTACCTCATTTTCGAGTAAGGAGCCATAGAAGATTGTGAGTTAATCAGTAGCCTAGGCATGGCGTTTAGCAGGCTCTGTGTGCAGAGGAAAGCAAGGCCTTGTCTAGCAACTGGCTCACTGCAAAAAGTTTGTTTTTTAGCCAGTGACAATTCAGAATCACATAAAGTTGTAAAAAGAAAAGAAAAAACTCTTATCGTAGACTCCAGGTTGCTACTGAATTGTGTATTTACTTATATATTAATAGCAGACAATGTGTTAAAAATGAACTCTGCTAGTTCCCAGAATGTCCATAATGCAATTTATGTATTTGAAGAAGTGGCAACAAGTTTACACAGGACAAGTGGTGGTTGGGTGGAGGGGCTGGTATTGATATCACTCAATGAATTATTTGTAGGCTCCCTGTCTTTTCGAAGCCGCCGGACTTAGATCGTGACCACTGTAAATATTAGCCGAACGGGTCAACAAAATCTTCAAAAAGGTGCGCTGAAAGTCAGGCTGCTGTGCCGCCATCATGTGCGAAGGCCCTTATGAATCATGCATGAGTTCAGACGCTGCATCTCAACTTCATTCTGACAAAGGGCACACTTCATATTTGTTTGCTGGGGCTCCACGTCTTTTGGAGCTCACGTGAACCGAGGCCCGAAGCGGAAACCCTTCTCTAAGCCCCTGGAGTGTTGCTCCCCTTGCTTTCCTTTTTTTTCAACCCGCGAGCAAGCAGGTAAACCCGTAACATCAAGGGCGCCCCTCTTCAAACAGGGCACATTAAGCCCCCCGGTCGTAAGACCTGGGGAGTTTGCAGCTCTGGTCTCACATCAAACACTCACTTCTATGGCCTGGCTGTTCCAGAGAGAGCCGTGGAGTAGCGAGACCAGCGAGTGTAGTGGCACACTTTCATTCAGTGGCAGGGGAGAGAGAAAAAAAACGTAGAGGGGGGAAAAAGAAAAATGGAATCCCTCCATAGAGGGTTACCTGTCTGGGGAAGCAGACCTCACGGTAAACTTGTTTTCCTGCTTAACTTCCTTAAGGCCTTCCAAAACAAACAGTGACCAAACAGTCATGCTGGATAAATATACATGTCCTTTAACTGGTTTTACTCCACCTCAACTGCAAGTCTCCCCTTCAAAGACAAGTTTTCCCCCTTCATCTTCTGTCTTTTTGTTTGTGTGTGTGCATACATCCACGCACATGTTGTGATTTGATTTAGCAAAATGTTAGTCATTTGAAAAGTTTTTTTTTTTTTTTTTTTTAATTAATTGATGAGATGACATAAGGTTTTAGTCACCTAAATTTCAGCAGGTTTCACAATCTCAACCATGCATTCTTATATCAGTACATATTTGTTTCAAATTGAATACTGTTAGACTATACAGTCATTCAAGTGTAATAAATTGCACAACAGATCTAATCGGTACAAGTCAGTGATGGTTTCTTGCAATGAATTTCAAGTTTAAATAAAATCTGTATCACATGACATGTTTTAATTGATTTCTCCACCAGTAGTATCTCCCTCTGACTATTTTTTTGTTCAAAATTGTCAATATATGCATTTGTCATAGCTTAGTTTCATCTTGGCTTTCATCCAACTTCATTTGCCAATTGGTTTACTTCTGAAGTTTATTAAAGCATGCATTTAGCCATAATAATTGGATCAATGTGATCAAATATTCAATTGTCAACCTACAGTGGAAGATCTGGACATTTTGATCCTGTTCTTAGGCATAGCTTTGCCATGCTTCAAACAAGGGCTGACAGAGTGAACTGCATCAAAAGAGTGAAACCATTAAACTGTATAATGGAATAGCTTGTGTCATTGGTGAACCACCAGGGGTTCACCACGGATGGGTGTATTACTATGGCACATTGCTCTGTTGATTTGAAAACAAACAAAACATCAGCTAAGAGATGCTGAAAACATAAGTAATTAAATGGACGACCTGTATGAGTGCCGTCAGTAATTTGGATGGGATCCCTCAGCTAGATGGACCACCTCTAACCTCCAGATGTTATGAGCCATTCGTCGTCCCGTTACCCGACAGGACCACAGACAGGCCCATATTGGGTCAATATTGATCACCTAGTCTCTTTAAGCCACTAGCTACCTTCACGAGTTAAAAAGCACAGTCTGGATTTAGAATCTCAGACTACACAAGTTTCGCCCACAAAACCATCCAACCAAAATAACAGCTTTTCTTATTAGATTACCATGCCGACAGGACATCACCAGGCAGCGATGCGCCACTCCAGACTAAGCCACTGAGTCACGGTGTGTGCCGCAGTGAGGCACGCTCACAGCAGGTCAGCACACAGGCCTGAGGTAGTGGCTGTGTTTGATGTGGGAGCAGGAGGCCGACCGTGCTTATTGTGTTGGGCAGGAACAGGGACATAACCCTGCCTGCAAAGACTGTAGGGAGGCCTCAAAGACTGTAGGGAGGTGCACGCTGCCAGCAGAGTGCTTGACTATATTCACAGGATGGCTATCTATTTATTTTCATACTATGACTAAGTATCGTCATAATCTGGTATAACGAGCATAATGTAAAGGCAAAAAGAGCAGCAGTGGGGGCGAAATCATCTTGTGATTGTGATGGTTAAAACAACAACAACCTTTTTTCCACCTGCCCCGACCCTTTTCTAAAAAGGTCGAGGCAGGTGTGAAAAGGTTGCTACTGTTTTTTCAATCACTCACGACAGATTTCCATTTGGTCAGCGGTTTAGGTTAGGTTTAGTCATAGGTTTGTCTGAGTTTACAGGGCTAAGGTTAGGGTTAGTTTTAGCTGCGACCAATGAAGGGGTTTACCAAAGGCTTGCGGCCAATTGTAAACCGTTTAATGTAGCATCTTAATATAAAATTCGTATTAGTGTGTGTCCTCTGGTACACCACTAGGAATGAGGAGAATAACGGACTCCTTTGCATTCAAATCCAATAAAACATCCTCCACATGTCTTGTTCGTCTGGACCAGACATCTGATTAATTCACCAGTGTGGCAGAAAATAAGGAGACGGTTTTGCATAGCTCAATAATTAGATGGTTTAAGTCTGTCTGAAGCTGCAGGATCCTTGGCATACTGACAGTGGCAATCAAGGAAAAGAGGCACGTCCAATTTGTACTAGAAAATCTTTCACACGTCTCCGGTGTTGCCTACAGCGGCTGGAAGAAATAGCTCAGAGTTCAGCAAATGAGTTCAGACAGATGTCATCGGTCCACACAGCCAAGTCCGTGGTTGGCACACAAAAAGGGCTTTTAACTGACAGCAACCCATCTCAGACCTAAATCAGATGCTCTGACATATTTGAACCATCTCAGGTGTGGTCTCCCTCGGGGTAAAACAGCAATACTGTATGAACACCTCAAAACAGATGCTGGATGGAAATAAAAAGTCTACATTGGAAAAGTAAAAGATTAACATTTACAGTAAAAT
This sequence comes from Benthosema pterotum, assembly GCA_039105355.1. Taxonomy (NCBI): domain Eukaryota; kingdom Metazoa; phylum Chordata; class Actinopteri; order Myctophiformes; family Myctophidae; genus Benthosema; species Benthosema pterotum. The sequence goes on along the minus strand of CM076973.1, from coordinate 18,610,746 downwards.
GTTCTATGCTCAAGGTGGAGCTGGTTAAAAAAAAAAAAAAGGTACCATAACCATACCTCCTTGCGTGGTTGGCACGTTGACCGTTACAATCTTGCTGTTGGCAGGCAGCGGCAGCTTGGCAGTCAGAACCTTGCCCCCTACAGTGGTGCCGGTAATCTGGAAGGTCTGTCCACCAGCCGTGGACACGGTGGTTACAGTTCCTGTTGCTCCTAATGGGAGAAAAATGCCACCATCATATAAATAACACTATGAAGAAATGACATATGACTGTAAAAGCTCAAAAATAAACTGAATGTATGATTGATGGGAATAGGCTGCAACTATAGCAGATGTATTAATATCTTCACATTCTGCACAGTTGCACAACATTTCAGTTGATTGTAGGCCTACAATATGTGATACAAGGGTGGGGTGAGGATGGTTTCTATAGGTAAGCAAATTAATGCTTACCTATAATTGAAAGCATTTGGTATGAAATTGTAATTCGTAGCTACAAATAAGTCCTGCAGAGGCAAAAAGCTTACATATACACAGAAAGTGCAAATAGGAAGTGAAGTCATTTCAAAGAAGCACTTCCATGCCAGGAGAATTAGAATCCTGGTGTGAATTATTGCAGTCAACCAACAAACAAGCCACATACAGTATGTAAATACATCTCTCAAAACATGTACAGCCCCGAAACCCCTTTGAACACCAAAATGTGGACAGTTAAACCCCTTTGCCAGTGGGTGAAAAACACCCACTACTAACATCTGGCTTTAGCCTTAGTGGTAAAAGTTAACAAACAACATTCATTCCCAGGACAAATTACTTTACAGATGGCATAGGTATAGAATTAACCTCGTTGTTACTTTATAGGCGTACGGGCATAAGGAAGTGGGATACATTATTATTATTACTGTTATTATTATAATATTGTTGTTATGTATGTATTTTTTATGGCTTGGATTGGCAGTGATGGAAAGAGGACGCCTAGATAAAGACAACAAGGTCACTCACTTTTACAGCATGATTCCAAAAAAACATTCTCGAAGGGAAGAGGAAGTAAGGAAAACATTTTACTGAAATTTGTGCCAGCAAATTTTCAAGTAATCAGAAATCTCTATCATAAGCCCTGGTTGCAACCATACAAATTCTGCTCCATTTTTTTGCCCATGTCCAGTTTTGTGTGTGACCCACGAAAATGAGAGGATTGGATGAGCACCGAATGTGATGTATGACTATTATGATAAGAGTGCCGCTCGCTTCACACTAGTGTGAAGTGTGGTTGCTATAGGCAACACACTATTGTTGATGGCCTTTGCCAGCAAAGTGAAACTGCTTTTTGTCAACTTTTTGCACCACAGTAAAGCGAAGCCTTCAGTCATGCGTCACATACTGTGTAGTCATGCGTCACATGACATCACAATATTTGAATGGTAAAACAGAATTCAGTTGGATTCCACGTGACTCATGTCAGTGCAACCACATTTCAATTTCTCAGAACTGCACATTTCTATTTTTTTGGTGCGTATATATTAGTGTGAATTGCCTCTGGACGGCAAACACAGCAAACGCCCAAGACAGGATGATAGCATGAGGTCAGAGAGTCAGAGAGCGAGTGAGAGTGACAGGGCAAGTAGTTCTTACAGGCACTTTACAAATCACAAACACACTTGTTTTTCACAGCCTATACCAGACATCCTTTCATTTGCAATGGCAGATATACAGTAGATGCTGTTGCACGTTTTGTACAAATATGATTTGACACTTTTGTGACTCAGGGGTAGAGTGGCTGGATGGTAGCCACAAGGTTGCCAATTAAAATCCGGGCTCCCTGTCATTGTCCAAGTGTCCTTGAGCAAGATATCGAACCCCAAATTGCTCCTGATGTGCTGCTTCGTACATTGCATGGTTTTCCCCTCACAGCCTCATCATACTAAATGGAAAGCAGCTGGGGCCATCCTTCCACATACCTTGCGTGCTCTGACCATGCTTGACCCAGGTAGCGAAGGACTGCTGGAAGTTTTTGTTCTGCTGGAATGTGACAGGGGTGCCACCTATCTTGGTGGTCAGCACCACCTTGGTTCCGGGGGCAACTTGGCCTGACAATGAGCCGACTATGACTTTGGGGGTGGTGGCTGCCGTGGTGGGTGTCCCCGGGGGAGTGGCGCTGGCTGCGGCCGCTTTCTGCTCTGCACGTTTCTGCAACAAATCCATGGAAGACCCAGTCAACAATTATATGGCTCAGTTGAGTGCATGATTCGGAATATTGAATTCAACAATCTTATATTTTTTTAATAATGACCACTGAACTCAACAACAGACTACTGTCTAATCAAATACTCAGGCCACCTGGATTATATCAATCTGGGTTGCTTCTGATATGTGCCCGTATGCAACATTGCGGATGTGTAAATAAACATAAAATGACATTTACAGCTGTTCAGCTCTAAATGTCATTTCATTAGTATATTCAAGATTTTTCTTTTGCAATATTTGAAGCGTGAAATAGACAATGCACGCAGAATATTAATACTTTTTGAACAACAAAGAATTAATTGATGCACCTGGCATAATCAGATAAAGTACTGTAATTAATGTAAGCAATGAAATCCTTTTAATTTGTGTTGTTGTTACTTGAGTTTAGAGTTATTCATTTTAAGTGAAACTGCAATAAGCAGGATGATGAATGGGGATGATAAAAAAATGCTCAGTTTAGCATCAGGGTCTAATCACCCTATTGGGGCTTATTTCTAAATAATGACATACTACACATTGATTATCATTTGCATTCCAGTTGAACAGATGAATTAAAGTGTGAATCGATGCGAAAACATCATAAACAAAACAGGTACTCACTTTGGCTTGTTCTGCAGCCTGGGCTTTCTCCTTCTCTACCCTGGAAGAGAAGACCAGCGTTACGAACTATGCACATCACTGAATTGAATTACCCTAAAATAGTGTCACATATTGATGAAGTTGTTGTTGTTGACCGGAAATGGAAAGTGAATGGCTTGCAGCAAGGCTTGTTGTTACTTGCTCAACTGTTACTATGTTACTGGCATTAGATCTATGGCTAATAACCTAGGGTTTACATTAAAAGATGGTGGCTAACACATCAAATTCACAAGACATGTACTGTAGCTAGAGATTATTGCAACAAGGAACACACACTTGTGTTCCATGTTCACTTCCTAAGAGGTCACAGCACACAGCCATTGTGACCTCTCATCAGTCTGACCTCTCTGAGAAGGCTCGAATCTCCCAGAGGTCCAGCTCCTCCTCTGCCACCCATGTCTCCAGCACCACAGGGCCTGTCTGCTTGGTGGGCTCCGGCTTCTTGGGCCGCAGCGCGCTGGAGCGCAGCCCCTTCCTCTGTGGAGTGTGGGTCTCTGGAAAGGTGCACAGGGAAGTGGAGGGACATTAGAGGGAGAGCTGGGGGATAGCCCATTTAGCCCATTAAAAAGGGGAATACCAACCATGCTCAACATTGAACTATGTCATTAGAATAAGTGTGGAAATAATGACAAAAATGTTCATGTGATCTGTGACATCATGTCGACTCGTCATACATCTTGGCCTGCAGAGTACACAGACGTGATGTCACTGATCAGATAGCCCCAATTTATAAACAAAAATTATTCCACACATCACCTGTAAAACATATATTAATGAAAGTTCAATGTTTAAAATGAGGGATAAAAATATATCAGAGTCTAAGTCAAGGACTGCGGATCCCAATCTCAAAATATGTTGCTTTAGGGACCGCAACAAGAAAAGATTTGATTTAAAAATGTTCACTGGAAAGAAATATATACATTTCCACAAAGATTAGCAACAAGTTTGACAGTTTCTTTTTAGTGAACATCTGTATAGACAAAAATAAAATAACACAACATATTTCTCCAAGCTCCAAGCAGAGGCCTGGTTGTAAGGTGTGAATATGTTTTTCCAACCTTTAGGAGTCTCCGGGACGCCCAGGGGGCAGATGATCTTGCGGATGCAGTACTCAGAGCGGATGCCGTAGGGGCCCACGTCACGGCGCTTGATGATCTCGGTGGTGGTGATCTCCGTCTCGGATTGCTCTGTGGCAATGAGTGGGGATAGGGCTGGGTTTGTATGGTGATGAGGAGAGGCCCAAGAAGATGGAGGGAAAATGCACTACCAAAACACTCCAGAGAATCCACACACGCAGCTACATTTTCTGGAATTAGGCTAGTTTTTTTTTTAGTTTTTTATTTGATAATTGATATGTTAATTTATGTACATGGGCTGGTAGATAAATGAGAGTTCCTAAAACATAAGGCTGTGCGGTTTAAACAACACGCAAAGTAGAACTTGAGAAATAATATTCAGTTAGTTTATAAATACTTACCTCACTGAAAAAACAGAACAACTGTTAACTACAAACTATGTGATAGATATAAGCTTGCGGCATTAGAATGCCAGACAATAATTGGTTCACGTACTCCATCACATACCAAAAAAAAGACATAAATCGCATGAAAATCTAATTTGATATTTCAACACAGAAAAGGCTGCTCACATGGCAGTGTGGTGGCAACTAGAGGATTGAAACATGAAAATAAAAGGTATGTAATATTATTGGACTTAAACATACATGTAAATGCCCCCTCCAGCAAAACCAAATCTGGTCACTTCCAACGCCAACTATGATGTAAACTCAACTCCCAAGTAATTTAATCTCACATAGCTCGGCCAGACCTCGATCTGGATATGCGAGATTACCAGTCGTTTAAAATTTTTGCGGGATGGGAGCAGAAAAGATTTTAATAGCAAACAGTGTCGTGGCCGGGAGTGGTCAGGAATCGTGTGGTGGTGGGTGGGTGGGGGCCCCATCAGCTACTGCCGTTAGGCCGATGGCTGATATCAGATGTCACCTCAACTACCCTTTTATTGTGCCGCACACCCTGGGAAAATATGTGGATGAAAAGTAGAATTCCTGCATCACACTGTGACATACTGTAACTGCAGTGCTATAAAAAAGGCACCAGATCATCCTTTTGCAAAGCTGCTTTTTGTTAAGCTGGGCAGGCGACTAATGTAGACAAGCATGGATGTAAAAGTGTTGATTTGTTGGATGGTGGGTGGTCTACCTGTGCGTGTGGTGCCAACCGCAGAGGAGGGTTTAACGGCCATGTCATCCCATCTCAGACACGCCCACAGCAGCCGCAGCATTAGGCTCACGCCAGCCAGCGACCTGACCGTCTGCAGACGATATCTGGAAACACAGAGAGAGACGAGATGCGTTCGTAGTTTAAAACATCGGCACAACAAACCCACATGCTATATTACCAATGGGCAAATGAGGAAAAAACACTTCCAAGGAAATCTCAGTGTCAGGGAAATATCCGTGAATGAAAGTAATTTTATAAATAAATGTGCTTTGGAAGAACATATTGTACATCGCTGTCACTTGCTACATCAACGCACAGGCTCAACCAACATTATTATTGCTATTATTATAATACCAATTCAATCGTAGTCATATCAACTTCATATCAACTTTGCATAAAGGCCAAACAAATCATATGAAACCCTTAGTTAAGAGAAACCCCCGCCCCCCCCTTTTCCTTGGAAAAACAAGCATGCAACCACTTGCCATTTGGAAATGCAGTAGTGGTCTATTTAGCAAGCAATAGCATTTTTTCAGTGGCTTAACAATTTCAGAGAGGCAATACGATAAGACGATAAATTAGACTAAAGAGGATTTCTTGTTCCACTGGCCCTGGGGGATTTTGGGAAACAGTTAGTTACTAACCTCCTCCCAGGTTCTTATCCTAACCATAACCCCACCAAAACCACATCCACACTTATACTCTACCGCAGTGTCTGTCTGCAAGTCTAATTAAAACACACCAAATCCACACATAAAACTAATTTTACATCTCTAAGCTAATACTAAACCCAACCACATCTCTCTATGCAAAGAATTGAGTATTGTCCATCAGTGTTGCCAACTTGGCACATTTAGCTTTATTTCAGACCCCCCCCCCCCCCCCCCCCCGGCACCAAAATTAGTGAAAAGCTCCTGGCGGAAAATCTAGTGCTTTTTGGCTTGTTCAGTTGACGCGAAATTCGATTGACAGGCACCGGAGATAAAACCCTCAATTTTCACCATTTTTCCTCCTATGATAGTGGTTTTCAACCAGTGGTCCGCAGACTAAATGGTGGACAGTTAGTTAACCAGATGTAACTCTTTGAGAGCGCAAAAATGAATGGATGAAACCCACAGACCCACAAGACCCACAAGGGTCCATTTGGTTTACACTCTAAAGAGTTAAAATATTCATCATGTGAATTAGCCCTAAGTCTACACAAGTAGAGAATGTAGAACACTAATGGTCATTTTGATCTGTATGTTTATACTGTATATATGCAAGCATCTAGTGCATTCTTATGCATTTTGGAAGTACCACTAGTGCATTTTGGATTTTGGCAGTTGGCAACACTGTTGTCCATTGGCGTTCTTCAACCAGGACCTTTTTCAAGGTCCTGGTTGGCGCCAGGGTTGAGATGACCAGCGATGAACGTCATCCATGGAACAAGAGGTACCACTGTTCTGGATGGACTCAAGACTGTGATTCAATCACAGAATGACCGCTTGCCACGTTTCATAAATCATCTTACACAGGTTCAGAGATGATTACTAATGAATGAATGAATACTAAAAAGGCTCAAAAGTGTCAGTAGCTCCACAAAGTTCAAAGGAGTGAATGTAGCCGGTTTAATTCAATAAACTGTTGTAGGGCGTTACCTAAACTGCTTGAATAAATAAAACATACAGAAATATATACAAAATAGGATGACAGGATAGTGTCTTTTAATGAATCATTTTATGAGTCATTTCTTTGAGGTAAAGTAAAAAATGAACGCATTCCTGCTTTCCTCATGTCTGTGGTCACTGTCCCAACAATGAGCCTGACGTTCCTTATGGTCAGTTAAAAATATGTTGCACATCTATAAACACATGACGGGGACCGGGAGAAGGGGAAAAGATGTCCCCCTTTTCCAGCAGCGAGTGACCACAGACTAGCGGAGGACAGGACATCTCTCGGCCTGCATCGCGCAACATGGACACCCTGACACTTCTCTGACCACCAGATGATTCACGTCTGCTCTGGAACTCTGAGGTCCCTGCTGGTTTCCAGCCATGGAAAGTAACAAGTAAGTACACGTACTTGTACTTCCAATACTTTTAATTCTATTCCACTAGATCTACGATCAAAATATTGGACCATTACAAAATTATTTGAAAGCTTTAGTTCTGGTTACTTTGTAGGTACTTCAGCCCTATATACATTTCAGTCATCTGAAAATAGCACAAGCTACAAGCTCACAGTGTGTCTCATCGTGATGCTTTGTGAGATTGTAGATCTGCTTTTCCCACGATCTGATCTGATTTCCCCACGATTTGTAATGTATACATTTGATATCCTGAAACCTGTTCAACTTCTTTTATTCTTTTATTCAAGTCATTTTTTTCTGGGTTTTCCAGTTAATTTCCATATTCTTTCTACGTTGCAGTATTGATACTTTAACTCAAACGTGAGTATTTTTTTCCAGAGGTCTCGGTGTGACACGTGGCTCCGTGCCAGAACACGGCCGCAGGCCAAAGCCACGGATGGCAGGCGGGGAGGGAGGAGGAAGACATAAAATGGACAACAAGTCAACAGGACACGGCACGGCTGTGAAGCAGGGGACGGTTTGACGGAAGGCCATTGCCTCGCCTCTGTCACCTCACGTTTTAAGCAGCAGATTTTAAATAAAAGTGAACGGAGGGGAAGGCGATTTGACCACATCACCCCATGTGTGTAATTCTCTTGAACCACAAATCAGCAGAGCCCCCGTGCTATTACAGTATGTGCTGCTACGGCAGGGTCAACATTTATAATAATAGGCAGGTCCTGGGAACATTAAAGGAACCTTTACTGGCTGAACTTTCACACAGTCGGCCAAAAATTAAGACGTTTAAGGTATTAGAGGTGAATTCTCTTGCATTCCTCTTTTACTTTTCAACATATATCAATGTTGTACAGTCAGAGGTGGTGTTCTTAACACCACTGTAACAAAAAAAAACAAAAAAAAACATAACTCTGGTGTTTTTCTACAGTGTTTTTGAGATTAAATAATAATTAAACAAACTTTGGAGAGTTTCCAAAGCCACTATACTTCATGACAACTTCCAACACCTCAATGCTTTAATCCTCCAAGGTTTTAAAACATTTATTTATGGAACATAAATTTTAAAGGCAAGTAAAGGAACAGAGACACTCGGGATGACATACGGTATGTAAATAAAACGCAGCATTTCAATATATAAGACCAAAGCTCACTTGAAAAAAAAAAAAACTTAAAAATGTGTGTGTGTGAGATTATATATATAGACTAATATATACAGACTAATGTCATCTGGTAAACATTTAGGGACAGCCCCATTTAGCAGGTGAACACACACACACACACACACACACACACACACACACACACACACACACACACACACACACACACACACACACACACACACACACACACACACACACACACACACACACACACACACACACACACACACACACACACACACACACACACACACACACACACTTTGCCAGTCTCACAGCTGCAGCAAGTCATACACTAGCCTGACTACAATATTTCATCACTTATTTGATTTTCTTTGTTCTTTTTGAAACAGTGACTTCCTAAAATGTTGTGTAATTAAATATGGCTAATGAACTTTTGGCTCGTTGTTGCGTCACTGTTCCAACTCATGCCCATATTTCTCTTTTTATGTGAGTCACACATCATGAACTGAGCTATACTTTCTGCTTTATTCATTTGCAAAACTTATTAGGCGTTCAAATACTGAGTCCTTATATCAATTGCTTTGTCTTCCAAGTTTTGGTTTTCTCCCTTTGATTCACATGTACTTGTAGAATAAATGGTTATGCAGATGACTGTGGGTAAGTGAAATTTCTCTCAATATAATGTCTATACAGGATCTTTATGTGTGAGAGTGTGTGTGTGTGCGGGCGCATCTACCTGTCCATGTGTACAGTATAGTGATAGATAAAATCATGATAAAATCATGAATATCGGCCGCGGCCGATAATCGAATTCGATATTCATGATTTTACAACCCCAATTCCGTTGAAGTTGGGACGTTGTGTAAAATGTAAATAAAAACAGAATGAATTGATTTGCAAATCGTTTTCAACCTCTATTCAGTTGAATACACCACAAAGACAATATATCTAATGTTCAAACTGATAAACTTTATTGTTTTTTGAAATTATACAATCTTTTGTAAATTGATCCCTGCAACATGTACCAAAAAAGTTGGGACGGGGGCAACAAAAGACTGGGAAAGATGATGAATGCACAAATAACGCCTATTTGGAACATTCCACAGGTAAACAGGTTAATCTTAAACAGTTTAATATCGTGATTGGGTATAACAGGACCATCCCAGTCGTTCACAATCAAAGATGGGGCAAGGTTCACCACTTTGTGAACAATTCTGTGAGAAAATCATCCAACGGTTTAAAGACAATGTTTCTCAACATTCAATTGCAAGGAATTTGGTGATTTCATCATCTACAGTCCATAATATAATCAAAACGTTCAAAGAATCTGAAGAACTTGCTATACTAAAGCGACAAGGCCGAAAACCAACACCGAACACTTGTGACCTTTGATCCCTCAGATGGCTCTGCATTAAAAACTGACATCATTGTGTAAAGGATATTACTGTGAGGACTCAGGAACACTCAGAAAACCATTGTCAGTTTACATAATTTGTCGCTACACCTGCAATTGCAAGTTAACTCTACCATGCAAAGCAAAGCCATACATCAGAAAGGTTGGTTTGAAAAAACAACCAGAACAACAACCAGCAATGCCTTCTCTGGGTACAATATCATTTGAAATGGTTAGACACAAAGTGGAAAAGTGTGCTGTGGTCTGATGAGTCCACATTTCTAATGATAGTGGACCCAGAGAAGGCATTTCTGGTTGTTTTTCTGGTTGTTTTTCAAACCAACCTTTCTGATGTATGGCTTTGCTTTGCATGGTAGAGTTTTAACTTGCACTCGCAGGTGTAGCGACAAATTATGTAAACTGACAATGGTTTTCTGAGTGTTCCTGAGTCCTCACAGTAATATCCTTTACACAATGACATCAGTTTTTAATGCAGAGCCACCTGAGGGATCAAAGGTCACAAGTATTCTGTGTTGGTTTTCAGCCTTGTCGCTTTAGTATAGCAAGTTCTTCAGATTCTTTGAACGTTTTGATTATATTATGGACTGTAGATGATGAAATCACCAAATTCCTTGCAATTGAATGCTGAGAAACATCGTTTTTAAACCGTTGGATGATTTTCTCACAGAATTGTTCACAAAGTGGTGAACCTCGCCCCATCTTTGATTGTGAACGACTGGGATGGTCCTGTTATACCCAATCACGATATTAAACTGTTTAAGATTAACCTGTTTACCTGTGGAATGTTCCAAACAGGCGTTATTTGTGCATTCATGACCTTTCCCAGTCTTTTGTTGCCCCCGTCCCAACTTTTTTGGTACGTGTTGCAGGGATCAATTTACAAAAGATTGTATAATTTCAAAAAACAATAAAGTTTATCAGTTTGAACATTAAATATATTGTCTTTGTGGTGTATTCAACTGAATAGAGGTTGAAAACGATTTGCAAATCAATGCATTCTGTTTTTATTTACATTTTACACAACGTCCCAACTTCAACGGAATTGGGGTTGTATTAGTGTGGAATTGTCCTTTAATAATCGGTATCGGTGCTCAAAATAAATAATCGAAAAAAGAGCAGCCGATTATTTGTATTTATTATAAATGTTCAAAAATGGTACATCGACCACTTTCATTGAAGATCCGGTAGATTGTGGTGGTAAGGAGATGTATAGCTGTGTGTCTCTGACTCTATCACCTCATGTATTTATAGATTTATCCAAATTATCCAAAATGTATTTTCTCTTTTTCTTTTATGTCTGAAGCTCTGTGCCTGTACTTGAATTAAAAAAGATGCATGTGATGGAGGGGAAACTGAAACACTTTTGCTGCTTCCGCACTTTTATTCTATTAAAGTAAATAATAATCGTATCGGCTGATATCGGCTATCGGCCTTTTTGATGTTCCACTAATCGGTGATCGGAAACATCGGCCAAAAGTCTGATCGGTCGATCTCTAAAGTACGTGTGTGTGTGTGTGTGTGTGTGTGTGTGTGTGTGTGTGTGTGTGTGTATGCCTGTGTGTGAGGCAGATTTTGCCTACCTCCACGTGATGCCAAACGTAGGCCTGGGTGAGGGGTACGGCCAGATATCCGCAGACGGCTTGGCGTTGTAGCTGAAGATGGGCACTTCTCGAAATCCGCCCCGCCTTGCTAGCACTTTAAGGTCATCCATCGGCAGCACGAAAATACTCTTTCGACAGCTCTTGGTGACAAACTTGCGGTACGACGGTAACGCGGTGTCAGATCGCGTCTTCTTGGTGCGGGAAAATTTGAGCAGGCGAACGCGAGACCTGGTCGACGACTCTTGGTTCCCACTGGGATCCGTGGTCGTCTTACTGCTGGAGGACAGCAGCGTTACCTTTTGCTCCTGCGTCACCGTTTCGCTCTGGCTGTCCTCCGACTGACTGTCGGGCGTCGGCGAGCGGATTTTGGTCACGGTCGTTTTGGTCATGGTAGTGAGGGTGGAAACAGCGCTGCTCTCCGTCGTCGAGGCCGCCGCGGCCGTGGGTGTGTCCCCGGGCAAGCACGGCGGCACCTTGACAACCTTCGTCTCCGTGGTGACTGTAGTTGTGGATGTCGTCGTCATAGTGGTGGTTACCTGGGTAACCGTTGTGCCACCGCTGCCGTTCTCCTCCGCAAAGTCGTTACTCAGACTGGATTCTTCCGCCGAGGGTATCGGAGAGGGTGCCATCCGAATTACCTTGACCGGCGGGCTACGTTTGGTCTCCGACAGCGCGCTCGATACCGATTGGTTGTGCTGAGTGGCAGTGCTCCGAGTGCCCGCTTCAAGTGCATTTATATGGTTTTCCACTCTGGCTGCCTTCACCGGAGGCTGGTAGTCCAGATCCGATACCGCTACCTTGCTCTCTGCCTCCACCATGGGGGACAAGTTGGGCTCCTTGCCCCGAACCGCGTCATTTACAGCGGCCGCGTCTCCGTTCACCAAGGCCTTCTGTTGGCCATTGTCCCTTGGTAAACTGACGAGACAATCTCCTTCACCTTTGCTTGCGTTATTCATCTTGATGTCGGCACTGTTGTCGAGTGCTTCATGGTTCGGAGACACCAAAGACTTGGACAGCATGTCTTTGGTCTCCAAAGTGTCCTTCCCATTCACTTGACGGCAGAGAGGAAGTTGCTGAGTGGTGACCGTGCTAATGCCCTCAGTTCTATTTTGCCCAATGCCTTGTGTTATGTCATTGTTCACCTTTTGCCCCTTGCCATTCTCCGCCGTGCTTGGATGCTCAGAGCTGACAGTTTCCGAAATGTTTGTACTTGTTGATTCCGAGTTCGAGTTCAGTGTACTCACCTGGGGCCCCGTGTTGCAACTAGAAGACTTGCAGGTTTCCGAAGGTAAGCAAGCAGTTTGTTGTGCAAGCGAACTCTGTTGAGGCAGCTGAGGTGTCATTTCTTTAACCTCTTGCCTTGACGTGCCCAAACTAACCCCTGCAGGCCCTGTAGTCCTTTCCCCCATTTGTTCCTGCTCTGTCCGGGGCAATGTGGCAGTTTGGTTCTGTGGTGAAGCCAGTGCTCCACCTGCAGTGTCTTTGGACGCGTTGTCTGGAACAGAGAGAGGAAGAGGAGGCACAATAGTCCTGTCTACAACCTTAGAAGGTTCAGCCTTAATCTCGGCCTTGACCTCGGCCGACCCGGGAGCAGGCGTTGTGGAGCTTTTCTCCTCCGATTTTACAGAAACACCTGATGTGAGCTGATCCGAGACCAGAGCCCGGGGCTGGAGGAGCTGCCGTGGCCGAAGTGGGGTGACTGGTGGTTGAGTAAGGCCCTGAGGTTTGGTGGTCAAGGCTTGTAGCCTCTGTTTTTCCTCCATGGCATGCTGCTTGACGCGGCGATCTAATAAGCCATCCAGCTTGGAGGCCTTGACCACCTTCTTGTAGGCGATGCGGGTGAGGAATCCTTTGCTGACGTCCACGACGTCATAGTTGAAGGGACGTTCAGAGCTTTCGCTGTGCTCTGCCTTCATTGATTTCTCCTCCTGCACCGTCTTGGTCCCTGGTGTGAAGAGAAAAACTGATATGTAATTTCTATCGCCAGGAATCTGAAATTGTACTTTGAATTTCCCAGGCTATTTTCAGGGCAAAGAATGTTCCACTTTTTGTCAGCAACATATTTCAATTAGCCAACTTGGTATGTTCTGGGCAAACCCATTCGGTCGACTACCTTGCTTTGTGATGAATACACCAGGTTGACAAGATGATGTAGTTTGATAAGGACATAGGACTGATATTAGACATTCAAACATCTGAATTTCAAACAAATTCTACGAGATGTGATTAGCAGAAGAACGCAAACCTATCAAACCTTTTCCTTCATCTGGTCCTGAGTCTGCGGGGTCCACATCCATCTTCTCAGCTGCCTCTTCCAGCGATGGGGCCTCCATCATCTCCTCCTGTCCCACCTCTGCCTTCTTGCCATCCTCCACCTTCTCTTGCCGCCCTGCCTCCTCGGTCTTTCCATCCTCCATCTTCTCTTCCTGTCCCGCCTGCTCCGTCCTTCCATCCTCCATCTTATCCTGAAACAAGCCGTCCGCTGAGGTCTTGGAAGTGCATAACGAGTCTCCATGTTTTTCCTCTTCACTGCTGGCCACCGCTCCCTGACGCTCTGCTGTCGCCACACTCGGCCGTCGACTCAAGTCCAGCAGAGTACACTTTTTGCCCAGTTTGGCATCTATGGAAGGTGACAGGAGAATTGTTTTTTGTTTTAAATCAGTCCATTTCACATTCATTCTAAAAACAAGGAATCATTTGAGTAAAACCAAGCACATTAAACAATAATCAAACTAATAATCAAAACAAAACAGCCTTTTAACTGTTGAATTGCCAAGGACGTTAAGACGAGTAGTTGTAAAGATTTCTGCAGCTGCTGTTTGTCATTTTTTTTGTTTGTTTTTGAGATAATCAATCAATTACTTGCATATAAATGGCACTCTGGACCTCAAGGTGGCGCTACAGGCTGGCAAAATGCCTAAGTTAAGCACTACAGGCTGGCAAAATGGCTAAGTTAAGCACCAGACACCATTGAAATAAAATATTTTAATTATGTATAATATGTGCTAGGGTACCATACATTGGTATGATGAGACATCCCAACAGATCATTGAATGAATGACTGAATAATTCATTCAGACACTAAAAACGCTGAACTTTCAAAGAGAACTGAGAGACTGAAGATTAAATACATTTGCAGTGGGACAGATATAGGCCATGGTGGCAGAGAGTGCACTCGTGGAAAGCAAAAACATGATAGTAAACCACATGTTGTGCAGACACGGACCTTCCAGTTCTTTGCGGTAGTTGGGGTTGGTGTTGCCAGGCAGTTTGGGAACAAACCGCTGTACATGGGTCTTACTGACCCAACTCCAGCCCCCATAGCCTGTGACACGATACTCCTCTCCTTTCTGCTTCCAAACCTGCACACAGCAGAAGAAAGAAAAAGAAAAGAAAGAGGGGAAAGACACATGAAAGGAGGTTAGAGCAGAACAAGAGAAAGGAGAGTTTAGAAGATCGGAGGTGAGTCACACACTGGTTTAAGTGACCATTTGATCAGCTCACTCTACGTGCTTGAAAGAGGCATTACACACAGGCCACACACACACAAGGCACAGGAAGCGGTAATTAAACAACGTCCTGGTCATTAGCTGTAGCACTGGATGGATTCAGACAGGATGGAAACCTAGTAAGGCTGTGGTTCTTGGACATGAAAGCAGCTCCAGTGCGATGTGTAAACATGGGTCAAAAGATAGCGCATGGCAGCTTGATGTGTGCTCAACACTCCACGAGAAAAGTCTCTTTCCCAGGTTCTGAACTCACTACTGCATTGAAATAACCTTATGTCTACAGTTTTTACCCATTTCCCCACTTAAACAGCTTTTCCAGTGTTAAGTCTAACAAATTCCACCCATTTTCAACATTTTACTGTCATTAATTAATATACCTTTGCGATGTTGTGTGGACATGATAAAAAAAAAAGTTCTCCAATTCTGTGTTTCCTAGAAATGAAGGTCTGAAAAAAATCATTATCATGGTGAGACACAACTTGACGACTTCATCAAGTTGTGTTTCACCATGTTAATTGAACTGCTAGGTTGCATTTGGTTCAGATTTGTACTCTCAGGATTTTTTTGAAAATGGGTGGAATCCCCCTTTAAAGTAATAGCTAGATAAGTGTCAAAAAATAAGCTAAATAAGAGTCATAATCTGATTAATCGATGAATCGGTTGAATAATCGGCCGTTGAATCGATTATGAATAATATGAAAATAATCGTTAGTTGCAGCCCTAGTAAAGTGTATTTGACCCAGTTGGCCTGTCCTTTACCCTACCTGGTGTTTGATGGGGAAGGTGTATTTGACCCAAGTGGCCTGCTGCATCGTCTCCTCCTCTTCCAGCTTCTTCTCCCTCTTCTTCACCTTCTCCTTCTCCTCACGCTCGATGGATGTCATACGGTGCAACCTGCAACACGCCAACACCACGTGAGAAACAGTTTGTCAAGTGCAGCATCAGATTGAACTGAATGATTATCATTTAGGGGTATTAATATTGTCAATGGCGCGTCATTAGAAGAATAACAATTTCTCTTCTTGTGAGCCTGAGAGGGTAATAAAGACTGAACATTTTATTGTTTTTTGTTTTGTCTCGTTGCATCCCTAGCTGCCATTACACCTGGGTGATAGATGCACCCCCCTAAAATCGGCAATGATCACTGATGTATATATTATTATATTCCCAAATCCTGGATGACATCTAGTCACCTATCAGAATATCGATCATAACAATATAGAGAGAGATATAGTATTTGGTGAGTACAGATCATACTTTGCAGTGGGAAAACAGAACGAGTTGTCATAAAATGTATCGTGGTGGAACACAAATCAATTTATTGTCTTCAATTTATGACAATTCTGACTGGACGAAGATACAATGTCCCGTTTCACATGTTTTTTCAGATGATAAATGCACCCATTGTATAAAACACAGAATGAACAGCTGGACAGAGCACAGCGTGAGTTTCATCTAGCAAACAAGCGCTGTGGTGAGTGCGAACACGTTCTGAAATGTGAAATATGACCTACAAACAAATAACCAGAGCCTCTTGGGGAACACAAGTCATTCTGAAAGAATTACAAGTTCAGAAATCTAAACTGTACTAAATCCTGGTCCATGGCTTAATTAAGTATAAATAGTTGACATTCCAACCACACTTTATTGACCAAGTTATTCTTAACGCTTTAAGATCTGAGGAGGCCAATTCTACATATGGCTTCTAAATAAGTAGTTTTCCTACTTTCAAGATTTCTTTTTTTTTAATTTCCACAAATAGCAGACATGTGTTATGTGCACTTGCACATCTACTATTTTTGCATAGCCAATGATGAACGCTAAAATCTCAAGGACCCAGTTCTAACGGGTTAATCAAAAACGCTGAGCAAATCAAACATGCACACACAACACGCATACAAACGATGTACACATAACTGGGATGCATAGCACTCTCCCACACACACACACACCTTCCCACATTAACTTTGATGCCAGGCTCACACCAACACTTTGTAGTGTGGCTCAGCGCTTTAAAGGAGCGTTGTGGTGCAGAGGCTGCAGCGCAGGCGGAGGTAGGTGGTGCAGGTAGCAGAGCCCTAGTCTAAATATTATGCTTTGCGCTGGGGGTGGGCTACTTGATGTGATCTGCTACTGATCACATCAGGCCTGCATAACTGTTTGGCCACAAGTCCTGTGTGTGTGTGTGTGTGTGTGTGTGTGTGTGTGTGTGTGTGTGTGTGTGTGTGTGTGTGTGTGTGTGTGTGTGTGTGTGTGTGTGTGTGTGTGTGTGTGTGTGTGTGTGTGTGTGTGTGTCCAATCCATGCACTCAAAATGTTAAAAAAAAATCCTCTGAAATGCTTTCAATTTTTTTTGCTTGTAAATTGAATTTGTCTCATTAAGAAAAGTAAATGACTCCTGGCTTAATGAGATAGAGATGTGCCAGTCAATCTTAGTTCTGAGTGGGTTTTTGTGCGTGTGTGTACCTGGTGTGGCCCAGTGCGTCCTTCCAGACAGGCAGCATAGCAACAGGTTTAATGGCACATTCTAGGATGGCCATAGCCAGGGCAAACTCCCTAGCCTTGCTGCACATCTGAACTGCCTTGATCCAGTTGGTCCTGTCCAAAGAAAAACAAACAAATATATTAGCTTTGCTTTCAATATTCTTCAACAATGTTTAAGTTACAGTAATTGTTATACAAATAGCTAAACTTCCGCACCGGTGCGAAGCCCAGTTGGGATGCATGAACGGTGCAGGGACGTTGTTCTCCAGCTGGATGATGGTGAGTCTCAGCGTGGAGATGGTCAGAACCTTGGAGCCATGGATGGAGCCGTTCCATTTGAAGTCTCCTGCTGGTGTCATGCAGAACTTGTGGGAGAGATGCCGCCTCTTGTCGTGGTCCTGGTTGTAAAGAAGTATAAGTTGGGTTTTTACATGGAGAGCTTGAGAAAATTGCCTTCCTTTATTTTTAAATTTTAAAGCCAACAGTACAAGGACACTGAAAGTAATTTGGTGAGTACTGAAGCACAGCGAAAGAGAAGATTTAATTCGGCAATTTCAGAAATCAAGCAACCATAATATCGAAGATAGTTCAGGTTTTTTACATTCGGGTCAGAATAACACATCCTGCCAGTCAGTACCCACTGACTAACTGGGCAGGTATTTCACAAGAAACCTGAACTTGCCTCTCTGTGTTGGTGTTTGTTGAGCGCCAGGGCGTTGGTGCTGTACTGGTTGTGGTAGACGCGGTACTTGCCCTCCTGGCCCAACTTGAAGTAGTTGCTAAAGGTTCCCTTCATCACCACCTCTTTGGCACGCGTACTGACTCGCGTGACGTCACCCTGCGCATTCACCACCAGCACCTGAGGGATGAATGAATCCGTTAGCAGCGAGTAGACCCAACAAACACAACATCGATGTGAATTTATTCCAATTTTATGTCTCTCCTTTTCCTTCTGCAATGCAGAGAGATTCCCCCACTCTGTATGTAATGCCAATTTTCCTATCACACAACAAAGTGATGGTCTCTAGCCACAATGTAATACAGTTCTACATTTTTGGAGTAGTGGTGCTCTACCATTGCATTGGCAAAGTTTGCACACTGTATAACAAGACGCGATGTCTCGAAACATTTTAATTACAGCCAATTATAGCCATAGTGCTGCATCGCAGACCAAGCATGACAAATTCGAAAATAACATGTTTTGGATGATAAAAAGTGAAAGCAGTCTGACAGAGATGGATAATGTCTGCAATCATGTTCAATGCACATGTTAACAATGTTTAGCAATTTTGTAATGAGTAATTTAGGAATTGAAAAACAGGCTGACAGCAGTGTATAATGCAATATGAGTGTTTCAACTGCCCAGGGCAGGTAAAAATAAATGGTCGCCCAGGTGATGGCACACGTCGTGTTTTGAGTGTGGATGCATACTATGAGACAAATTGACCTTGCATACTACGGCATTGATACATGATTTGACACTGCAGATTTAGGGTACTCACCTCCTTGCCCTCCTTGAAGCCCTTGTTTGCTTCATGAACAGCGGCAGCCACCTGCTGGCTCTTGAGTTGGCTCAGTTTACTTTCAGGGTTCCTGAGCCGCGTCACCATCCGTGTGGACCCAGACTTCTTACCACCAGGCCCCGGGGTCTCTCCGTCTTTACTATCACCTGGAAACACACATGAGATTTACAGGTCACGTTGTAGGTCTATGTACAGCGTGGAAAAACACTGTCAAATGTACTACATCACTTCACAACAGAAGGGTGTTGCTGCTGGCGGCTCAGACCTGTGTCATCCAGGCTGGCCAGAGATGACTGGGAAGACTTATCAGCCAGGTCAGGGGGCTCAGGGCCCCTGGGGTGAACCCCCGTCGTCGTGCTGCTGCTGTTACCATTCTCCTCGCTGGGCTGGGATGGCTGGCTGAGGCTAGGGACCCCCTCCCCGCTGAGTGGGACCGATTCGGACGCTGGTTTCTCGGCTGCGAAGCATAGATGGAACAGATAACAAGTTTGTCTTGCATTTTACCAATTGTCATTTGTCGTATAAAATGACAGAATATTTAATATTTCCCCTGGCACAGACATGAAAGTGCTACAGTGAATGAAACTCAGACAAGGTCAGCTGCCAAACATGACCTCTCAGGTGCAGGTCAAGCACAAGAAAAGTTTCACTTCCAAAGTGAGCCTCAAGAAGTAAATGGCAAGGTTGGGGCTCCCCCTAGTGATAAGCAGAAAGAAGTGCACATACCCAGTAACTCAAACAGGAAGTCAGATAAAGCAATGGACTACTTTAGCAGGCAGAGACCGGCCTAATCCCCCCCAAAATATATATGAAAATATAAATAAAAAAGCCAAGCAGGATGACAAAACATCAAGCTCCACCATGTGCAGCTTGTACACAGAGCATGTCAGTACTGCCCGCCTACACAGTAAAATCCAGAGTGTTAATTTGGCGTTAAATAAATGAACCCTCCAAATGTTATGGCATAGAAGATGAGCTTCTAGGAACACTTGCCAAATATGAGAACAGACTGATGTGAGTCAGCAAGGCTCCTGGTGTTCAACAACTGTACTGTGTAAAATTAAAGCAATCCAACCAAAAAAAAAACCTTGGTTGGTTGGTGTGAAAGCAGCAATCACACCCATGTTAACTGTTGAAGCTCAGTGCCATTCAACTGCTGACAATGGGTGCAATTCTGAATCGCCTTGGTGTAGCCAAGTATGGTGTAAGTCCTCTCATTGGCTGCATGGCAGCAAATCAGGTGTGGGTCCGTGCTCATTGGCTGCATGGCAGCAAATCAGGTCTGCGGCCTTGGGCTAGGCCAAAAGCCTATACCACCAGGCCTGGGCCTGGGCCTACCAAATAATTATCCATAATAATTAAAACCAGACATCAAGAGCTTCAACTCATGATGAACAAAGCAGGGCAGTACAGTAACATTTTTAATTGGGGGGTTCAGGTGATTTCTGGACCTTTTGAATTGCAGATTTTAATTATTCTGGGTAATTATTTGGTAAGCCCAGGCCCAGGCCTGGTGGTATAGGCTTTTGGCCTACTACAGAGGCCCCAGAGCTGATTTGCTGCCCTGCAGCCAATGAGAAGACTTACACCATACCTGGCTACACCACAGCTTTCAGTGCCATTCAATTGCACCCAATGACATTTCATGCATTCTGATTTTCATCTTTCAGCAAAAGCTAACTTTGAGGCACTCAAGAAAGCAGAGTGACAAAAGGTGCAGAAAAAAAATCATTGCAGCTAAAATTCAAGGAGGGAAAAAATGACAGGAACGTCTACTACTTCTGCCAAGTGGAATGAAGAGGAAAGTCTGAGACATGTGGCTTCATGGTCAGACTGTGGGCGAGATAGGCACTGCTTAAAGAATGACCAAGCACATAAAGTGTGAAAGAACAAGCAAGGCCAGAAGACCACGTGGCAATAACTAGCGTGCATCTTGTTTATACAATCCTCCGTGTAGTTGGGGATCTGGTGTCAACTTTTCACCACTACGCCAACAGATCCTGGAGTGTCCTGTATACCTTGGCTCTGTTCGGGGCCTTTTGCACCAGCAAGCTGCTCTCCCACAGCCTCTGCGGTCGAGGCAGGGTGGGGTGGAGCTTCCGTGGCCAGACTAGGGCTCTCGCTGGTGGGGAGGGTTGGAGCTGGAACTGCAGTGGATGAAGGTTTAGATCCCTCTGACAAACTACCGCTGCATTTGTCCTCCTGACCAGTAGATGGCAGTAGTGGAGTAGGAGTAGTAGTAGTAGGTGGAGTCTCTCCGACTACAGATCAATGGCAGCAATGTTAAAATTTGGCAGTCTTGAGGGTGAAAATAAATGGCCCACTTCTGTGAGCAATAGACAGTGCCCACAGTTGAGCTATGCAAATCAATGCTGCAGTCATGCCATAACGACTAATGTCACTACAATAAAACGGTGTGCAAGTGTCCTCAGATGCCACTGTTGACCTCATCGACAAACAGGTTAAACCAGAACCAGAACTACAGACAAGTCCTCCTGGGAATATCATTGTGGAGGGACACTAGAAATCATATAATCGTCTTGTGTAAACATTATATCCCTCATCATCATCGTGTTGTGGCTTGTGCAAAAAACTCTATCCATCATCATCATCATCACAGTTATGCATCATATTACCTGTCGTCTTCAGGTCCTCCTTTGTCTCCTCTTGGGAGGCGGCAGCTTCGTCTCCATCCTTGTCCTCCTCCTTGGCCGTGATGGCCTCCTGTGGTCCCTCTTCTTTGAGCTTGTCCTCCCCATCCTCCTCCTCCTGCTGCTTTTCCACATCCAGCTCCTCTTTCTCCCTCTCCAGGCGTGCCTTTAGGGACTCCTCTGCGGCGCGTCTCTTCACCTCCTCCAGCTCCTCCTCCTGCTTGGCCCGCATCCGCTCCAGGATCTCATCTGGACAGAGAGAGGAAGAATGAACCATGTCAATAACAGGACCCATGCATGGGTCTCACCACCCAATGTGTGGAAAACTCAGTTTTCACATAAGACCTCACAATTTCACATGTCATGTAAACACAGTGAAAACATATAGATTTTTTAGTTTTTCTGCATTGTGAAAGATGGTTGTATACTTACTAGACGTTTACTTTTACATACTGTTGTTATGGTTAATACGGTGCTCTCTATTGTTATTTTCTTAATAGGACAAATACTGTCGGATATTGCTACCCGACAGTATTTCATATATGTAACTTTGTTAACCAACTGCTGTATGATTCCCCCACATGATGAATGAAGACATCTTATTATTAGCAGTATACAAAAAGAAAGTTTGAATGGAGTTGAATTATGTACAGTAGATTGATTGTGATTGTGTAGAACAATGTACAGTATGGATGGGTGTGAGCGAGGATGACAAATGTCGGCATCAATATGCATCAGTTTCTCATCAGATTTACTCATCCAAAACAAAAGGCTCTGAGGTGTGTGTGTGTGTGTGTGTGTGTGTGTGTGTGTGTGTGTGTGTGTGTGTGTGTGTGTGTGTGTGTGTGTGTGTGTGTGTGTAAGCCTTCATAGTGCGTTGTGTGACATTCTTCAATCCAGTGGAACCAAAGACAAGTGTTGTGTGACATCTACCCTCATGGCTAAGCTGCCAACGATACGGTTTGGGGAAACGGGCTAAATCCCATTTTGACTGATGACTACTTGACAGCTACAACACTACATGAGTCATGACAATGAGAACACGCAGTGCTAACATATTAGCATGCACAACTGCAGCCACTGCACTGCACACACTTCCAAAAAAACACAAACCTTGGATAACATGCAGTGTTTAAATAGACATGAAATTTCTATCGGGAATGTAGGAAATATCACATTTTTTCCCAATGCATAGTGAGTACTTTCGAGATTTCCCTCTTCTAGATAAATGAAAGCATTTTTCAAGGACGTCATCGTTTATTTTTGGCTGAAGTTGAAGATTCACACTACAGTCTCAGCTTTGATGCAGCACTGACGTAGCAAAGAAGAATCATTTTCATTCATTGTGTTCAGGGGGAAATTAAACCCTGTGTTCGTACTGCAGAAAAAAAACGTGTCCCCAATTCAAATCGATTGCGAGACTTGAGTGGAATACCACGCTCTTTCCAATGTTTTAAACATGTTTCAGCTTTATTAGCAATCATTTGAAATGACAACACAGAAATGAGCACTATGCTTCTCACTGCCTCTGGATACTGGCTGAGTGGAAGGAGCAGGGCATTCAGGAAATTGGACGGCGGCCAGGCCGGGAGCAGGCTTTAGGTTACATAATGGCAGTTCTGGTTCCTATGGCTCAGTTACGTAGTATCTATGACTGGGTGGCATTCATTGGCACTGGGGAGAAGACACAGTCAGTGAGAAGTGTGTCTGTGAAGTTTGTGAGTCATGGAAAGATGGAAAGAAAAACAAACAGGAACAGTGAAAGAAATAACGAAGGAAAGAGAGATGGCAAGCTAGAGCGACAGAAACATTTTCTTTTGTGAGAGAACAAAATAGACTAATGAGAGAGAAAGCAAAGCAACCAGGATCTTGTTGTTGAGCATAGAGCCACTCTGTTACAACAATGATCCATTGTTAGGAAAAGGGGCTGATGAGATTTTTGTCCTCAGAGTCCGATGTATGCAGCAGAAAAAAATGTGTTCATTAACTCAACAGTTTTCCGTATACCCACAACTGCGTGCCGAAGTCTGGGTTTGAATCCTGCCATTGCTTCCCTAAGTTCCCTCCCTCCATCATTATCAACACTACACTACACTTTGTTACATACAAACTTACCGTTGGCTGCTGTGAGGAAACACTTGTTGTTGCCACGGGCCTTGTTGGTCAGGTCCTCTGTGATGTCCATGTGGACATGGACCTCCTCTCTCATCTCCTCCAGTGCAGCGTACAGGTCCGCCTCCCAGTACTGCTTGTCCAGACAGTCAATGAGTTCCGCCAGCTGGACCTGAAGAAGCAGGAGACATGGCAGGAGGTGGTGGAGGAAGGCGAGAGGAGTAGAGGAGAAGCGAGAGGAAGAGAAGAAGTGGATATTATCAAACAAATGCACAAGTGATGAAAAAGCTGCGCAGAAATCTCATTGGTCTGTTACAAAAAATAAGAATCCTTTACCTTAGTGCTGTAGTACCAGATGGCTTTATCCTCCTGCTCACCCTCCTCCTCGCTGTAGCCGAGACAGGATTGAAAGGATAAGTGGAGGGAGAATGGTAGAGGCGTTTGAGGACGAGAGAGAGAGAGAGAGGGAGAGGGAGAGAGAGTGAGAGAGAGAGAGACAGACAGAGACAGCAAAATGATGCACTCATATCAGTGGTTCTCAAAGTTCTTGGTCTCAGGTCACTCCGGTAAATTACGTTTTTGCAAAAGCACTCCTTGGGGCAAAGGACGTAACCACAGCCATCATGACAAATGTGATGACCTCATCAGTTGTCACAGATTCTCCAAGAGAATCTGAATTTCAATCCCAAATGTTATTAATATCCCCTGGCCTTGACTATGAATTACATTTTTACTTTAGAGAACATTAACAATACATTTGTCATATCTTGACATCAGCCAGTGTTGTTTGTTTGAGAATATTTTGACTTAGTCTTAGTCTTTTGAGTAACACACATTTTGTCTTTTAGTCCCATTTAGTCTTCTGAAATTATTTTTTTAGTCTAGTCTTAGTCGACGAAATGTCAACATTGATTTAGTCTTAGTCTCAGTCTTAGTCTTTTTTTAGTCTAGTCTTTTGAAAACACACATCTTTTAGTCCCAATTAGTCTTCTGAAATTCATTTTTGTTAGTCTAGTCTTAGTCGACTGAATGTCAAAAACCTTAGTCGACTTAGTCTTTAGTCTTAGTCTTAGTTGACAAAAACAACACTGACATCAGCTACAATCAAGAGTGGAGAGACATTCAGATAGATCTTTAACTGACTTTTGCTTTACCTACAGCACTGATCAGTTCTGTAGCCTAGCTCTGCAGTGTCTCTGCTAACACTATAGACGTTTGTTTTCAAACGTCTATGGTCAATCTGATATCCGAACATGTGCACGACTGCACATGCATGCGCTGATGCTCAGTGTTTATTTATTCGACTGGGTGTAATTACACATATAAATGTCATGCATTTGTGAAGAACACTGAAGGAATAGGCAAGTATTTGCCCCTGCCAAGCTACCTGACTTGGATTTGCAGATACAGTATATCATATTGGATGCAAATGACAAATCGTCCCATTCAATTTCAGGTGAAAATAGTATCAAGCACAGGCACAGGGATAAAATTCCTGCCTATTCATAGCCTAAAGATACATGTGTCTAGTGCAATGACAGATATACCCAAGACTGGAAGGTTGACAGCTTTCTGCACAGCACAGTCCTTGCCAGGTACCATGAGACATCTTCTCACAAAGTCACAATACAGTCTATTCAGCATCCTCAGAGGAATTCACTTGACACACATGGGCACACATGTATCCCACACTGATGCATGCACATTTATTGCACGCTCAGTCACCCCCTCACACAAACCTGCCACTGTGCACATCGCTTGGAGTGACACATAGAAACACATGCGCACACACATACACACGCACACACATACATAAAACATGGGCCTAGTACACAGGCCACTTCTGAGATTGCATTTCTGTGTGCGTTCTGCTGTGCACTCGCAAAAACGCCATGTGCTTATGCAAACAGATCCACAGATCCACACACAAATTCTCCATGGGAAAGTGAGGAATGGATCTATTACATGATAGCACCTTCTGAGATTTGGGGGCGAGTTGGAGGCAGGGGAGCAGGAGCCAATGATAAGAGGAGCCCAGAGGTCCTTACAGTATAGTTCAAATCATGTGTTGTAGAGGTGATCCACGGTCCTTTTTATGGTTTATGTAGTGGGCTGCCGGCTGCTGACCCAGCATCCATGCCATCTGGGACTGTTCAATAGCTATATAATATGCTAACGTATGGACCCAATACTGCTGACATAACGATGCTACACACACCTTGTAGAGGGCATGCTGAGAGTACATCTATGCAAGTTTTTATTCAATACAGAAGGCAGTGTTCTGTTGCTAAGCACATCACAAAAGCAAAGAACTAGCATAGAAGTATTTTTATATCTTATTTATAAATGGAAACTATCTAGATAGCTGCTCGAATGAAGATCTATGCCGTCTTAATACTGACTCAGGGTATAATTAACCTTAAAAAAATAATAAAAGCATGTCAATTGTATGCCAAAATGGTAGCAAACATCAACGTGAGAAGATCCCAGGCACTAATAATCATTAAGATCTATTTGAGGTCTACTTCACACTAGTTATTTTATATTTGCGTAACAACAGTGACAGCAGCACATTATAGGTGAACAGTTCTCTTATTTTATATTCCACAGATCTGAAGACAGAGCGCCCTGGCCACTTTCAGGTGTTTAGACAGATACAGTATCTTGTGTTGTGTGTTTATAGACGGTTGTGTCACTCTCAAACGAACACTTATTGGTCCAGAAACCTTAGCTGAAGTGGCTTTCTGACAACTAATAATAGTTTGGTACAGTTTAAGGAAAGAAATTTCTAATCATCACAAATTTTACAGTTTTCTGGCCTATGAACAGGTTTTTCATCCCATGAATTTGACACCGGCTTATCACCTACCTAAACCACTAACTGAGCACTGTCTTCTGCCTCGACTGTTAAGCCATTTATCAGCAAGTAGTGTGAGTCAATGGTCATGGGGTTAAGTACGGTAGTACTAGTATACCTTCAAGTATGTAGTCATAAGTACTCCTAACTGGCTTTTAGATTTAACACCACACACACCATTCACACAATTATTATTAACTCCTAAACTGCTGATGTTTCACCCAATCAAAATATTGAAAATACAAAGTGTCTTCAGTACGACACAATGTCACATCTCCCCCTAATTCTACTGTTGCTCTCCTTTCCCTTTTGTTTGTTTTTTCTTCTTTCTACTCATTTCTTGCATCCAGGAAATGAAAGTGAGGGTAATATCAATGTACTAAAGAGGAAGCATAGGACACTGAAAGGTAAAGCAACTTACACCACGATGCGGCGATCGAGGAACCAGTACTTGCGGTGGTGCCGGTCATAGCCAATGGGCAGTTGGCGAATATAGGGCCGGCTCTTCTGCACCTCGGGCACACAGTCCACCACACCGGGCACCTTGTGCGCCACACACACCTCGCACTGCCACTCATCCTCGGGTACTTCCTGCAGCGGCGGCTTTACACACTCCAGGTGGTAGACGGCCGAGCACGTCTCACAGCAGAGAAGGTCGCCCAGCCGATGGCACACGCGGCAGTGGTCATCGTATGCCACCACACCCTCAGACATCAGCTCCTCCCGGGCAATATTGGTGGCCAGGAACTGGTCCACAAGGAACTGGAGGACCTTGACCTTGCTCTCAAGCGGCTCGTACGGGTAGTCCTCGCTCTCCTGGAACGGTAGCGTTTGGTGGTACTCTGGGTCACTCTCACAGTACGCCCGCACCACCTCAGGCCATGTCATACCATCCACAAAGTACAACGTGGAGTTGACCGAGTCCTTGAGGTCGGCGGGGCCAAACGTGGTGTTGGACGTGTCCTCCTCGCGCAAGATGGCCTTGAGCAGGGAGATGTGCGTCTCGGCGAGCAGAGTGCATTGCTCCTGGCCTGCCAGTGCCGCGCAGAAGTCCTCGAAGCGGAACGGCGAGAGGCGCAGCACCGAGCCAAAATTGCGCAGGACCTCGTAGACCGCGCAGACGTTGAGGAGCTGCGAGGAGTCGATCAGGAGGTCCTCCGACGACTTGGGGAGCTCGAGGGGAGGCACGTCCTTTGCCTCCAAGACAGGGGAGCGTGGCCGTGGTACCCGGCTACGCCTCCGCCCTACACAGACAGGTGAGGGAGAATGAAAACAGACAAAAACAAAACGTAAGATTAGATCAATGTGTCATGTGCAATGCAGTGAATGGACACTGTCTAATTGTATGTATGACAGTATGCATGACAATTCCTGATGAAAAAGCTAAATAAATATAATGAGAGACAGATATTTCAGTTGGAAAGCCAATAGGTTTAGGCTGTAGACCGAAGTGGATTAAGCTGCACACCGCACCATGAGTCTGTTAGCCTTATGCTTGAACCTATGAGCTACATGACCTGGAATTCTCACTCTCCATCATAATGCATTAGTGATACACTCAGTAAGCTCTGGAGGTTGCTGGCTAGACAGACGTGCTACTGAACTGTGAGAAGAACAAAACTTCAACAACAGTTCAACGAGTCCTGAGAGAATTATTCTGGATGCTGGGTAGAACAAGCAGACTATCTGATATGTCGAATTTTGTCCCGGATCAGGATCTATAGAACAGCCTTAACCAGCCTTGTCCAAGTAGGCACGTTAGAAAAGGAAAACCTGACCAGGCTTGACCTGCATAGCAACAGTTGCTAAAGTATTTGGATTAGCATCGGACAGTTTTGAGAAGGCCTCATTCATAAAGCGGTGAGTGATAGGGAAGTGGGACTAGAGAAGAAACAAGCATCGGGATGGTGCTTCTCAGGTAACTTAAGAAACATGACCATCTGAATATTCTTATCAGCATTGCATCATAATAAATGCATGTTCTGATCTAAAACATTAATATATACATGCATATTACAAGTGGGGTATTAACAAATAAAATACATAAATAATCAACAAATAATTATCCAGATAATGCTGTTACAAAACGGTTACTGGCATCCCTATGTCAAGTCTGTTCTTGTGTATCTGGCTGCCTGCATATTCACCAAGACAGATGTGACACTGAACATAGTGTGTACCCAAATGTTATCAGAGGACTTCCATATTCTTAATTTTAAAGAATTTACACAATTAGAAAAAGAAAACAAAAGGTTTTATGATCATATCTAAATAAATACAGCATGGAATTGTGGACAAAAAAATGGTTTTGGGACAAAAATGTTTAGTTTTGAATCTGAGAGACCAATCATCAAATGGTGGTCCGTGGGCTAAAATGCAGAATAAATAGCCCGCCCTGGTATCTAATAGTTGAAAATCACCGGTCTAACTTGGACATGAGATGGATTGTCATGGTAACGGTGCAACAACAGTAGTCTACGTCATATTGTAATGAGCTGCCGGGCTTTGGCAACAGGTGAAATTATAGCGCCTCTTTTCAAAACAAAGGTCTGTCAAACTCCATTTGCTTGCATTATGCAACCAACAACACGTTTATAACAAACTGAAATTGAGCCTAACGTTGTGTAAATCAACCCTAAACGGGATCAAATAACGCTTCAGTCTTGTTACGTTTAAATTGCTACTATAGCTGCAACGTTGTTTTGATTGTGTTATGAAATGTGTCCAACGACAATCTATACGTCCATAATTTATGGACGTATAATAAGTCTACAAGTAGATCTAGAGCCATTGCTTATTATTAAGCATAACGGGAAGTGTTCAATGAATGAACGACGAACTAAATGAACTAAAAAACGTCTCCATTTACTTTTCTCCCTGAAATGAAGACACGCCAAGAAAGAGCAGAAACGCTCATGATAACGCAAGCAAAACACACATATATATTAGCCGCACATTAGCATCGGCCTTTACCAGGGGGGTTTGTTTTGAAAAAGAAGAGAAAAAAGTTGCTGATCTGTCAAAATAACAGCAACATGCTTGCGCGGTGCTTATAGTAGCAGCATGTGTGAATGTGTGCCGATCTGGAGCGTCCAGCGGACCGAGCAGCAGCCACGGTAAACAAAGGCCTGTTTCTCAATGCAATCTCCATTTTGAACAATGCAGCCACCTTTTCCCCTCAAATGGAGTTTATATACATGTGAAAACCCCGTTGCACTTGTGCGTGCATTAATTGCCCACATCTGTGTGTTTACCCGCGTTGCTGCCGTGCGTGCTGTGGCTCCTGAAGCTCGTGTCCGAGCAGTAGCTGCCATCATGATCATCAGCATCTAATTCCTCCAGATAATCAGAGTCGTTCTGCAGGGCCTCCTCCTCCTCCTCTTGATCCGACGAGCCGACGTTCAGGAGCTCTTCTTCGTCGTCGTCGTCGTCCGATCGGTAGCTTATGTTGTCCTCCTCCTCGTCGCTGTTGTCGTCGTAGACCACCACGGTGTTCGGCCGCCGTGCCGCTCTGCCGCCGCGTCCTCCCCTGGACCCCCGGCCTCTCCCCCTGCCGCCGCCACCTCCTCCCGCTGCTCCTCTGGCGCCCCGCGAGCCCGCCGCGGAGCCTGCAACTTTCCTGCGGCCCCTGGGCGAATTAAAGTTCTCCCGAGCCGCGGGCATCTCCGCCTCCGCTTCCCCGGCGCCTCGTCCCCGTCCCCGACCCCTACCCCGTCCGCCACGGCCCCGCGCGCCGCCACGGCTCCTGCTGGTGGCTCTGGAGCCGCGGACTGGCTCCGGAGATGCGTCCGGCATCGCTGCTGCCTCTTTGGGCGGCCTTCCTCTTCTCCCCCTCATTGTAGGAGAGAGCGGCTTCTCCTGCTCGGCTTCAATCTTCGTTGCAGGAGTTGTCCGACACAACCCGCAGAAAAACTGCGCCGAAAATAATATCCAATGTTGCGAAGGTCCAAAGTCGGTCCCCAACAAGCCCCGGGCTCGATTTCGGGCGGAAAGCTCAAACCGAATGGCCGGTGTCCCGCTTTGGGTCGCCTGCAGACGCCATTTTTCTTCTCGGCTCTCCCTCCGTTGAAAACACACCAGCAGGCCTGTGCGTGCGCGGCGCGCGCGCGTGGCTCTGGCGCGTGCGTGCGTGCGTGTGTAGTAGAGCCCTAGGCTTAGAGCATAGACAGAGTTGCGCAAACTCCGTTCACTTCATGGGGCCAGTCCAATGGCGGCTCCTCTACATATTATGGCCGCTTTTACATGCACAGAATGTATTCGGAATGAATGCTTGTGCATGTAAGGTGACCAGATGTCCCTCTTTGCGTGGGACAGTCCCTCATGACGACTGAACTGCACGTCTCCCCACTTGCCCCACACATGCAATTCTTCTGTCCCTGTTTGGATCTGGTCACACTAAATCCAAGCTGAATATTCCGAATAGATTCTCTCTGTGCATGTAAAAACGGGCAGGCCAACAAAGAGGGACAAGTCCTGGACCGGAAGTAGGCAGAAATGCATACACTCAGGCAACAGCCCACTTTGATCATAGATGACTTTAATGACCTTAAATCCCTTTATTTCAGATCGTTTTTGTTTTGTAGTGATAGTACAACATAAACATCACTGTCCGAAAGCCTGTCAGTGCCATACTGCCGCCTGCTGGCATGACCTGGCATTAGCTTGTATTTTTCCGTGAAAGCAGGCAGCCTGATTAGTTAGTCTGCAGGTGTGGAATACATAGCCAGTGCAGACAGCGAGAGCTGCCTCGATCACCTCCTCGTGGTTTTCTTTCTTTTTACCTTTACACCGTGCGTACATGAATCAAAGTAAGTTTTGTTTCCAATCCTGCATTGACTTTATTTTATGTTACCTTATGTTTTTTGATAGAATGTGTCGATTTGTTTGGTTTATAGAAGCACATGGTCTGCTACTGTTTGATTGCACTTAATATTAGGGATGAACTGATATGTTAATACTTTCTGATGCTGATATGGTTATTGTTTCTGTTATTGTTTTTTTCCTGTTTGTTTCAGTTTTGTGTTTGATAACATGGATGCTACCACTCTGAATGTTTGATAACTTTGGACTCCTGATGCTGTTATTTTTTTCTGTTACTGATGCTGCCGTGTTTGTTTTGTTTTTTTCTAATGTTACAGACCACACACAGACCTGTATAAGAAATATTGTACACATTGACACAAACAAGGGACTTAATTCCTTCTGCTCATATGCGACCAAAATGTGGACCAACAATCATTAAGACTTGTGAACCTTGACTCCTTCAAAACCGCTCTCAAGGGGCACCTACAGATGGCTGCAATTCGAAACTGGCCTCTGTAAAACAAAATTGTATATACCCCCCCCCCCTCTATGTATTTACCTCCATGATCTGCTGCTTCTGACTTTACTGAAGTAGTTGTTTTGTACGTATTTGAATGCCTTAATGAAATGAACAAGTTGACCACTGTTGTAAACAAGTGTGTCCAATCAGCTTTTTCAGATTTGATGTAGCTGTAGGCCTACTTGAATTGTACTGTAATTCTCCAAGCTGTTATCAGTATTGTTGCAGTGTGTACTTGACTTGCACTCTAACTGTCATCTCTGTCGTCGATAAAAAAAAATCATTCATTCATTCATTCATTCATTCATTCATTCATTCATTCAATAAAAGTCTGCTAATCATCCTCCAGATCGAGCCAAGCTCTTTGACCGTAGTCGTTCATATTGTCGTTCAATTGCACCCGCTTCAATTTAAGTTTTTTAGTACAATTACATAGACCTTAGTTGTCACTGTACAATACTTTAAAACAGTTGGCGTGTTGCACACATGCTTAAAATGGCTCTTATTGCGCCGCGTCCAGCTTGTCCTCTTTTAGATTGCAAGAAAGGCGTACTAGCGCTCAGTTTCTGAGCCCACAATGGCGCAACTCTTATTCTACATGGCTCTGCGTATGCGTGTGTACGGGGGCGGTCACGTGATTCGCTATTCTACAATAGACGCAATTGCCTTGTTGGTTCATAATACTTATCCGCGCTGCAAACGCCGATAGCCCTGTGCTGTCACTGTAAGTGTATTGTGGTAGAATGATGTGTAGCGGACTGGCGGTGGGTTCAATGATGATTCCCATTCCCAGGCAGACAGACCGTCGAGCGAGTGCGCGCCGTCGGCCACAACATAAGCAGCACTACAGTCCTGTTCGCCTCCCATGTCCATGATCGTCGTCATTGCAAAGCGAGGCAGAGAAAGATAAGCATTATGTTCGACACCGAAAGATTTTTTTTGCGAACCATTGTGCGTCAAAGTCATATTAGACTATGTGCAAAGTTTAATAAAGTAAAACCAAATATGAATGGTAAACAAACACGTATATTCGCTTCATCTAATACGGTTTTGGCCAATATAGATGACTTGTTTGTCAATATGTACTAGCCTATAGTGTTATATTATATAAACTACAGCACATATATAGTAGCATATCACATTAGGGTGTTTAGTAATGAATTATGTTGCATAACCATTTATACATCAACGACCTCGTGTGTTTCCGCCTTTTGAAAGGCTCTTCAGAACTTCCAAAACAAAACAGACCTCATGAACATACTCAGCAGTCAATTGACCGCTGAGCAGGCCATATTTTAAACGTATGAAAAGCAATTAATTGATAATTATATATATACTTTTAAACGTTTAAATGTACTACAGTTCGGTGAGAATATCGCATCGTATCACGTTGTTTACACTGGCTGCAGAGTCCAAACGATTTGCGCAGACGAAAATTAAAGCGAGGCTAATTGAATCCTAACACAGGTCCTAACACTTAATAACGGCCATTGCTCTAGATAGTAGATACTATAAGAATCGAAAAGTGTGTTTATTTTTTGTAACATTAAGGTGATTGCATCACGTTGTCGTGGCCGAGTGGTTAAGGCGATGGACTAGAAATCCATTGGGATCTTCCCGCGCAGGTTCGAATCCTGCCGACAACGACTTGTTTTTGTCTTTTATCTATCATACTCTGGTTTAGTTAAAAGATGAATCGGGGATCGTCTCTTGAATTACACCAGCGATCGCCTAAATTGCCATCACTATCGCCCGAAAAGATCGGTCGACGTTGCACCACCCACTTTTCGACCATTGCGTGTTCTCCTGCTATTACCAGTACTACTGTTGCGCCTCGGTCAGTTATTGGGAAACAAATCGCCGGTCGTTGAGTGTTATTACATGCTTATTACATGGCTTATTACAATAATGAATATGAACAAGAACACCATGCTTACCACCACCATGCTGTTACGTCACCCTGTGGGTGATGTAACAGGCGCGTGCACGGACGGACGCGTGCACAGACAGACGTGTGCGGGTGCCTGTAAATGTAATCACCGCCATGCTGTTACGTCACCCTGTGGATGACGTAACAGGCGTGTGGACGGACAAACGCGTGCTCAGACAGACGTGTGGACGGACAGACGGACAGGGTACGAATTATAGTCACCACCTTACGGAGGAGACAATAATTGACAGAAATAATACACACCAAGGCTACTTTTATGAATCTGCAGTTGTGTAAGCTAGGTTCGTCTGCGCTAGGAGGTCTGTTGTTGAGCGGAGTGGTCCATTGTTGTAGCATGTGATCGCTCACGTGATCAGAACGCTGGCTTCTGATTGGAGCATTCATTCAAACCATTTAACACGTTACAAATGAGAATCTGTATGCTGGGATATTCAGGGTGAGCGACAAGATAGCAGCCAGGAGAATGCAGCTTGCAGGACACTGCCAAAGACACCAAGAGCTCCCAGCCAGCAAACTGGTGTTGTGGGAACCAACACATGGGCACCGGTCGCGAGGACGTCCCACATTAACATATGTGGATGTACTCAAGAAAGACGCAGAACACAGAACACCAACGAGCTGGCTGGATGTATGGAGAACCAGGAAGACTGGAAGCGACGATGGAAGGCACGTCTGAGGACGACCTAGAGAGATTTAATAGACAAACTAGAGCAATGCAATTTGCAGTGTGTGGTTGACCTTGATGTAGGATGACGTATAACAAACCACACTAACTAGACAAAGGTGATGTAGAATAAACTATTGGGTTATAGCAATAACAATAATAAACTCCCAGGATTACAATAGTGTGATTGCCTACACCCTACGGAAACCACACTAATAATAAACTTCTAGAAATAGCCTATAAAGAGACATCGAGTTGCTGACCAGCTCCATGTGCAGGCCTTTGTGATGATAATTGTGATGATTTTTCATGTAGGCCCCCCTGAGCTAATTATTGCTGTGGGGCAATGGTGGACGCATTGGAGCCAGCAGAAACAGTCTGGGCAGCTGGGATGCTTTGCAGGCAAACGGTTTTCTCAAGCTGAGATACAAGCATTTTGGCCCTAGTTGGCTTTACCTACAGGCTGGCTGTAACTTCAAAACCATGCGCTCCCCTGAGCTAAATCTTGCCAGAGTTTGATTAAGTCAGTGTCGTGATCTTCCTATACGAAGGTCCATACTTGGATCGTCTAACAAGGACTGATTGATGGCCTATATGTGCCATGATGTGTCATGGGGAGTGATATCACAAGGTGTGACGTGTCCCAAGGCTTGAGGTGTGATGTACTGACAGTCATATACTGTGTTGTGACTGATGGAGCAACAGGTTTTCAAATATAGTACCTAGAAACTGTGATGTGCCCTGCAGTTCGATCTTGAGCTCCCCCAAACTTAGTGCCAAAGTGCCCTTGAGCACAATGCACGGTTGGCCCTCTGCATGGTTTCCACCACCATCGGTGTATGGATGTGTGAATGGATAAAGCGCCTAAGGATTAATGTTAAAAAATAAATAAAATCCGTGCAGTGAAGTTAGTGTCTACTCTACATTATAGAGCACTATGTAGCCTACTACATCAATACAAATAGTGCATTTATATGCAACTTTATCCTAGTGCTTTACATAGTGCATTACATACACTCGTTCATAGACTGATTGTTGTGGAAACCATGAAAGGCACAACCAGCACATGGGTTTCAGTTTAGGTGTCTAGCGCAAGGACACTTCAACATGTAAAAGGAGCCGGGATTTTTAACTGCCAATCTACGGATCATTGGATGACCTGCTCTCCCTCCTGAGCCACCGCTGTTAACATATGTTAATTTATAATTGTAATAAAACGATTATAAATAATTTACCGGTAATTGATCCATTTAAAATTCCATTTAAAAAGTGGTTGTGTTGTGCAGTGCACAGAGTTGATTCGGCCATAAAAGGTGCAAAAACTTCTGTAAATCTAAGTCTGTCAGGGGCTAGGGGAATGTGTACACATTAGTTTCCAAGTATAGCAATTTTGAACGAGTGCACAAGTACATACGATTTGATTTAATCATCATTCATGATAAACAAGATACTGTAGCTTAAAAGTTGCAGCTATTGAATGCCAACAAATGCACAATCTCATATTAATCTTTAATGAATTCTCATTTTGAATTCACACAAGATCTGAAATTAACCAGTAAGACACTGGCAGTCTGGCACTGTTTGTCTTTCTGACATGCAGGATACACTCCATAACCAAATATGGAGTGTGCCCAACATGTCTGTTCAGTGCCAAAACATTTCTGCCTGGCTTACATAGTTGTCTGGCTCACTGTGTTCACAATAATTTGAAATGTCACACAAATTCAATCTAAAACCCTTAACAGTTTCATTTATTAAAAAAAAAACACTTGACGTCAGGGGCACCCACTGTGGCTGCCTCATAACTGCTTAATTAAAAGTCCATAGATTTGAACTAGTCAGACTCAATGTACAAAATATATCTATACAGAAAACATGGTGCAAATCTTATACAACTGGTAGATTTACATTCATAGGTTTTTTTTAGACACTTGCATTTGTTAAATCTCACTTTTATCAAAGATACACCATTTTAAGTAAAGATCAGCCATTTGCGAGCCAGGCTCTGTACTGGTTTTAATATAACAGGACTGCCTTTGACTCTTAAAGAAAGCACAGAGAGATGAATGAGTGAGAAAGACATAGATATAGGATTCATAAAATATTGATAAGACTGACCAGGTTAAAATATGACTTGAGGGAACAAGAAAACATGAGGGATCTGCATTTTAACAATGTCTGAATGGTTCTGGTGGGCAGAATACTGTACAACTTGCATGCCAAAGCAATACATATAACACTGTACAAACACAAGTGTGGGAAGGAGAATAGAGTCAATATTTTATTAAAAATGATCTGTAGTTATCCTAAAACAGCTCGATAACCTCAATAGAGTATTGTCCAATGTCCTTCTGCACCTTCATCTTATGGAGCTCTTTGAGGCTTCCTTCCAGCTTTCCCAGTTCAGAGTAAAGTCTCACCTGAAGAGGGTTTACAAATTCACAGTTTAAGATTCAAGTTTAAGACAGAAAGCAGTACACAGCATGTTAAACCAAAATAAAACGTATAAGTAATAATTAGGCACAACAAATAAATATAATAAATTCTGGGAACTGGAATGTAGATTGACATTTTCATAATGTAAACACATACTACTACTTTTTAAAGGTATAGTATGGTAAGTGATTTCACTTTTTTTTTCTTTGGCTAATCCTCCCTGTGGTGACCATATAAGGAGTTCCTCTCTGTCCGCAGTGAGCCCCTGGCATAGTAATATCTATCTGTTTGGAAGAAAAGCCCTTCGTCCAGTCAGGATGAGGATGCCCTTCCTCCAAAGATAGAGTGAGACTTGGTGCATGTGCCATTGGCCTGTTGCACTACCCCCCCCACTGTAGGGGGGGGGGGGGGGGGGTGGAGGAAACTGAGGTGTTTTCCAAATCACTGAATGCTCCTTAATCGTTATATGTGGCATTGTTTGCCATTATTTAGAAAGCTGAATTTAGTTTATTCTGTTTCAGCCTTTATTATTAGCCCAGTATCATTTGTTAAATTCATGACATAGATTATGATTTTAGTTATTAGTGTTGCCCTGTTTTACGGTATAGGTAGATATGTTATGTTCTGTTATATCAGCAAATAATAATCTGGCCTTGGTTTAGATTCAACCTGTATTATAACCGTACCTGTAGCAACATAATTAATTTAGAGTAATTTCCCAAACTGATCTAATTTAGAAAACTTACCATAATTACATTAATGTACACTGGAATGAATACACTCACTCCAAAAACATGGAGACTGTTACCTGAGACTTGACAAAACTTTGGAGGTTCAGAAGTAGGCCTTTGGCCTCTGGAGACATTACCAGCATGGTGAAATGAGCATCCAACATCAAGGATACCCAATCCATGATCTAGAGGAGACAATAAAGTACACGTGTATTCATAATTTAATTTATAATGACAAATATAAATTTAATATGCAATATAACAAAATAAAACATTTAAGATTCCCGTTGTTACTGTGCTTGTCTTTTTACAATGAGGCATCGAAGGTGACTACGATTGTCCTTTATATACAGTACATTTGTTCCCAACTCTATATTTAGACTAACATACTGATTTACAAACAGCACACCTAGCAATTTGGTATCAATAGTTAGAGATTGTATAGCTGAGTATGCAAAGAACACTAAAAGTGTTCGATGGAATACAAACCTGTGTCAGTGATGGTGATCGTAATCCATGCATTTGTGGAAAGGCGTCTTGGGAATATTTCATATAAAGAAACTGCAAGTACTGGAGAAAAAGCTGTAGGGGGAGACGGAAAAGTTCTTGTTAAACCTAACTTAAGGTTACATTGGTAACTTGGGTACAGTACAGGCACATAAGCAGGTTGTACTCACAATGACCTGAGGAGCCGAGAGGTCTTTTAGGTGTGGGAGGATAAAGGTGTCACTGTAAGACGTCTGCAGGATTTCATTGCTGCTTTAGTTAAGATATTACCAATTTCACAGTTTTGTCATTATTGAAGAGGGGAATGGTTCATCTATTTACACTAATTATTCATATACTGTATTTGAACATTCACTAGAGTGACAATGTCCCTTTTTGGGATCAATAATGTCCCATGTCTCCCATCCATTTATCTAGTACTGTATACTGTACCACAATTATGTACAGTATGTGTATGAGAGGTTTATTAATTCACTAGACTAGCAAATTATGGTAGGGCTTCAAGTAAAATGGTAGAGATTGTAGACTGAGGATTAAAAATGCCCTGAATATCCATTTAGACATTTCATTTAGGTAGTAATCCATCCCTACAGTAAACAGAGGATACAGTAGCACAGCCTTATGCAGGCCCACTGGACAGGTCTGCCCTGGATGGCCTGACGGCTTTTCTGTGTCATCTTCTGTGGTCTTCACTGGAGCTTGGTCTCCACCGCAGGGATCAGAACTGTCAGGACTAAAACCATTCTGCACGCCTCCTTGGCTTCGACACGCTGCAATGATTGTTTCCATGAAGGAAAGGCTATCAGACTCTAGCCCTTCAATCTCTGTATCACTGTCTGGAATGCTGCAATGAGAACACACGGTGCAACATGGCTGTTCAGGAACAGGGAAGAAACCTGTACAGTATACCTGTATACTGTAGCAATAGGGTAGAATAGCATGGATTGCATAAAGTCAATTTATCCGAAGTCAGTCAGAAGAAAGAAAATAAATGAGACCACCAGGGCCTTATTTGTCTTTTCACTAATTATTGAGTTTACCTGATGAAGGTTTTGAGACAAGCACAGGTGACAGCTTCAGGCACATCTGGGAACAGTTGCAGCGAGAGCTGACACAGGGAATAGTCTTTCTTTTCCAGGGCCAACAGAATAAGGCTGGGACACACACTGTGAAATACCATAACATTTTACAAAATTGCATTGCATAGTGCATAATTTTTCTGTTTACTCTGCGCTCATCCCTTTTTGAGAGTCCTTGTGTTCCTCTGCAACTAGTATAATTGTAACAACAAATTCAGCATAAATGTTATTGTATTCATGGTCAATCTAAAACTTTCCACCTTTTGACAAATAATCTCTCATCTCAACTATGTGGCTATAACACCATGTACCGGTATGTGTCAGAATCTCAAACAGTGCAATGTTTCTTTGCTGAAAGAGTGTTCATTGTAGATTTGTAAATATGAATGGCGGGGGAAGGAATAGTGCTCATCTGCCTGTACTACACCTTTTTGCATTGCTTTACGGAACGGAAGAGATCAGTACATTAAGCAGTGACATAGCCAGTCAGGATGCTTTTGGTGTTGTCTCTATACAAGGCTTACCTAGGGACCATGCTGACCTTCTTCATTCACCTGAGAAAGCAAAAGCATTGTTCTCCAACACCAGTTCAGTGTGCATGTTTCAGCTGAGTTCCACATGCTGATATTTTACAATGCTGTGCCTACTAATGCACAGTATGTGGATGGGGATCTATTCTCTGCCTGGCCTGTAGTTTACATTACAATTAGCTCTTTGGTCTCGTCAATGCCTATATGTGACAGGTTCTCTTGCTCAACCATGATTTGTTCTATGAATAAATGTCGACTCGTCTGCGAACCTGACCACTACATTGGAGCTGTTTGTGGCTACACAGATGTATAATATACAGTATGTATAGTATTTACAGGGAAAGCAATTAATCTTGTATATTTTCAGATACAGATGGGTCCGATTCTGAATCAAACGCATTTAAAATGTTAATTTACTGTAATATTGACAGAACTAAGCACATTTTTGTGCATGCGGCTAGTAGATCCAGGAAGACACTCAAACGTATTTCTTTTGAATCTGCCTCAGGTCAGTGCGATATCGCCCTGCAATACTTTTGCAACTACTATTATAATAAATCATTGGTTTATGATGCAACTTCCCACAATGGCAAAGCTCATTTCCGAATAACTTGATTCTGTTCTGCTATTTTGCAGTATCTTCAAAAACCATCTAACAACTTCTCCAGACTCTGACCTGTGGCAGAGGCACTGTGTGTGAACCAGCTGCGCCAGGGAGCTTGAGGTGTAGAAGGCTGAATCAGCCTGGCTCCGCAACACCAGGCCTGAGGCCAGCAGCCCCACCGATGTCTGCAGGTCCTGGATATCTGTTCTGGAAAGGAGCCCTTTTACCTCCCTCTCCACCTCCTCGGCTGGTGCATTCTTAACAGAAAAATACATTTCCAGTAAACCATAGCAAAAATAAAGCTGGGTATTTTATGTATTATTCATTTTGTGTTGGCTAGCCAAAACGTGATGCAGAATAGAATAGATTCTATTCTGATTGTATTCTATTTAGAACACCGTCTAGCCAAATAACCTTATTCTTACCTTCATAAGCTCCAGAACTTGGTCGACAGTAAAGCCAGGTGCTGACTGGCTCTTCCGGCCCAATTTCTGTGAAGAATACAAACAGGCAAACAGGTTACTTGTATACCTGGATTGTCAGAAAGAGTATGATGTTTGGGGATTTTTATCATTTATCTGGGGATTTAACTGTTACTAAATATGACTTTGTTAGCTGTTATCTGACAAAAGAAAACTTACAGATTTCCTAGTATCCACTGATCTTGAAGCTTGAGTCTTCTCTCCATGAAGAATAGTGTTCCAAGATGGCACCAATACTGGAGCTTTAGACTCTAGGATAAAAATAAGAATAAAAAAAGATGTAAATCAAACATGATTTAATTTCCACACATCAATACAACAAGAGTTGGATAAATTCTTCCAGCATAATGTTTTATGCATACTCGTCTTATATATTTTGTGCAAACAGATTAAGTACAGTATGATTAATTACATGCAGCCAATGTTTGAAGGAGTCAAGCTCCTTTTTTGTTGGCCATTATAAATTGCTATGATGATTCCTTACCTTCAATCCCAGCCTTCTTTAATTTGCCCAGTGCTGAGGCTAGGGAAGACTTGGCACACTCATATGGGATAACAGACAGGGCCTTCCCATGGGGAATAAACAGCTTGCCAGAGTAACTCCACAGCTAAACCAGAGAAATTCAAATTCACTCAGTAGAGTGCCAACTTAGGCATTGCGCACAAGTAGGCATTGCGCACATGGCCTATTTTGCGTGAGCAGAGCGATTGAAAAACAAGTCATATTTTTAATATTCTCTTACAAAATAATTGTTTTTTGCAGAATCTCCTACCAGAGATAATACTAATGACATTAATTATAAAGATCGCTTAACTACGTCACCATTACGGCATCCCCTCGAGAAATATTCCATCGGAATACTTTGAGGGACAACCAACGACTGTTGGTCGACAAATGTAAACCAATTACTGATTTCGAACTGATTATTTGCACTCACTCTGTTCACGCAAGTAATAAACAACAATACATTGCTGCTAGAGGACAATCAGATGACATCAAGAGCTGCAGGGTTAGTGTATTTTAATAGTGTAAACTGCTATAAAGTTGTGATGTGGGACTGTTAGCCCAGTCACTGTGGAGAGCAGATGGGATGTTCTACCAAAGTCATACAGTCCTTCATTAGCACAGAGCAGCCACAAGGACAGGGAACCTTGGCCTCAATATGAAAATAATGACGCTGAAGATAACTAACTAAAATATACTACTGAACATTTCTATTAGACTCAGGTTTCCTTCCCTGACACACATAAAAGAAGCAAATCATATATGTCCTACATCTTGAACCACTTAGCATTTGGTCAAACAAACAAAGCTATAACAGCATCTCACCGCAAACAAAACAAGTTCAGCACCACATGCAATTTTATGTTCATATTGTAGCAATCCTACCTGTCCATATATTTTGCCTGCCATCTCCTTCCCTGCCTGGAGGGTCTGGAAATTGGTATTCCAGATGCACAGGAAGTCTTAGGAAACAAGGACAGAGAATTCATTCAGAAACTGCACGTGCTAGCAAGGAGATATTAAGATTCACAAAGCACGGAACCAACTGGTTTGGAAGTCTCTAAGTCGAAACACAACATAGAACAACGTGTGTGTGTGAGTTGTCCGGAGTATATGCAATTAAATTGTGCCATCAACAACAGAATGCAACATTTTCAGCTTGCTCAGATTCAGATGAAATGCATCTGCAATAAATGCGTACTAATCATATTTATACACTAACTAACAATTAGTTTACTTAATTTTGAACAGATGAAAATTCCAACGTTAGCTAAAGAGAGAAAATCCAAAGGCACTGCCTGATGAGCAGTAAGGAGACAGTCTTGAATGAAACTAAACAACAGAGAGTGCAAAACAGCATGTGCAGAAATAAAGTACATGAGGAATGCTTTAATTTAGTACATTTACCTTTGCCAGCCCCAGCAGAGGGGTGTGGGACCCCCACCACAGCCACATGGGCTTCATCCAGGGCCAGGGCTGAGGCAGCCCCGAGCAGACCCTCTCCCACAGGCAGCCTCAGAAGCAGGTTTCGGGGAAGGGACAGTACCTGGGATCCCTGTTCCATCACCTGGCCCTGCACAGACACCTCACTCTGGTACACATGACCACTGGGGTCTGGATAGACATAGAACACAAGAGACATGCCAGGGAAAGGGACAAGGACTGCCAAATACTTCTTACTTACTTAGATAATAGCGGCATCTTAATCTTTAATCTGTGTTTGCAGTAACGTACAGTTGTACTTACAGAGGTAAAGCAGGCTGATGATTTTGTTCCGGTATGTAGCAGAGAAA
Source organism: Benthosema pterotum (assembly GCA_039105355.1). NCBI lineage: Eukaryota > Metazoa > Chordata > Actinopteri > Myctophiformes > Myctophidae > Benthosema > Benthosema pterotum. Next base: position 18,567,676 of record CM076973.1, on the reverse strand, counting down.
CTCAGCGGGGAGAGACCAGGCTCCTCTCTCTCCAGCTTGTACCTCTGCAGTGTGTTAGGCTTCAATCTTTGTAAGTAAAGGAATTGATCCCCCTTCTGTGGTAAGACACAAGATATCAGTATCTGGATTCCACATGCAACAGTGATTGGCATAAAGACAAAATAGAATCAATTAACATTTTGGATGGGCGCTATCCCCTCCAATGCATGGAGACAAAATAAATAAATCAGTTTCACCTGTTCAGTTGTGAAGACGACAAAGTGCTGAGTCTCTGCCATGATGTTTGTGCTCCACCTAAAGGTCACAAATGGCAATGCTAAATGATCTGACAAGAAAGAAATATAGTTCCGTGTGACAGAAGGGTCATAGTCAGGCGCCTGCTGGACTAGTGGTCCAGGCGCATGCCACATATACTGTAGGCTTTGGCCTGACAGTGTGTTGCGTGTTGGAGTCCAGTTCATGAAAAATCTTCCAAATAGATGGGAGTCAGACAATCAGTTTGTATCCTTTGCAACCACTATATTAATGGCAAGTATCTCCAATAGCTTTAAAGGTACAATGAAACAGAGGGCATGTTATTATGAATCACACCCGAAATAATGGTTTGTAAAATTTCAGAACCAATGATAGCGTTGCATGATCTCGCATCCCTCCAGGCTATGGGATGGATCCCTCCACCTCCTGCACCCATGTGCAGATCGTTTGTAAACAATGTGACAGGAAATACATGGAGCAAAGCTAGGGGATTATTACTAACCTACCTAACATACTACGTAATGAACCCATATACATATTTTAACATGATAATTAAGTTTAAACGGAGTAATAAACTGTATGGTCGTTATATTGAAGCGGGTTTAAAAAACTGACTGACTTTGATCAGAACCAGCTGTGTATTCTGATTAAAGTCAGGACAACACAGAGATGGCAATCAAACAGTAAGGTTAATTTATATAGGCTGTGATAGTAGATATGTCATCACAGCACATTTTCATTTTCAGAAATTAATTAAAATTAGATCTTTATAGACTTTTGATGTAAAACTACACAATGGATGTGGCCTGAAAGTGTGAAAAAGTGTAAAAAAAAAAAAAAAATGGACTAAACTGTTAGCCAGCGATAATTGCGCTATTGAATGAAAACAAAACAAGTACAAATTAATTATAAAATGGTCATTGTTTAATTCACAGTTTCAGATTAGACTATGACATGAATTCGTTACATTAGCATTATTAATCCGTACCAAGAAAGAAGTACCAGGAAAAAAGACCAGCCAGCACTGTGATTCTACAACACCTGATGTAATGCAGGGAACATCATCTCACCTGATGACTTCATCCTGTGCCAGAACCTCTTCTATGGGCTGCTGGGGAGCGGACAGCAGCGAGTCCAAATGTCTGACCGCACCTCTCTGGAACAGAACCACAGGCTCTGTTCCTGGGGCAGCATGGACCCGGCACACATCTGAAGACACCTGCATGTGTCCAAGAACAACAAACAGCATGGTGTTAACAAACAGCCTCATTTGTGCTGTGTTGTATAGCACGGCCTCTCCCTCTCTTACATTCAGAACAGTTTCTACAAAGTAGAATTTGACAATGTTATTTAGGCTTCAACACAGGCTCCAAGTGGTGAGCACATGTGGAGATCTTCAGCTGACGTGCAGCATTATATTTGCAGTCAAGTTTGTTGTGCACTTCCTTGTCATGGTGCACACTACAACCAATCACTACACACTACAACCAATCTGGGTCAGTTACAGTTCAAAAATGTGACAATAAAAATAGAAAATGGGGAACCATACAATGGCAGACGCATTAGCACAATTCATTATACTCACGGTTGCTTTAAAGGTCTTGTCTAATTGTATGTCTTCATCCTTCCAAACTCTGATAACCTACAAGAATAACAACAGAACAGCTTATTACTTTTACTTAAAGGATTTAGAAACTAAATCCTTTAAGTTCCTTTGGAGGCACTTGTCCGGGCACAAAAGTCACTTGTCTGCAGCACAAGAGCACAAGATACAATTTAAATCAACTAAGTGAAAGTTTTTTTTGATGAATACATGCTTTAATATAATGGACGAAGTCAATAGCCTAGAATGTCGATGATCCTATATACACATCATGTATTATAAATACAATGCCATACATCGGTCCTCCTATCAATGCATGGTTAGCAGACCAACCTTCGTGCATTTAAACTTGTAAAACTGTGTGTAGTTCACCCAATAATGAATTCCTAAGACTTGTTGTCAGACTTGTCCTCTAGTTTCATATCAATTTGAAGGTTTTGGCAGAAGGGGAGTAAAATATCGCCACTTTAACAAGGTAAAGCTGGACAGAAATTATGAAAAGTCGGTGTATGGGGCACACAATTAACAGCTGGGTTGCGATTAGTGTTGGGTAACTGCTCACATCACAAATCGTATATCCCATACATTTGTGCTTCATGAGGGAAGTTTTGATCAGTTCATTCTGAGCCCCTCGCCGGAGAGAAGGTCATCTGGGTGCAGCTTGTGGAAAAGTGGATATTTTACTAATAAATACATGTTTCTGCCAGAACTTCAAATGTTCTGGCATGATAATGATATGACTAGTCTTCAAAACCACTCCAAGTTTTAGTAACCAATTAGTGGGTGCCACGAGTTATTCATATTTGTGATTTGATTTTAAATTTTAAAATATTTTGTGTAATCCATGATCCGTAACATTCATGCTAGTTTAGCACAATCAACACTTCCATTTAAATGAAACAAACAAGTGACATAGGGTAGTTTTTCCCCATTGAAAGCAAATAAACAATCCAACAATCTTAAATGGAATGGCACTATTGGAAAAGTTAGGAAAATGTTAGGAAACCAATAATGTCTGGCAATATTGTTGCTAAGTAGGAGCATCATAGAAAAAGTTAAACCAGGATCGCTTATCAAACAGACAAGTTAGAGTATATTTTAAAGTACAGTAAAAGCAAACATTTAGTAGTTGTCCCAGACAACAACAACAGGACAAGAGATACTGTATGCGTAGATGACATGACAAGGTTTCAAAGCACTACAGCTGCCAATGCGTTTTGGGCTTGGAGAGCCTTCACCAATTTATCAGTGGACCCTGATGGTTCATGGGGCAACCTATTATCTCCAGAAACAGCACTGCCCACGCCTATTTTAGACGATATATAGAGCTGCGCAGTCCCACCGCCTTGTGACATCGCTCCTGTTCCTGTTTGGAAGATGATTCATATTAAGCCGATTACGCCGGACAAAGCCAACTCGGGTTGTGACAAATCATGATGAGACACAATCTTTTGGGACAATCAAATAATTTCTAAGATAAAAAAAGTGTTGTATCCTGCCGTTTTCTACTTCTTGGTAATTACATATTGCATGATAATATTGTGTTTGCTGTCATGATTTGTCACGACCCGAGTTGGCTTTGTATGCGGAGTAATCGTGTTTTTATTAAACATTTTCGAAAAGTCTATGAGGAAAATGAATTAGGATTCTGTTTCTGGAACACGGGCAACATCATGAAAGGGGCGTGACTGCGCAGCTTTGTAACACAGTCCTAATAAGAAGGGTCAACTGTTACTATAGTACGATGAGGCACAATGAAAACAAGCCACTGAAGGCAATAGTTGTCTTGACTGTATGGTCATAGTGTTAAACATGACTAAATTATTATCAATCAAACCAGTGTCCCAACAAGTATGCCTGGGACATCCTACGTACCCTATGGTCTGAGACGGCCACATACTCCTGGGTTTGGGAGTTGTAAACTGCTGAACAGGTCAGGGTTTGTCCTTGTTTCACCGTCCAGCTGCCAAGTGGCTTCTGGTCTGAAACCTTGAAAGAATAAGAGTTATTCCATTATTACAATATAAATGAATGTGTTTTGAACCTTTTTTGGAGTCAAGTTTAAAGGACTCTGCAAGATATACACCAGAAAATCACTAAATGCATTTTATGATGTTGTATAGTTGGCCTATCATGGAGGTGCGTTTTCAGACTGCATCGGAAGAATGGGAGTGAATCTGCAGTTCTGATTGAAATGAGAAGTGCATTTCATAGCTTTGGAGTCAGAAGGGAGAAGAGTTTGGGACAGCAAGGGTAGTGATTCCCTGTATCTGCTATGAGTGCTCGGCAGGGGTGGTCAAGGTTGCAATCAGACCTGCAAGATATGGCTGCTAGCAGCATCAGATTTGGGAGGAGACAATGGAGTGACGTGAGAAATGTAGCTGTTTAAAGACAAAGCGAGCTGTGGCATTTTGGGAGCGAGCTGCGGAATTTTCGGTCATTGGACCCAAAAATGCTAGATTTTCGGGTCCAATGACATGACAAATGGGTCTTTCTGTCCCATGGGGTTATAAAGTAACCAAACAGCTGTCTAATTAAGTAATCAAGCAATCAAAAGCTTGCCTCACCCTCAGTCTTAATTATCATTTCGTTACACTTCATTATTCATCTGAATCCCAGGGGAAATAATTTAAAGGTGCTGATTCACGATTGGAGCTAGGCAAATCAAAAAGGGGAAAGCACAGAAGAAAGGGATATGCAGTGGGGATGGCAGTATATCATTAAAATAGTAGAAAAGGGGTAATGGTGGATGTGGTCATAATAACATTACCTGAGAAATAGCTCTGGTCCATAGCTCTAGAGAAGTGGTTCAGAAACTTTTTTTCACATCAAGGACATCCAAACTGACACTAGCGTGACTGTGTGCTACCATTTGAAAAGATGTCTTGGAAACCCATAAGAGAAGGTTTTTACAGCTCGAGTTGTCATTCTCAACCCGTTTAATTTCAAGGACCCCCCAATCTGAGATACATTAGTCTACAGACACACATTTAATGGCATTTCCTATCTCTGAGAGCGCCACCTATTATAATTATAAAACCAATGTTAATTTAACAATGGAACCTAAGGGGAGTGACATGAGAAATTTAGCTGGTTAAAGACAAAGTGAGTGGCAGCATCTTGGACTGACACTTGACCATTTGGTTACAGACCCATAAAAAAGGTCAATTTGGTTCCCTCCAAGCCATCATTCAGCTGGGACCCCTCTGGAACTCGCTCAGGTACGCTTGGGGTCCCCGGGCCCCGTTTTGGGAACCATTGCTAAAGGCATTAGGGATATAGATGGAAAATCTAAGATCTTCAGTTTCAAATCATCCAATGGCAAATATTTTTACGGAGCATATGCTTTATTGCAGTGGTTTTCAAACAGTGGTCCTTGAGAGGGTTCCAGGTGGTCCTCAGCTAGGTTGGTTAACCAGATGTAACTCTTGTGTGTGTAAAAATGATACCAAATGGACCCGCAAGGGTCCATTTGGTTTCATGTTTACACTCTCGAGTTAAATAGTCATCATCTGTATTAGCCCAATGGTTAATGGCTTGATCTGTATGTTTGCCTGTTTTGTTTCCCAAATACAGCCTGGAATTGTGGACAATCAATTTTTCGTTTTGGGGTCTGTGGGGGTGAAAATGTCATCAAACTGTGGTCCCTGGCTCAAATGCTGAATAAATACTGGGCCCTGGTATCAATTTTGGTTGATGGCAAAGCTTTGCATCATGCACAGCAGACACAACTATAAACGGTACAATGCACATGCTCGGCTGGTGGTTATAGTGAAGTCCCAGATCATCTGTCACGTTTGTTTTTGAGAGTCCAGCTATCATGTGGCTCACTCAGCCAGGGCAGACACCAGACATCATCAACCCAGACATACAGTATATTATACATCGTTGATTTACCTTAAACAAAGTAACCGATCTGCTGGATTCCGTAACGACGACGTGGTCGCTGTCTCTCTCCACTTCGATCCCCTGGATTCCTGAATCGGAAACATTTTGGGTTTGTGTGAGTGCGCACAACGTGTAGCCCTCGTACAGCGCGGCCATGTTTGTTTGAGAGAGGAGAAAACCAGAGCAGTCCAATCTCACGAGATTCGCATCGGCCCATTCTTCTTCTTCCATTTAGGGCTTGTATTTTGGTTGGCTGGCATCTAGAACGTTGCGTTACCGCCATCTACGGGGCTGAAACGGAACTGACAGATTTTTGGGGTTGGCTGGTTGGTTGATTGATTGATTGATTGATTGATTGATTGATTGATTGATTGATTGACTGACTGACTGACTGACTGACTGACTGACTGACTGACTGACTGACTGACTGACTGACTGACTGACTGATTGAACATCGACTGACAATTACAGTACATTCCCAGCACAGCTCACTACAAGGCTGTTAATTGTGAGTGGGACGGGTTTCATTCATTCATCCATCCATTCAGGGCCGGATCTAGGCATGGACATGGGGGGGGGGGCAATGTGGAAAATTGGAAAATGTTACGGGCCTGCATCCATCCATCCATCCATCCATCCATCCATCCATCCATCCATCCATTCATTCATTTATCTAATTCACTCATTCATTTCAGCTAAATATTTGGAGATGTACAAATATAGCCAAATATATAGCCAAAAGCAGGAAATCATAGTGTAGGTAAAAGGTAGGCGAAAATAAAAAAAAATACAGGAGAAGAAGGAGAAAATGGGATGGCATCGGATCATATTTACGGAGGCCAGTTTGGAGATGCAGACAACCGTAGGTGGACTTTGAGAAGGGTTTAAGCGACTCAAGGAATTTGAATGTTGGTAGGGTGTTCCACATTTTGGTGGCATAGGAGCAAAATTAATTTTCCTTGTTGGTGCCAAATTTGGGGTGCACAAGATTTGTTGAATGTCCATGAACGCAGCCAGGCACTTCTCACCCGCAGGTGTCTTTACTGGTGTAGTAGCCCAATAAAGTTATATACCTCAGGATTGTACTTGAGTTCGTACTTGGGTACAGTACTTTTAAGTTAAGTTCAGCAAGGGAGTTAAATTCAAATCACTGGTTGGTGAGTAATGTTCAAATATCAAGCACCAGATGGACCAGTTATGTCCATCTGGTATACCACCCAGCTTGTACGGGGTATGTGTGCAGTGCATCTAAACTAAATGACTAAACATAGTAGTTCACATATGGGTTGGTGGCAGAGAGTTCTGCTGTGGGCAGGGCGTCGAGCACCGCTATATACACTTTGGTATGCTTTGGTATGTTTTATTATTAGAGGTTGTATATTATTATAACATTTTCATAAGTTCCTCTTAATGTTGTATGTTTCACAGGAGGGTGAGGGTGTCAATCTATTAACACATTGTGAGCTTGTAGACTGGCCATTTGAACTACTGAAAAATGTTTTTTTTTATATAGTTTAAAAAGGCAAAGAAGTTAACGGATAAGGGGTTTAGCGGTAACGATAATGGAGCCCTAAGTATATGCTTCCCTTAAACAGTCAAAAGAAACTGTATTCTACAAACAAAGTGACCCATTTTTTCCCCAATGGTGTTTTGTTGTATCATTCATTTCATCATAAAATAAACAATCGATTACAGTAGCAAGTAAACTTTATTTACTACAAGATTTTAGAGAAGAAAAAAAGTGAAACAATTCAATACATCAAAGAACCAAATTAACGTCAAATGGCAGTAAAATATGACAAATATGAATAAAAGTTCAAGTGGAAGAACAAAGCCAGAGAGAGCAACGATCCAGAACACTGATGGCACTTGAGACAGCACACAAAGGACGGAAAGAGCAAAAAATATAAGCTTGGTCCACAGAAGTACCGTAAGGATTATGAACAGATTTAAGCTTGTCTTTTGAATGGTACAGGCTATAGCAGCCACACAATCAAACCACAGCAGTTTTACTACAAAAATAAGCAAAAAGTAAAGAAGTAAATTGCCACTGACTCAAAGCAGTAACCCTGTTAGAGCTTTCATTTATTTACAGCTGTTACAAATGATTTTGTCCTCCAGGGTTAACAAAAGAGACAGATTTTTTTTTTAAAAGTGCACCGCTGTTATGAGGAGTGGGAACTCAATGGAACTCAAAATCCCAAAATAGTTGATGAGGATTCAATATATGACATTCAATTATCCATTTCAGTGAGATTATGAAATAAGCCTGATATGGGCAGAGAAAACAAAATAATATTTTATACATGCCTCCAAAATGGTCCCTTAAAGATATAACATTACATAATCCATATCACAATTTTCATAGCTTTCTTAAAAAAATGAAAAATCATTTGACATCTTTATTGTAATTTGGAATGAAAACAATGAAAGAAAAACAATAAGCCGGTACTATTTACAATCTAATATGTTAATATTAAAAAAACAAAAACAAAACAAGCATGATGTTATACTACTGTATATGTTGTGTTGTTGTGTGTTTCATAGCCCAATGTAGATCAATGTCCCTGGATTTCTGGATTTTTGACAAGAGAGATAGTCAACAGCAGAGCCAGTAATATACACACACGGGCAAGTATGTAACATACAACATAACAAATGCAATCAGAATAAAAGTCCAAATAAGCTACCATTGGAAATAAATAGCTAAAGCTACTGTATTCTATTTTTTTAATAACTACCAGTGAAAATGCATTTTACACAATATTATTATTATATATAATATTAACAATGTTTATGGGCTTGAGTAGACCATCGGCTGGACTCTGTCCCTTCTACATGCTCTATTGGGTTATTGTGTTCAAGTGAAGGACATTGATCCAACAAAACTAGATTTCACTCTGCTGTTGCGCAATCCTTCATTGTCAATTTGTGCAAAATGCATTTTACAATAAGTCAAGGTAATAACAGGGGAAAAGCCTGTTATATCCCTCCCAAATTTTCATTCATTCATAATACTTTGTTGATGAGCAAGTTTGGAATATTACCTGCAAAAATATTTTAATTGCACCTTTTAAAATAAAATGTCTGTATTTATGTCTTAGAATCTAAAACAAATACCGTATTTTCCGGACTATAAGGCGCACCTAAAAGCCTTTAATTTTCTCAAAAATCCACACTACGCCTTATAATCCAGTGCGCCTTATATATGGATCATTCAACTGCAGTAGCTTCTATTCTATGTTAACTGTAGCAGCTTCTATTCTCTGCGCCTTATAATCCAGTGCGCCTTACATATGAAAACAGTTTTAATAGGTGCGCCTTATAATCCGGTGCGCCTTATAATCTGGTGCGCCTTATAGTGCGGAAAATACGGTACAGACATTTCATAGAGGATCTAAGAGTTAGATCCTCATGTAGGCTCTTAGTTGTTCCCAAAACTCGCCTCTTCACTGTTTTTGGATTGTGGTTTGAAATGCCCTGCATGAGAATCTAAGGCTAGAACAGTCGTGGCATCTTTCGACTGTCACGCCTGAAACAAACACCAAGATATTTGAATTAAGTGAAATCACTTTAATCACCTTTAACCAATTCTTGAGACCTTGCATACCTCTACACTTCATGTTTATTGATTTATTCATATTTATCAATTTTAACCAACTGTTGCTTTTCCCTTAAGGCTGTAATATATCCTGCTATTGTAAAGCACTTTGCACACTGCCTTTTGTTTTGCAAAGTGCTTTAAGATTGTTATTTTAACAATAGAAAATGCAGCGTGTCTGTTACTTTGATAGTGACTTGATAGGACCAATGAGGATTTGAAGGGCCCTATTTTGATTGTCTTAAGTATCAAGTCTTAAGTCTTAAGTCAAAACTTGGAGGTGGGGCAAAACAAACTGATTTGCCTCACCTCCAAGTTTTGACTTAAGACCTGATACTTAAGACAATCAAAATAGGGCCCGAAGTGGTATAGGCATAGCTACGTAAATCTGTGGCCTATTTCTATTAATTGTAAAAATGCATTAAAGCGAGTTCATTCTCGATTACAAAACTAAATGATTGGTTAAGGTTGAAACACCAAAATGTGTTTTCATATCTGAAATATGTTCAGAGGGTTTGGCATACATAGACAATATGCTTGTTTCATGCAAGAGGCACTGAGTTGAGAGCTTTAGGGTCTTGCGACGTGCTTACATTTTCACATCAAACTCTGCTCCTCTATTGTACACAACTACAGCTTAATCTATACTCCATCGCATGACACGGCCATGCTACAGAGTCTACATTAGGCATGCCATGGAGTTTCCAGAGGTGGTATTCACTTTCTCCATTACATTTGCATTGCCAAATAAACATCCAGCCATTTACAGTATCTACACATACACTTAACATATCACATGTTTGTGAGCATTCCATGCATCATATGAGAGCGCCTTCTTCAATGTGATTGTTAAAGAAAATTCCATTACAGAATTACGTGCTGTTTCTCTGCTGTCTGCTTCCCCAATAGGGTTTCAGTAACAGATAGCCGGACAAGCCAAGCACCAACAAAATGATGTTGCAAAGGATATTCCTCTTTTTAAATCATTTGTCTATGCCAAGGCAAAGAAAAGCTGGCTTTAATATATAACCAACACTGGCAAGCAATATTATCAGCATGCCTGTGATACACAACGCAATGCACTGCGAAGAAAGTACAGCATGAGATCAGTTGGATGCGAGTGCCCTGGCCTCACCCAATAGACATTCCCTGTGACATTCAAACATTTCCGAGGAGCAGTAATTGATAAGTCCCCCAAATGGCCATGTTCCTACACATAACATTAGACCTCATTGTTGATTTTATAAGATTGTTTTACATTTACAATTAGTGAAATAACCAGCATTCTTTATGGTTAACATGTATGTCTATTTGCTGAAATTGCACTCTGAGTTTGCATCTCTGTCAAATTGGGTATGAATTGTATGATATGCAATGATAAAGGTAATTGAACTTTTCAATGCCATCAGGTTAACACTCCACAATTGCCTAATTCACAATTGCCTAAATGTTCTGTGTATTAGTCTACAGATACTAATATACAGATACATACTATGCTATGTTTCTATTAGGACTGTGTATTACTATTTACCAATTGGAAATATCCCATATGCATCATGTACTTCTGTATGAGTGACAACACAATGTAAGAGTGTGCAAAAACTGCAAATGCATTTGTTTGTGCTTATATTGCATTCTCACAATTCTGTAAGTACATCATAAATTTGGAATTTTCCCCATAGTATTGTTGGGCCCTTCCAATTCCTTTAAAACACATATTACACAAGAGTTAAGTCCTTTTTAAATTTAGTTCGTACTAAAGAGTAATGATGATGTGATCATTACATTGTCATGCCATAAAAAGACGATATAACAGTAAGTTAAACTGTGAATATGAAAATATGCTAACGTTGTGTAAACCCTCTGAATATTAAGTAGCCTGGTATTAGTCCCTGGGTTGTAACACCTGCAAAGTTGCAGTTAAGGGAATAGATGGTCTTCAGTGTGAGCCGGACAAGCCTGATTCATACTTTCAGTACTTTTCAGTGCATAACACCTAGGCACAACTAAGTATAACTCAGGATGTAGAGTCAGGGAGACCTGAGGCGAGTTTGTGATTGTACTAATCTGGTATACTGTATGTTGAGAGATCATGAGGGATGTGAGAAGCATCTGAGGCCCAATGGGCCGTTCCGTCAGTGTGGCTGTTGTGCTGACGGATGTTAAGGGATCTGAAAGTGACGTGAGATGAATATGGGACCAGTGCGAAAGGGATCAGTTTGTGGTTGACATTGTAATGTAATGCTACACTGTACACACAGTACAATTCTGTATAGGAAAAAAGTCTTTACTCCCTGGCGGTGTGACGATGCAAATATTAATTGGGTGATATTCATACAGATTTATTCATGCTGAAAACCTTGTTTCGAAGAACAATTTATGTTGCTTTATCGCAGTATAATATTTACTTATCTGTTGAAATTGGTGTGTAATGTCCTTAAAAATCAGGACTTTACTGTGCATGGCTGTGTTTTAATGTCTTATGTATGCTTCTCTATCGAGGATACAGGATACGTTTGGAATTGTTATTTGAGAATTTACTTTCAACTACACAGAAAATAACTGGACTGGCAAGCTAGGCTTGTATGCCTTGACCTTACTTTTTATTTATTTATAGCAAACACCTGACACACAAAATGTGTCAGGTGTTCACTCCCACACACTAACTTTGAGTAAGTGGTTCACTAAAGGAAGTTAAGCTATTCAATAAGATATCGGACATAGTTATGCACAGATTTCTGTCCGTAGGATTGTTTTCTTTCTAGTCAAGCGCTGGGGTTTCGCTGCCTAGCCCACACATATAATTTATATGATCAATTGAACACTCCTTGAAAGTGTGGCACAAGAAAACAACATATTTGTTGTTAGATTTACAGGAAGAGGGGGTCAAACCATCATTGTGGCTGAGCCTACAGCTGCCTGTTCAAAGCGAAGGTTAGCTAGCAGAAAAGACTGGCGCCTATTTAGCGTGTGAGTTTGTGTGTGTGTGTGTGTGTGTGTGTGTGTGTGTGTGTGTGTGTGTGTGTGTGTGTGTGTGTGTGTGTGTGTGTGTGTGTGTGTGTGTGTGTGCGTGTGTGCGAGAGAGAGAGAGAGAGAGAGGTCTGAACCCTGGGATATGGCTAGAGAACATGGAAGGTCTGGGCACTGCTGTGTAGAGGTTGGACTAGTCTCATTGAGCTACAAAGACAATAGACTAAGGAAAAAAGGTATAGCCGAAAGGAAGAAGCCTCACTACTCCCCCTCTAACTGAGCGCTGTCAGAGATGGCAGAAGGAGGCGTGACTGCCAGGAAGTGGTTCGACTCGGGTGGGCTCAGTGAAGAGCTTCTGACGACGCCAGTGGGGCCCGGGTCGGGTAGGGTGAGGGTTTCTGGGGCAGACTTCTTGCGGGGCCGGTCCTTGGAAACAGAGAGGAACTCGGGTGCGTCAGTGCTCATTGGGGTGGAAGGGGCACTGGCGGGACCAGTGAGGGTGCAAGAGGACAGGGGTGTCTCAGTGATGGATATCGATGGGGGAAACATCCCGATCTTCTGGTTGGTCGCCTCCTGGATGGTGCGCTCAAACTCTCTCACCTCATCCATCGTCATGTCTAAAGAGCGAGAGAGAGAATGTCATAACAACGCTCATTCAGTAGGTAAAGGCTCAGGCTGCCTATTAGAGTAGCCTACAACCCATTTGCCCAATGCATGCAGAAAGTAACATTGCGAAGAATACATTTCTTGGGCCTTGCCTTTAAATAAATACATTTGCTTTGCCAAATTTACCAAATGATGCATGTGCAGACATCCATTAAAAAGAGGTACATTTGTCAAACATGGTGTGTCAAAATGGACTATGCCCAAATGATTGGACGAACCTCAATGTGTCTGACGACATCAGAGAAAACTACAAAAGATACAGAGATTGGACTGTCCAGTGCAACATATTCAACCACTTTGCCACTTCATATACGTATGGTCATGTGCACGTAGACAGACTGTGACTTCAAACTCAAGGTGTGTGCAGGCTGTGGAGTTTGGATGCCCAGCTGTCCAGAATCGCCGATCCAACCAATATATGGACATATGACAATAGAGATCTAATTAAAAGGATGAGGACTGACAGATACAGATATCTACAGATATGGGCATATAAGGGGCACAGATATATGGGTGCAAAAGGTGCCCAGAAAAGGGAAGGAGAATTGAAGCCAATGGAATGTTGGCCGTTCATACTGTACAGCTTATTATGGCTGGGTCCAAATATAAGAAAGGACAAAAATGGTTTAGTCCAATGGGCTCGACACGAGCTTGTGCACAGGTTTGACACAGAGCTGACAGAAAATGTGAGACGACACGCAACCGGTCCAGATATACTGAAATGCTGTCAGTTGAGAGGTAATATATGATACATGGTACAGTATGTGATAAAGTGAATTGGACCGAAACCAATGACAGACCAAGTCATGCCCATTTGAATAATTAATTTGTACATTCTGTGCGTATTTCAGTTTCCCAGTCTACAGATCTTTAATGCTTGCCTCCCTGCCTAATTAAACAAGAACATACGGTCGGTCACGGTGAATGGATGTGTGTGGAGAAGGGTTTATGTGAATGTGGTCATGTCCGGGGATGAAGTTGATCAAACATGAGAGACAGACAGTGGTGGGAGAGATGGAGCAAAATATACAATGGAAAAGGACACATACGCTGGCTTTGTCATGGATCTCTATGTCATCCAGTGAAGGCGGGGTTGTTGTGGAATGCCCTTGCTGCTCATGGCAAACTTTAATGTTGGTTTTCTCATGCATTTTTCTCTCGTATTGCCGCACATCATCCAAAGTCATATCTGGAAGAGGAGGGGCGGGAGGGAGGGGGGGATGGGGGGCAAGTAGGGTGTTAACTCCTCCTAAAATGTTAACTTCCCTATCATGGCAGTTGAGATGAGAGGTGGCAAGAACGGGCATTTTTAGAAGGGGTGAGCGTAGCATTTCTGTCAGCTGATTAGTGCTTTCTATTTTAATGTTCGGGACTGCTTGGGTTTGAAAATAGAAGTTCAAAGGTCTTGCAAGCACTACAGGTCACAGCACTAGCTTCCCATGACCCAGAGAGGTTAGAGGAGACAGCCAGTCCAGCCCAAGACATGTTAGGAGGATCAGGAGGGCGGAGGGAGAGAAGGAAGGTATTATGAGGTCCGATAATTAAGGTCAACCGTGAATAATCCAGACCCATGGTATGAAAACAAACACTACTTAAAAATGGGGTACAAAATCATTCCAAGGACAATGCACCCAAAACAAGCCAGTACGTGCTGTTAGGGATGTTAGTTAATGGTAGGAAGGAGGAGCGCATCAGGATGTCAGGGATCAGCGGTTAATGTAAGAGAGGAGGAATAGAGCAGTAGAGAGCTGCTATCTGCATGCCCCACAGCTATGGAAAAATGTCTGTAGCATGTGAAAGGGATACTGCTGCACCATAGAGCTGGTGGCAAGGCAATTTCTCTCATAGCCAGATACAGACAGACAGACAGACAGACAGACAGACAGACAGACAGACAGACAGACAGACAGACAGACAGACAGACAGACAGACAGACAGACAGACAGACAGACAGACAGGAAGACAGACAGGAAGACAGGAAGACATGCAGACAGATAGAGCTTTCATGTTTCAGAGAGCATCAATGAAATATCCTTTTTTATACTGAGCAAACACTGTCTGTAGCACTGATTACTATCGCAAACCAGAGCTATGAAAGTGAAGGTCTCAGGCACTGCATGACCGCTATGACTTGAAACATGAAAGAAGTCTTCCAAGGTGACTTGAGAGTATCTGTTCCATGTGTTTTCATTGAAACAAACACACTGCAACACACATCCACATCCAGCGTTTGTCTTTAGTAAAGCAGTGCAATGCAGTGGTGAGAGTTGGAGGAAGCACAACATTCATTGTATGCTGTTTTAAGGTAAAACATCTATTTGAAAATGATGCGTCAAAAGCACATTTGTAACTACTTTACTTCAATGTGTTAATAATACTTTATACATTTGTATAATATAAGGCAGATATGCAGGTAATCCTATACATTGTGCTGTACATTCAGTTGAATTATATAATGAATGTATTCTATATACTATGTGCTATATGCTAAATTAATTTAGTATATTTAGTACATACACAACAGTACATTAAATTAATGCCAGTTTCTAGGGCATACAGTATATCATAGTGAGTTTAACCTAATACGATAAAATCATTTTGCGACTGTGACCGAAGGTCGACCGATGGTCCATCGGTTGCGGCAGGTGGTAAATGAGTCCCGACAGTTAGTAAATGAGTCCCGACTAATCGTGTTGTTCGCAACGTGTTGCGGCAGGTATCCTATCAGTCGCCAAGGTTAGGAGGCATACTGTAGGTTTTACTGAGGTTATGCTTAGGGACGGGTTAGGGGTTAGGTGAGACCGGCGAAGATAGTAAAAACGTCCGACCGATAGCAAAACGGTCGCTGAGTTTGCTGACTGATATTGGGACTAATTTACCACCTGCCGTGACCGATGGGCCGTCGGTCGCAAAATGATTCTGCTGAATCTCTAATAAATTCTTAACTGCCTGACCGTATCTCTAAGAGAAAATAACCAATTTCCCACTGAAACGTGTTGCACATTTGCCTTAAGAGACACAATCGCGTGGGCCTATGCATGCACCGGTAGTAGCTATATGGATGGACAACAAGTCTGTCAGACCTACCAATCCACTCGTCCACCCAGGCGAAGGCCTGCCGGTGTCCCAGTAGCAGCACATCTCGAATCACCTGCAACGCAACACAGTAGGACAAGCCACGCACAGGCGAAAAAAGCAGATACAGTCATCTCAATGCACTGTGCCAAGGCAGAGCTGACATTTGTTTGTGTCTTCATTTTAAAATGTAAAGTTGATGTAAAAGTACTTAGAGATATGTGTATTTAATGTATTCCAGCGGTGTTTGTCTTTGTAATACAATATTTACAATTTAATTGTACTCAGAGAACATCATGAACATTGCAGCCTAAAACGAGGTGTCTTTGTTAGAAAAAAATGCTATGATCCACTGTATAATGTTACATCATCATTTGCTCATTAGGAAGCAGCACTGGGAACAAACCTTGTGAACAAACTGCTCCACCCGAGTCTGCAGGCCCCAGACCTCAAACTTGACAGTGACGAGTTTGTAGGAACACATAATGGGGTCCTGGCTGTCCCTCCACCCCTCTTGGAGAACTCCCCGAGATGTCTTCTCTGATTTAAAATACCTCAGGTCCTAACGAACGAACGAACACACACACACATGCACACGCACACGCACGCGCACGCGCACGCGCACGCACACGCACACGCACACACACACACAGACACACAGACACACAGACACACACACACACACGCACACACACAAGCCATTCAGGCAGCAATAATTATGCAAAACTGTTTCAGCGCACCAGTTAAATAACCTTTATAGACAACCCAAATTTAGCATGACTTAACAGTGATATTAAATAACGTTCACATTAGGCCTCGTGTCTCTGAAGAATATCTATTCAGTCTCATTAGAAGCTCAGTCAATCTATTAACAAAAAGCACTCAAGCTAATTGCCAACTCATTCATTCCACATTCTAAAAAAACTATATAAGTGTAATCACCCTTTGAAACAACGTCAGAATGGTAAATGCACACAGCACTGCTGCTGCTGGCTGGGTCAGCAAGAGATTATATTTTTGTGTCTAAATTGAATTACAAAATGTAGTACATTCTTCAAGACATCATCCAACTGCACAACCTCCTCTACCGCTCACTTACAGTATGTGTAGAACAGATAACACTGGAAGGCTGACTGAGCCTTCCTCCTCTACAACAGGGGTTTTCAACCTTTTTGATGCCAGGGCCCACCATTTAGTCAGAATTTGAGCCACGGACCACCACTTGAGAACGTTTTAGCCCCACAGACCGCAAAACTAAAGATTTCCTTTGCTTTAATCCATCTTCTAGTTGTGTAGACTTGGGGCTAATTCAGATGATGAATATTTTAACTCTTGAGGGCGTAAAAATGAAACCAAATGGACCCGCCAGGGTCCATTTGGTTTCATTTTTACGTTCTCAAGAGTTACATCTGGTTAACCAACTTAGCTGGGGACCACCTGGAACACCCTCAGGGACCACTGGTGGTCCCCGGACCACCTGTTGAAAACCTTCCTCCTCTACAACACAGAGGACACCGCTCCACATATCCTAGAGACTCTTCTCCCTCCTGGCTGCCAAACGGTCTGATAAAAACTACCCATTGCAGTCAGAACTGCAGACTCACTCTTCAGTGACGCAGACGTTTGTCCGACATGTAAGAGTCCGCCCTGTGAGGTTACGATTAGGGCATCGGACTAATACTAAATCCAGGTTTACCTGGTATGCTAGTTTTTTGTGCACCACCCCAAAGGTTCCCACACTTGTACTCAAATCAAACCCAAATTGCTGAAAGTAGTTTAAAAAATGAGGGGGTGAGGGTGGAATTGGAAGGGTTTTCTTGTATATAACTTAGGCTGACTTAGACATTTGTGTGCAAAACAAAGTATTACTTTGTGGGTTTGAACTGACACGCACGCACGCGCGTGCACACACGCACGCACGTGCACACACGCACGGACGCGCGCGCGCGCGCGCACACACACACACACACACACACACACACGGCAAACACTCACCTCAGAGTCTTTATAGTAGCGCTCAGGGATCTCATCGTAGGCAATGTCCACAAAGCAGACCTCTCTCTCCTGGTCCTTGAGCTCAGTGTCAAAGATCTGCAAACAAAAAAACAATACTTGCTCATCCCAGTTGGATTGTAGGTCCATGCTGCCATTCTCTATGCACTTTGGGGTTCTCAAACAGTGGTCCAGGGTCCCTCTTGAGTGGGCAAAAAAGTTAAAACCACTGCATTATGCGGTACCATGGTCTACATCAGCCTGTCGACTGGCTTTGTTAAGCTGGTTATATTATAAAGTATAAAGTAGGCATACCTTAGGCTTTACTTTGTACACCTCTGTACACCTGGTACCACATACTGTATGTCTTGTCGTTGGCTATTATAACCCACAGGGGGCAGTCAACACATCTATTCTAACGGATCACCAGCCAACACAGTGTGTAGTAGTTTTACACATCAATGGCCATTCACACAAACGGGATGCACAAACGCAGTAACGCACATTGTGATATCACACACATGTTCTCAGGCAGGCACACACGCACAGCAACAAGAACACACTATACAGTACCATAGCTGCAGGCCATAAAGGAAAAACATGGTTATGATCTCCATCTGATGTGGAACTGACTCTGGGTTGTGTGTGTGTGTGTGTGTGTGTGTGTGTGTGTGTGTGTGTGTGTGTGTGTGTGTGTGTGTGTGTGTGTGTGTGTGTGTGTGTGTGTGTGTGTGTGTGTGTGTGTGTGTGTGTGTGTGTGTGAGTTAGATCATTACACAGAGCCCATAGCCTGCTGTATTACTTTGCTGCACCATGGTGTCACTCAACGACAATAAGTGATGTTCAGGGGCTGGCTATGAACTATGGTTCAAATAGAATTACTTATGAGGAGAACCGGACAACAAAGGCCTCAGGGCAGACTTTGGACATTGTCCATCAGGCCAACACATTACAGGAGGAGAACAGCAGTTTGTGCTATAGCAAAGTCAAGTGTGTGGTGTTTTTGTACTCCCATGTGTGTGTTTCTATCCCAACAAATAGCCACGTTTGAACAAGCAGGCTTTCATATCATGTAGTTCTCAGGAAGATTATTATTATTATTATTATTTAGTTCC
>CM076973.1:18306011-18543511 GCA_039105355.1 Benthosema pterotum | reverse complement strand
TTTGAAAAATTGAACATACAGTACATATTTTATGCTTAATATCATCGAAAAATTAAAACATTAATCAAATAAAATTAAAAAATAAATACAATTAAAGTAAGTTAAAATAGCCTACATACGAACGCAAAAGGAGGCAACACACACTGTAAACAGACCTTGATGTAAAAAAAAAAAAAAAACTTTTTCAGAAAGCTCAATCACCCCAGGCGATGAGACGAGATTTTAGGGTCAACCAAGATATCCCTACGTGTGTGTGTGTGTGTGTGTGTGTGTGTGTGTGTGTGTGTGTGTGTGTGTGTGTGTGTGTGTGTGTGTGTGTGTGTGTGTGTGTGTGTGTGCCCGTGCGCACCTGCGCACGTGCGTGTGAGCATGCATGTGTGGATTGGGATGTATACCAAACATGTCTATCGGTGTATCTTTATTCTGAGAAAAATAGCATGCACTTTAACCGTACCTGTTATGGTATAAGGGTAATAGTTCCATGCTTTCTCTGTCACATAGAAGATCTTAGGAACCACTGCCCGAGCCCAGCTGGGCAATTTACTGCAAACAGAAAAACAGACATACAGACAGTGACAGGGAGAGGGAACAGAGAGGGTAGCATTAATTATTTGGCTCCATTATTGTCGCGTTCCTCCCTGAAAATCAATATTTTTTATTATAAATCATCCTACAATACAGAGTCCACAAACTAAATTTGCCATCATCAAATCACAAAAGCAATCACCATCACATTAATCCAGTTAAGATATTATGATCTCATCAATTCCTTCACACTGACCTCAAGTCAGCCTGAAGGCCTCACCCACCATAATTCACTTTTTACCTTCATTATCAGGGCTGGCCCCAAATGTTGGGATGATTTGCGTCATTATATTGACATTCAGACCTCAATTAAAAGAGAACCGAATTTTGGACTTTTGGATTTTTCTGGTTCACTCTGCACTTGGCTGGCCATCTGCTCACCACAGGCTTTCCACAGGGACTGTGGGAAGACTGCTAACACGTGTGTGCATTTAATATATATCACTTGGAGTGATATATTGATATACTGTATGTGGCTACATAGTGATATACTGTATGTGGCTACATTAAAAGCGGTGTGTGTGTGTGTGTGTGTGTGTGTGTGTGTGTGTGTGTGTGTGTGTGTGTGTGTGTGTGTGTGTGTGTGTGTGTGTGTGTGTCCGTGTGCTCTGAGCTTTCATATTCATGCATATACAACGTACTATAATTGGAGACTAGTAGGAAGTGTCAGAACAGAAGTGTAGAGCTGTGCCCACTTTCATGCACCCTGCTTTTGTTTTCTCTTTCCATAATTTGCAGTTTCTTTCAGCAGGCAGCAGGAGTCCAAGTGGCACTCTCTCTCTCTCTCTCTCCTCTCTCTCTCTCTCTCTCTCTCTCTCTCTCTCTCTCTCTCTCTCTCTCTCTCTCTCTCTCTCTCCTTCCCTCAAAAGTGGCTTACACTCCTCCTCTCCCTCCACCATCTGTTCAGTTCTATATTCTTCGGTGCCAATCGTAGTGGGTGGCTGGCTAGTAGAAGGCCTCTCTGACAGACAGCCCACACAGCTTTCACACCAAGCTCGCTTTCAAAGTTTCAATGCTGAATTTTGGAACGGAAAGCAGGAAAGGAGGCATTAAGAACAAACTTGAAAGCAAAGCTTCAAGTGAACTGCACCCAGGGAAACCTGTCCGTGAAAAGAATAATTAATGCAATCACAAGCACAGATCATGTCACGATTACAATTGTGGATATGTTCTCAGTTTAACGAAAGGACTGGTGTGAAACTTAGTGGAAAGGTTGGCTGTGGGTCAAAGAAGAAGGGATCAACAACCTTACTCGTTGATCCAAACTGTGTACGTGGCTTGTCTCACATAAAGTTTTCTATAGAGCCCACTGACACTGGCTCCACTAAAAGAACTTTGCTCCTTAAACTGTTCTGGAATCCTCTGTCCACAAACAGATACAGACATATCTCGTCAGCCATCAACTTATCTCCAATAATCAACACTGATTCAGGCCAAATCATGGCACAGCTGACCTCGTACTGGACATTAATCCAATCTGTGCCCGAACCATCTGCCTTTGATGTCTGCCTTTTCACTAATACCTGTCCATTCAAACTCTAGACATATGTCACATTCCCAAGTTGTTAGTGCGGTGCAGCAGCCAGAAAATGAAGGCCCGGCCCCTCTCTAGGTACACTCACAACACTGCCCCTGAGGCCAGTATGAAGCTGACCTAAGGATTCTGACATTCCATATGCTCTGATGATCTGACCTCAAGACACGCTACAGAATTCACAGAATTCTGTGAATTCACAGAATTCACAGACGGATGTGTGTGCATGCAACCTGGTTGCTTCTCACCCTCAGGATGTCTTAAAGGTATAGCTCCAGACAGCACAGACCAGCTCTTTGGACAGTTTGAAAGCATTATGAGCTTGTCAGTCAGCAGGAGACTCCCGGCACTGCACCCGTTTGACATAAGGACCTGAATTGAATTAAGCCATCTCATAATTATATGACTATGTCATCAATTATTGTTTTTTTAATTAGTGTGTATAGCGATTCAGGACTGAAGCCAGACTATCGTTGGTTTTTAATCAAACAAAATGTATCTATATGTCATGTGATAACACTACTTGACCACACTTTAATTCACACAGCCCCTTTCTAAGGAAACTAAATCCCATACCCCGAAATTCCCATTATGGAAACTACCCTCCATCACTGAATATCTCTGTGAAATTACCATGCACAATGCCCATAAACGTTCCAGCCATATGCCAGGTTTCACCATCCTTGTTCTGTCTTAGTTTGACTTTCATTCTCTCTCTTCCTCTCTCTCTCTCTCTGAGATGTGCTGACTCAACATAACATCTCCTCCAGTAGTTGCTGACACAGGTGAAAAAAATGCTCCACAGCTCTCGGTCGTTGGACTTTAATTTTGCCGACCTGCGGAATTTCTGTGCCACATTCAAGCAGGCACGCACGCACACACAAGGGGCCTCTAGGGTGATACTTTACTCTGTATGTAACCCAGGAGGGAATACCTGATGATAACAGTCTGTGGTAACCGTGTGTGTGTGTGTGTGTGTGTGTGTGTGTGTGTGTGTGTGTGTGTGTGTGTGTGTGTGTGTGTGTGTGTGTGTGTGTGTGTGTGTGTGTGTGTGTGTGTGTGTGTGTGTGTGTGTGTGTGTGTGCGTGCGTGCGTGTGTACACACATGTATGCGTCTATGTGGAGGTATTCAAAACACAGAGACAAAAATAAACAGCTGCAATGATGTAATGTGCTCAAGGTGTGCAGCACATTAAAAGATTGGTGCAGAATATCTTTTGGTTAGTTATGATGGTCAATTCATAATTATTTAAAACATAATATGATACAAGGCACATAATGCACAAACAGAATACAACGTTGTAAATGTCATTCTCCTTTCATTAGTTTGAACTCCCATTTACAGTATCAACTCATGCACCTCAAATGAGCTGATGTCTTCTGTTTGCTGTTTGTTTTTACCATAGTGAATGCTGAATTCATGGTCTGGACTATAGAGAGGGCCCGCACTGACCATATATGAATATGGAAGGAGCTTGTGCATTCCATATTCATATCACTGAATAAGTTTGCATAATAGCAACGTTGTTGTCCAAGAAACTGCATCGTGGTCTTCTGCCTTTCTAAGCTGTTACAGTAAGTGCAACTGATTATCTAACACAAAGCCTACAATTACCATGTTGTTTAGCTGACTGACTGCATCACAGTGATTGAGGGCTAGGCTAGAAACCATTGCTCTATTTAGGAATATCTCGGATGGGGAATCAGCCTTACTGAGAACGTCATTAAGTCAAATGATATGCAGAGCTATGGGATGCTGCAGGTGCTTGTAGCGGCAAATTACCTTCCGGATTTGCTGAGTCACATTTGGCCTCTACTGTGGGCAGGTCTGACCACTACTTGGACTTTTTTTATATGGATATTTTTATATTATGTAGTGTCCATGAGGGCTGTTTTACTGTGACAACATGTAAGTGCACACCATAGAGCGCTGCAGCCCTCCAACCTTGGGTTGTGTCAAATCATGACAATAAACACATGTTTTGGGCCAATCAAATAATTTGTAAGAAAAACTAAACTAAAAGTGTGGCATCCTGCCATTTTTTCTGAGTAAAATGAACAGGGAAATTACTTTCAGAAACAGTAGCTCTGACTGACTGCTAACGATTTTTAGTGATTATAGAATGGGTTAATGCAGAGGACAAATATAATATAAATATAATAGCTAGCGAACCTATAATAGACCTTTAATGGTGATTTACAGCACTAAGTGCCCGAATTTCGTCTCATCTCGCAATTAGGGTATCTAGCATTGGGAAGGTGTTCCCACAATAAAGTTGTTATTTTGGTAACCATCCTATTTCCCTTAACCACCTCCAAGGCGGTTAAGTAACCTTACATTATGTATGGTTGTGGTTTGGGCACTTTTAGCTTTCATCCAATCCATGTTGGTCTTGCCATTGCCGTTAATACATCCGCACCATCGTTTCCTGGTATGTCCAGTCATAAATGGTTTATAAGTACGGTAAGTTGATCAATCCTGTAGAAATTTCTTTCGATTCAAAGTGCTATATGATCACCAAATATCTATGTTTCCTTTGCTGGATGTGGCGTGCCTTCAGCCCAAGACTACGAAACGTCATAAACAAAATGCAAAAAATCCTATATCACATGTGCTACTGAGAACTCGACTCAAGACATGATTTAACTCAAGTTAAATAATGTCTTTTAGTATAGACAATTGTATACCGTAAACACAATGGACACAAAGTGTCCATTGGGACACTTTGTGTCCCAATTGAAAGTGACTGACAGCAGGAAATCACTGGACAATCAACAGGAAAAGAAGTGAACTGATGCAGCTGCTGTTCCATTTGGACAGCTCCAAGACGCACAGACACACAGGGCACAGTGACTTCTCAATTAGGGTACATGGTATACTGTAGGTTAGAGGTTGCTTTGAAACTGCAATATTCTATTTCCCAAATCTATTTGATGAAATTAACAACTCAGGGGACTGCGTGACCAACACGCCCATGACCACACCTCCAGGAAGGCTGCGTTACGGAGTTACCAGGCAAGAAAAATTGGGCCCTAAACATTTACAGCTGTAACACACTCCATTAGTGGCAGCAAATCTGCAATGAAATTGACAGTGCTATTATATAATAGGCTTGTAAAAGTCAGGAGCCCCTCACTTCTCACAAGTGTGATTTTTCACACCAGTCTAGTCAACTATTTCTTTTGTGATGTTGCATCCACTGCTGTCCGGCTACTCTAGTGCTGTTGAGGTGGACAGATCCAAAGAAAGAGAAAGGTTTCTACTGACCTATTGAGGTAGACTCGTTTCTCTGTGAACTGCCCTTGGCCATGTGTTGGGTCCTCAAACGGTTCGTTCTGGACCACCTCCACACCCTCCCCTCGGTCACTCTGCTCATGGCTGTGTTTACTGATCATGTACAGCTGGCCGACCCGGTACTGTTGGAAAAGATAACACAGACATGACAGGACAGGGTCAAACACAGTACCATACAGTACACACTGAAATAGTCTATATAGGAACATCAGTGGCTCAAGGAATCAGAAGATCTCCGGTTCGATCCCCGGCTGCTCCTGTACATCATATCAAAGTGTCCTGGGGATAGACAATGAACACCTCACTGCTCCAGTCCAGAGCAGGCTGTTGGCTCACATGGTTCTGCCCCTGCTGTCAGCGCGGGTGAATGAATGTATTGTTATGCATAAATTGGAAAGCACTTTGGGAAATCGAGCTATTCACAGTCAGACCACTTACTAGTTACCATCAGTATGATTACTTCCATGCCACTGAGCCATAAACCATTCAGAGTTGTGTCGCCCACCTCATAAAACCCCAATTTCCGCCCTGGTTTGAAACAGTCTTGTACGTTCTATTTTCATTTAGAGAGAGAAGATTTGAGGGAAGAGTCCTATGACTCAAAACTCATTCTTATTCAAAGGCATTTTATACTATGTGAAGGATAGGATGAAGTAACGTCTGCTACAATCGTGCTTTGCAGACCAAAGAAGAGTGCAGACTCATGCTGGACTGTTTTT
Organism: Benthosema pterotum; assembly: GCA_039105355.1. Lineage (NCBI taxonomy): Eukaryota > Metazoa > Chordata > Actinopteri > Myctophiformes > Myctophidae > Benthosema > Benthosema pterotum. Next base: position 18,537,378 of record CM076973.1, on the reverse strand, counting down.
TTTTTGTTGAGTGTGTGAGTGTAGGCTTTCGGCTTCATAGGTCACAGCAAACACAAGTTTTCAAAGGCTTGGTTTTTCAAAGTACTGAGTTTTCAAAGTTTCTTTGAACTACTAGTGTAATAAAAGCATAGTGTATGCATTTTCAGTCCAGAGGTATGCCTCAGAGCGCATTCATCTTCCACACTGCCGTGACGTTTGCTGTGAAATGTAGCTTCATTGATTGAAGGCAGAAGCTTCTGATGGGTGCTGTGGCTGATAGCGAGCTGCAGCATAATTAGACATATATATTTACATTATGCAGACTCACTAATGGACATTTGATTGTAGTTCATCTTACTTATTCCACCATCTATTCTCTATTCTGTCCATATTATGCCAGGCAGACACTTAATTGGCGAAAATAGCAGACCTGCTCTGTGTCACAAGACTAGAGAAGAGATGTGGTGTACACTAAACATTTAAGGTGCGGTGCAATTACAGTAATTACAATGTTAATGCAAAGAGGGGTTACGGTGTGAACCCGTTCACCCACCGAAACCAAGGGAACCAAGCCGTCTTGAGTGAATGCGTGGGTCCATTTGGTTACGCTCCCATGTTAAATTACTGTGTCTACAGCCAATCTATGCATGACGTGAGCAAAACAAACATTGACACACGCACAACCAAAATAAAATGATGCAAGCGACTGGAAGCAAATATACAGCATATACTATACAACATATTTATTCAGGTGTGAACATACAGTAGCTTTAAGCCCTCTTCAGACCAAAGGGTCACCTTGCATCTCTTGGGTCGAAACGGCCAAAAGTTATTATGTCAAAGCAGTCTATTCCCTTTGGTGTTATATGGTCCAGTGACTTACAGTACATGCGTTGAAGTGGGGAAAAAAAAGATAGTGGACATAAAGATCTCGTTATAGTTTTATAAATAATCATAGTTAACAGCTGAAACCGTGAAATGTGGCTTGTCCCAAGATGTGACAGGCAAAAAATAACAAGTGTCCCATTCTGGCCAAGCCCAGCCCATTCCACTGACCTAGGTATGATGGTGGGGTTTGAGAAAACACAGGACAAGTTGGACATATCTTCAGACCAGATCTAACCTATAAAACAGTCCCGGTCACGACAAGCAAAAGTAAACGCCTGCCTTCAGGATGAGATGTTGTACGCACCAAACTTTTCACAACTGCTTGTAGAGCAGGGTCGCAGCTATGGGTGGGCAGGGTGGGCCACCATATAGAGAGCTGTGCCACCCATCCATTTAAAAAGAAAAAAAGTGTGCAGTTAGCTAAGCTAAATGGGCAGTTAGATAAGCTAAATCTCCTTTGCATTGACAAAGAAATGTGTACTTTAAACTTGAAGAGAAAAAAACGGCCAATCGAGGGAGTGTCACCCACACACAATTACCCTATAAAAGACAGTGTTTTTTTTGGAAATGGAAACATCATAAAAATGGAGTCGTCTTATATTTGGGGACTATAGTATTTGATATTCAATGTTCTTTTTACTGAATCTTGAAAATGTGGGTTGTCTTATAACCAGGGTCGGTTTATGGACGGAATTGTGTGCAACACGATATGTGCAACGTATAAACTAGGACGGATGCTAATGAGCCATAGTAATTACATCACCTCTGTTAGCCCCAGGACGACACGACAGCCAAAACTTGAAAGGATCCCTGGCTAATTAGACAAAATATGTCTTAATGCATTATTATTGCACTCTATGACAAACGTTTCCTTTGGGTTATCATCATTCAACGACAGTTGAAGGATGATGACAACTAATACAAATATAAAAACACCTAAATTATTGTATTTATTTTAGGAATAGAGTTGATGAAATCAACTAGACCATGTGTGTGGTCTAGCTCTAGTATGGACTGTATGGAATGCATGTAATATTGGTTTGTAAACAACTTAATATTCCTAAACGTAGCACCACTCCAATATTTTAAATACTTATCAATGTGCATTCCACATATTCCACTGGGCTGGACCACGCATGGACAAATGACATCATCAACACAGGATTTGTTCCAATTGATTGATAAAATAAGTACAAAAAATTAAAGTGTAAAGTTTTGATGTTAAAATAATGGCCATGGGGTACGATGACAGTTAAAATCACCGGTTTAGAGCAACTATAATTAAAGCAGATTGTTCTCTGCCTCTTTCCTTTGTGTCAGGAGAGGAGAAGAGAAGAGGGAAGGAGGGACAGGCTCCAAGGGGGAAATTAGGAAAAGATTCTGTACCTCTGTTCCTAGAACTACTGAGATCTCCTACATACCGTGGGAGAGATACAGAGAAAGATACAGTACAGGAAAGTAGGACAGCAGGATGATTATTGTGTGATGGGGGCAACCTACCTATCCATCTATCTCTCATCATCATCAATGAGCTGTAGTGGTCATCACGTAAAAACATTGCAGGCATGCATGCATTATCACAGTCTGATATGAAGGCCATTGTCCATTTGCATCATTTGAAGGACCCCTTGATAATTTCATCCATCCATGAGAAAACCAACCTTTTCTTTGTGAAATAGAACAAAAGAGACTGGAGCATTGGCTTGCAATGTACCACTAATGAAGGCAGAAAAGCCGCAAAATTTAATAACTTGCTCTGTTTTGTCATTTGACTGACATGCAGCATGATCACACATGCATCAGTTAGACACACATTGAAAGATGAAATTCACTCCTGCAAAATGCTAAACTTGTGCAGACCAGTCGTTCTGCAATATATTTTATTTGGTATAGTGTCTCCTGAAGAGCCCATTTATCAATCACTAATTCATCTCTGTTGATTTCGTGAGGAGAATGAGGCCAGAACTTGCCTTCTCTTTGCTGACAAGTTTGTTGGGTTCATCAGTCAGTGCCCCTGTGCAATGGCAGACAGATTAGAGAAACCAATATATACTTAGCTGATCTAAGTTTGTAGATCTGCTATCTCAGGAAGAGACACCTGCTGCGAGCAGCTTTTGGTATCTTGGTGAGTCTACTGTCTGGAAGCAACCTGACTGATCTCTGAAAGTTATCTCCATTATGCTTTCATGTGAGGTTGATAGCACCACAGCACTGTCATCACGAAACTCTATGAGGAATACTAAATAGATGAATAGAATAGACAGATAAAAGCAATTTATGGCAGATTTGAAAAGTGGTTGTGCTTAAATGGGAATTACGTCCATTCTCAGCATTTTACTATCCCATTAACATACCTTAGAAATGTTGTGTGGTAATAAAAACATCCAACACTTTCTGCGTTTTCTAGGAACAGAGGTATTAACATGGCGAATCACATCTTGATGATGTTATGAATGTTACTCTAGTATCTAACTATCTGCCTCTCTGTGTTCCTTTATTCCTATAAGCTGGAGTTCTGTGCCACGAATACCCAAATATCGAGTGTTGTGCTGTCAGAACAGGGCAGCTCGGTCCGAGTGCCACAAACTGGCTCTGGCCTGATGGCATTTTGCGCATTCGAGTCCCGTTCATGAAGACCTTTGCTACATGTCTCTATACCCTTCTCTCCTTCTCACTTCCCTATCTATCTTCGCTATAATTAGGCTACTATCAATAAAGGCAAAAAGCCCAAAACACTAGGATAACCAATGGTCAGACCGACTCGATACTGGGCACTGCACTCCTCTGGAGGTGGGGTACGTGTGTGAATAATTTAAAGTCGGTGGGGCTGGGGCGAAGGGTTCGCAGGTTACATGTATTACAGATGTACACAGTTACAGATAGACAGATCTGACAGACAGTCAGCAAGTGGATTCATGATTGTACTGTATGTACAGTATAGACATTCTTCTAGGGCAGTGGTTTTCAACCTTTTTCATTCCAGGGCCCACCATTTATTCAGCATTTTAGCTACAGACCACCATTTGATGTTGATTTTAATCTCTCGGACCCAAAAGCAAGGATCTTTAAGTTTTTGTCCATAATTTAGTAGACATAACAGGCGAAATGGTCAAAATAACAATTTGTCTACAATTTATAATTGTGTCTTGAAAATTAAGTAATTCAGAAATTTAAATATAATTTAACTCTTGTAAAATTAAACCAAATGGACCCGTAAGGGACCATTTGGTTTCATTTTACGCACTCTGGAGTTACAGTCCTATAAGGGTCCAATTAGTTACTGTCCATCATTTAGCCTGGGGACCACCTGGAATTCTCTCAGGGACCAATAGTGGTGCCCGTACCACCTGTTGAAAACCCCTGTTCTAGGGCAATAAAGAAAGCCTGGCTGGGACTGGCTGCCGAAATATGGCATTTGATTGGTTTGTTTGATTCTGGCTTTAGCAATGTTAACGTATGTTTTCTCATGGCATTGTTTTTGAAAAACAACTGCGCCCAACGTGGGGCTCGAACCCACGACCCTGAGATTAAGAGTCTCATGCTCTACCGACTGAGCTAGCCGGGCATGCAGCGTGTGTGGTTTAACACCCAATACCTACCCTTCCCCCAACATCCATGTGGGGAGTGGGGGTAGAATGTGTGTGTGTGTGTGTGTGGGGGGGGGGGGGGGGGGGGTGAATGAATGGAGATTTCCACACCCTAAGCCATGGGGACCAAACAACATAATAGTCTTGAGTGAACAAGATTATATCTCATTCAAACAAGATCATATCTTGTTTAAACAAGATAATATATCGTTCAAACAAGGCCACTCACGGCCTTGGTTTAAATTGCTCACACAGCCTACAATATAGACAGTTCTTTTTGGTTTATTTTCATAGACACCTCGCTTATTTCCCTCGCAAAATAAGCATTTCTGGGTTTGAAATGAAATCCAAGGTAGGACATGATACTTGAATTTCAGATTAAGCTACAACAGTGTACACATTTAGTGAGTAGTCCAGTACTTAGCATATATACCTGTTCGCAATTTTGCGTCATGGGAATTTCTCACTTGAATTGAGTCAAGGGGTCCCTAGACATGAAAAATCACCGAGGTGCTTGTCCGTCATAGTGGGACGAATGGCGCAATGGCCAAATCAAATATGGCCGCCATCGTATATGATGATAATCCAACTTTTGTGTACATACACATGCAATACCTCTATCCTGACTAATTTGGGGGTGGGGAATTCATTTCTGATGTTGTTATGACCATTTTGGGTGTTTTTGACCTTTAAAGGTCATGGTCAAAGTCATTTTGCTATTCCGAAGACCTAATTTGGCCATTGTTATGATAAAAACTGGTGCAGTGGGTCTAATTCAAATAATTCTGACATGTATGACTCCTGGGTGATATTGATATTGATGAGTAGAAGTAGATAAGTATTTTGATGGGTCAATGGGCGTTGGAGGCATTTGTTTCGCTTAAAGGGCATGCAACCACTACTTCAGCTACTTATGGTGGAGGCCTCATGGAGGTTGTCTTCTCCTCCCCCATTTTTATTTATTTATTTATTTTTGTTTCGTTATTTATTCAATGACTGACTGATTGACTTTTGACTGAACTGTCAATATATTTTTTCAATGACTGAATAGGATTTCTGTCCCTTACTTTTGTTATTATTTAGAACAGAAGATGCGCAATACATAATAGCAATCATACATTTCTCTTTTAACCTTTTTTAAGTAGGTGCTGAAATTATTAAATAAGAGTGCTAAAGTGATATAGGTATTTCCTCTCAAAGTGGATATATGTGGACATGCACACTAGTGTGATTGATTATTACATTATTATTTTCCATGGCAGAATGTAATGCATGGAAGTCCATCAGCACAGCAGCCACATCGTTGTGTGCACTTGCCTGCACAGTTGCACACTGTGAGCTGAGTGCTGACTTGTGGTAAGGGCTTCAGGTATTTTGATGGAAGAAGTGTACCAAAGTTCTCCCCCCATCCATGCTCCATTGGTGCTAGTTTTGCCTGTTTCCTTGGATGTAGCCAGCAGGTTGCAAACCCTATGCAGCAGAAAGGCACCTCGTTTAATGTGACCTCTCTGATTACATTGCTTGTGGGAGGGATAGCATCAATTCCAGTAGCATCAATAGCATCAATTCCAGTACTGACACTGAAATAGTTTTCCAACCTATGGTCATCAAACGTTTCAGTTGTTGACCTGGCCGCTGTCCAGACACGTACCAAGTCCTTCTCTGCCAATTCTGCGTCTTGTTCAGTTAAGGTTTCTGTCTCACTAAAGTTTATCAAGATATTGTACTGGGTCAGAAACCATGGCACCACATTTGGTGCCCAACGTATAATGGATTGCATTTTTTATAGCTTTTTATATGCTTTCCATGTGCTCAAAAGAATATTACATTCATTCATACATTGGGAGGTAAAGCGGCGAACAGTCGACGCCAGCATCTTCATTTCCCACATTCACACACCAATGGTGGCAACAAGCTCACACCGACCAACTCATTGGAGGCAATTTGGGGTTCATTGTCTTGCCCAAGGACACATGTAGACAGGAGGAGCAGAGATTCGAAATCGGTTCATTGGATGACCTGCTCTACCTCCTGAGCCACAGCCGCTCCACCTTGCTCACGCAGTCATCTCCATTCAGGATATGTGCCTTCATCACAATCTTGGCTAGGGGTTTTCCAAGATAAGAGACTACTTGATTCTGTGGCAGCATGCGTCGCTTTTCCCTAGTGTCATACTGCAGCCAGATTTCCTTCACCCCCAGTACTGTAGGTGTAATTTAACAGTAAGGGAAAGGTGTCTGCATCATTGGAAACTATAACAACTCTCTTGCACTGTTTAACACGAATTGTCCCCTCCATATGCCCCACTAGCCTGGTGACAGCTTCCTCAATTCAGTTCAAGAGATCAGGGATGTCCTCACCACCAGCCAAATCTGCTGGGAGAACCTCATTGTCGTGGATGACAGAGCTGACACTGATGGTATTGCAACAGGCTTGACTGCACACCATATCCTGAACTAACAGCTGGAGATTCCACTTGTTCTCAGAGTCCCTGAACCTGTCAAGTTGCTGAGGAATGGGTATGTTTGTCCATGCCAATGATGTCAAAGGCTGCTGCTGAGTCCCTTAGAAAGATGTAGGAGATGTAGGAATGTAGGAATCAAGTACAAGGTGAATGAACTATGGCTCTTGGCAGAGGGATGATGTAGACTTGTAGAGGGGTGACATGAGGTCTACCACAACATGAGTTGCAAGAGTAGATGTTTCACTCAATTGGGTGAGATGAGGTCCAGGCTCAATCTCACTGACAAGAGTTGAGTTGTTGACATAAGCTGGAAGGTCACCATCAACTATTCTTCAAAATGATTGTTGGGCATTCAGTGGTTGCTTGTTGAAGTGAGGTAGCTTCCTCTTTGGTATGTCTTCTCTGTCTACAGCCTGCTTTGTGAGCAGATTGTGCAGTGCTTTACAGGCACATTAGCCTCGACACCCAGGCTTTCATTTTCGTTCGCCTTGCGCGAAAACGGAAAGCCTGGACTAACGCACGTTGGAAAGTGGCCTTCAAGTGGGAGTGAACCTTCCGGGGTGGGCGTTGCTCTAAATGATGTGACGTAGAACAGCAGTGGACGGGCGCGGGAGGGGCCGGGGATGACGACACGTTAGTGAGATCAAATCAGAGCGCAGCACTTCCGCCGTGTGGATGCCACGGCACCCCGCCCCCCCAAGGCCAAAATCATTGAGGGCTAGACCAGGCTACAGGCACATTGACGAGGAGTATATAGATTCTGGCACTCTAACATGAAGTCCAGCAGCTTCACCACAGTGTTGCTGAATGTAAGGCACAGAGTGGTGCACAGTGCATGCTGGAGATGGAAGGTTGAGGATGTTGGTGATCAACCCAATCTCATGAAACAAGAGCTGAAACTCTGCAACAGCATTTGCATTGCATGTGGCTCCTACTACATAGTGACCTCCAGGACCCTTCAACACCCGCTGAATGGTCTGCTTGAAATTCATGTCACTCCTACAGCACAGAACACCTTGACGATCCTGAACAACCCACTGACCAGTAGAGCCCAGGGTGTGTGAACTCTAGCACCTTGATTTGCACAAGATACCATAAGCATGACGCAGGAAGTTTATGCATTCACATTTTGCAAATATCGCCATAGTCTCAACATTAGCCGCATGTAAATTCCAGTTTCCTTCCCTTTCAGAGACTACAGCAGTTTTATTACAGCTACCAACTCCAGCCAAACTCCAAAGAATTGGCTGTTTTGAGTTCTGACTTGGCGTCACATTCCTTCTCAAACTCCAGAAATTCCTCATTAAATTTCTCTACTTGTCCTATCGGGGCATCAAACTGTTCTGGGCAAAGTTGATTTGCAGCCAGCAACCATCCTGTGTTATCACTGGATATGCAGCTTTATCCTTGTAGTGCCAAACCTCTCCTACAATCATCTGCTACAATCAGCATCCTAGAGCCTGCCATAATGACTGCCGTTTAACACTGATTCTATTGCAATATGTCTTATGCACATGTTGGCCTACTAATGAAAAAACAAGAGATATCAGATATGAATAATTAATAAATGTCAGAATTAGTTGAAATAGACCCATTGCACCTGTTATTACCCCTAACAATGGTTAGTTATGGTCTTTGGAATAGCAAAATGACCTTGACCATGACCTTTAAAGGTCAAAACCACCCAAAATGGTCATGACAACATCAGAAATGAATTCCCTCCCCCAAATTAGTCAGGATAGAGGTATTGCATGTGTATGTGCACAAAAGTTGGATTGTCATCATATACGATGGCGGCCATATTTGATTCGGCCATTGCGCCATTCGTCCCACTATGACGGACAAGCACCTCGGTGATTTTTCATGTCTAGGGACCCCTTGACTCAATTCAAGTGAGAAATTCCCATGACGCAAAATTGCGAACAGGTATATATGCTAAGTACTGGACTATCATTAGCCTATACTGCATGTTATGAAGCAAGGAAATGTACACACGCTCAAACAAATGGCACCTACACTGATGCATGCGCACACATGCGCATGCACACAAGCACGCGCGTACAAGCTCTTTGACACCGCAACATCTGGAAGGTGCAGTTGGGAAGTGTACAGCAATTAGTTGTCTAGCTACTGTAGCTTCATCATTGTCACTCCTAGGTCTGACACACGTATGCAAATTAAGAAGTGAGTAAACAAACAGTGTGTGGAATGGACTCTACTATTTTTCATTGACTTTTGCCTAATGCAACATGAATTTGTTTCTTACTAACATTACTCACAGTCTCACACATCAGTGAAGGCACAACTGACCTAAAGTGCAGCATTATGGTTCCCTACAGCTAAAGCCTGTAACCTGACACAATTGTTCACTTTGTGAAAAGCATCACATTTGCCATGAATAATACCAGGACCTACAACGTTTTCAGAAAAGCCTCTTAGCCAAGTAAAAACCTGAGACGGCAGCCAATTTTCAAGACAGTTGGCACATCAAATGTAAAATAATGTTTGACTTTCTTCCTATGAATGTCTGGTGCCGACGAGCCATTATGGTTGGCCATTATGCTTGGCTCGGCCGGACTGGCTCCTCCTGATTAATTTAGCTGATTAACTACAATAGTCTACAGTAACTTATGCAACTAATAGTGGTTGGGCTAATAAGGTGATAATAAGAAGATAATAAGCATTTGGGAGCCCTGAGCAGTGGAAGAGATGTTCTGTTGCAAGAACATTTCAAAGTCATGCTAGGAGTAGGAGCTAGAATACAGTATAACCATGTGACACTTCCTTTCCGGAACTAGTACCCCGACACCTCCAGGACATAATACTCTCCGCAATAGTGATGTCTTAATTACCATTACCATTACCCCCCCCCCCCTCCAACCAGCCAATCAGGGTACCCTAACGAACAACCTCTGACCATGCACCGCTCGCTTAACTTGTGCAGGCTTCGCTCACGCAAGTAATAATAAACAGCCAAAATAACTAAGCCAATAAATAATAACCCATGAATAAATCCAATGTTAATAACTGTGACAAGGACTGTGTGCGGCACCGTTACCCCTTCACACAGACACTCAAGCCCAGGGCCCCCTGAGCTCAGGGACCACTAGGCAACGAGCTCAGCGACCACTAGGCCCCGAGCTCAGGGACCACTAGGCAACGAGCTCAGGGACCACTAGGCCCCGAGCTCAGGGACCACTAGGCCTGGGCCCAACATGCCTGTCAGATAATCCTCCCCTGCCTTTCCAGATAACCGCCGAACCTCCTGAGTCACAAAAATCAACGCATATAGACACTTCCTCCCCCTCCATAGCAGCCATTCTCACAGCATTACCGGTGTTGAGGTGGTGAGATTGTAACCTCTGGGGTTCCATCCCTTATACGCCAGCTAGCACTGATCTGTGAGTGATGGGATAATGCATTAGCACTGCAGACATAGTGGGAGACACCTTCAGGGCTAAATAGATGAGATGGAGGAGAGCAAGCATGCAGCATTGGTTCACAATATAACCCTGGCCAACATCAGTAAACAACAAAAAGCCTATAACATCCCTGTGTGGATGTGTGTGTCTGTGTGGTTCAGTGGGGATATAGTGAAAGAGACTAATGGATAGTGCGAGTTACGCACTATCAACACAGTTGATAGTAGATCTAACAAATATTATGGCTGATGGACTGGATCTGTTATGGACCATATAACTGTGATGCTCGCTGGGTATTTTACAGCATAATGTCAATAATAAACCCACGCGGAAGCACTCACACAGATGTTAGCTTTAAACGTTTGTGAATAGACTCACATTAGATGGTGATGGTGATGCTATAGCCCTGCGGGGCAATAACACTGTGAATGCTGTAGACTGTAGTGCTTAACACTAGCCCATGGACGTCTGCTCTCACAGGACAGCGGTTCACACTGTCCATCTATTATTAGGTGCGTGCACACAGTGCACACACACACACACACTGCACACTATCCTGTGATGCTGCTGGCTCGCATATGCACCCCTTTGCTTAGTACTGTACTTCATTTACTGATGTATGACCATACACACCGCACACGCACACACACACACACACTCTCTCTCTCTCTTTTACTATTTCTGTGCACATAGAATTCAAGTGGCCTCTCCAGATGAGATTTACTCTGCAGTGACAGAGTCTGACAGAGTTACCAGATCCGAGTGTGTGATCTGTGGGTGTGCGTACGTGCACACGTGTGTGTGTGTGTGTGTGTGTGTGTGTGTGTGTGTGTGTGTGTGTGTGTGTGTGTGTGTGTGTGTGTGTGTGTGTGCACGTGTGTGTGTGTGTGTGCACGTGTGTGTGTGTGTGTGTGTGTGTGTGGTCGTGGGCATGTGTGTCACGTGAATGCGCAAGATTGAGTTAGGAGTTGTCAGTGACTGAGGGAAAGTGTGCACACATAGTACCAACAGTGTAGTCCGAAACAGGCTCTAAGGAGACTAGGGAGAGTGCTGAGAGAGCAAATGAGCAAGGAAGTTCTTTTTTTGCAAACCTAATTATGGCGTTTGGGGACTGAACAGTAAATATAAAGGATGCAGGGCCAGTCCACACACTTTCCCTGCACGCGTCCGTTCCTATTCGGCACACTGACTTAGCCTACAGCTAAACTTACAGAGAACACAGCGTTTTGGTCGACCTGACGCCCATTATGTATCTCTCAGGTCAAAGTAACTTTGACCAAAACGTCTTGTTCCCTTTAATAAACTGTTGTTTTTCCTTTTCCTATCACCCTTGAAACTCAGCTAGTCAGACTGACAAACAGTCTTCAGTCTACTATAATACATTTACTTACAAGTATATACCGGTAATATACGTGCTGCCATTCAGCTGTTTTCTGATTTGGGCTTGCTGAAGAGGAAGTACTCAATGATTAGTTAATCCCATAAATGATGTAACTGGCATCACAAGCCAGCAACAACAATTGCATCCAATTCTGTGGTCATTGTTGTATCAAACGGTCTCATGCTGTTTACATTGCCCATTAATGGGATTCTGAATGAAGTCCAGCAGTGAAAACACACTGGACGACTTCAACACTGACCGTCACAACGGAATTATTTAACAGGAATCTGAGACTATTGATTCAGGAGCTTGAATCAGACAATGTTTGGCATGTACTGTATCTCTTTTTTCCATCCGGCAGCTAAATAAAAATTGGAATATTACATCAAATTGGAATATTATAAGTATTTTATTGACTGTAATAGTGTTCTAATAAAATATAATGAATGATTGACATCAAGCTGTGGCTTGGGCAAACAGTATTGGAAAAGCGTTGTCTAGCGAGTCCAAGAGGCACAAGACTGCAAATTGACATGGATGGTGCTATTCTTTCCCATGATGATTCCTCTTCATCAGTGTGTGTGTGTGTGTGTGTGTGTGTGTGTGTGTGTGTGCGTGCGCGCGCGCGCGTGTGTGTGTGTGTGTGTGTGTGTGTGTGTGTGTGTGTGTGTGTGTACCGGTCATGCACACAAACACACACATGCACGGCACACGCACATGTGTGCATTAACACGCACATGCACCGTTGGATGGATGTTTTCCTGTGATTATGGTGTTGGCTATAATGAGATAATGAGGAAATATAGGATCCAGCAGAGAAACATGTGCATGTGTTTGGGTGTATGTGGGTGTGCTGGCGGATGCATGCGTGTGTGAGAGAGAGATAAAAAAAAGGAAATGGTAAAAGAAATGAATAAGCACTCATCTCTTTATCTATCGTCTGACTGAAATACTGCATTGAAATACTACTTACGCCATGCTGGTACAAAGTACCTAACTGTCAAATATGTGTTTGTTTCTAAAAACATAATTTTATGAGATAATCTCTGCTGTTATCATTATATGCAACACTGGCTTAGAAAATACAAGGAGAAATCCAAGAGAAACACGACATGATTTAGATTTATAGGAGAAAAGGAGATGGTGCCTGTTTTAGTGCTACTATAAGGCCGATTAGAGAGTGATTCTGAAAGACGTTCTGGCCATGGAGAGCCCAAACCTGTTGTTTTGGGGAGCACTAGTTTCAGTCCATTCAATCTCATCAATCTCATGTGCTGGTGATGTGGCTAGTGAGGAGCACCCCAGAGAGACATTGTGTGACAGTATTTGGAATTCTCTGTTAGGTGATGAGTAATGCGAGTTGGTGACATAACGAACAGACCCTTACTACTAAAAAACAATCATTAATTGTTTTCTAAGAGAATGTTAAAAAATAAGTGTTTTTTTGTTTGTTTGTTTTTGGAGTAGTCCATGTTCTACCGTACTTGTGCGCAATATAAAGAATAAATCACCACTATGTTGTGTAAGCTAGTACATGTGATTGATTAGGTAAAAGGGAAATTACAATTGAAAGCACCTGGGGCACTGAAAATTGAGAGGAGAGTGAAGGTGAAAATAACCTTTTGTTTGTCAGCTCCTGTGAAGCTAATGGGGCTGAAAGTTGAAAGAAAGAGCATTTTATAAAGGCCTAGAGGTGATGATTAGTAACCTACAAGTGGCCACTGGCCACCTTATTATCTCTCTACAGCAGTGATTTTCTTCAACTGACTATGAACCAGGGACCAGCACCTTGACAAATCAACCTGGGGACCACTGTTGTGTTGGCACAGGACGGGGTATGGGCTAAGATAATGCTTCCATAAGACTACATTGCTATGCCATGCATCCCATGTATTTCAAAAAGTTCAACAGTTTTCCTAATAATGATGACTCAGTCAGGCAGGCCATCACTTACCATTCTTCGAACTCCCTTTTCTCTGGATTATTTAACCTTAACTGACAACAATAGAACAATGTACAAATATTTAGTTTGGTGGAACCACCTGTTGGCATAGCTACTGTAGACTTGTAGAGCTCAAATGAAACAGAGAGAAGAGGGCAACGGGAAAAAGTACTCAACGTTAAAAAGTATCAGTACTGCTGTGGTAGAGTAAAGGTCTGGCTATACTTATCACGTATACGCCCTCGTGGATGTGAGGTTCGACGGACAGCTGACACAACGTGGTTGTGATTACTCTCCAATTTGTGTCGGCAGATTCAGCGACGCACACAGGTCTGAGAGCAAAGAGCCACACAGGCTGCAGCTGCACTCAATAAAAGCTAAAAGGCATAATCTAATGAACCTCTTCTTCCAGACGACTGAAGGATTTCAGAGAGGATTTCTACAGTCCTCCTAGTAAACTCTATATTGCTTCAATTATTTATGTGCCTTCTTATTTTACTCTGAATATCTCAAATGCTAATAAATTCCTGCAGTGATGCTGCAGGAATAATAATAATAACTCTGATCTAATGTCATAAACCTCTGCACTGATATGCGGTAAATCGTTTGTGTAGGCAGCAAGTAGGCCAAGGGTCTCACTTATATTGTGCAAAACGTCGCGCACAATTTTAGGATGCACTGTGGACAGAAAGGTTAAGAAACACTGTTACAGTAATTGTTCAGTACTTTAGGTCTTAAACCAAGGGGGAATCAATCAAGCATGCAGGAGAGAATGGAGTGGGTGTTGTGCGCCTTGTGGCTCAGCCACTGTTCCACCTCCCTGTTCCCTTGGTTTCACATCTCTCTACACGCTGAACTTATCTGAAATAAAGGATACGATGCCAAAAATAAATCTTAAAAGAGAAAGAAAATATAATTGGACAAAGTGTTGGTGGGGGGGAGTAGGGGATTAGATCAAAGACTAAAGAGAGATGAAAGAGGAGAGTGGACGATTGTGAACGCTACAGTAGGTAGTAGTCTTTCTAGTCCTCCCTTGTCGCCACCACCAGCCTGTGACATGGGACAGCGACTGTAAATCTTTGTCCGAATCATTGAGATAAATAGAGAAGCAGTTAGCACTGCTCTGTCATGGGGTGAGCAATCTATTGTTACACGGACACACATGCACACACAAGTATGTTTGAACTTTCAGTTTGGAGTATATGCGTATTTATAGAACGTTTAGGTGGGTTTCCTCCAAGGTAAATGATACTGCTATACTCCCACCGTTCCCCTTGACCTCAGTATGGCTGGCCTAGAACTGGAATTGGTCCCCAGGTACTAAAAACACAGTGTCTGCTCATTACTCCTAATAAGCATTTACAGTAAGACAGCTCATATGCAGAGCAGAAGCACACATTTCCACACATTTTTGGTGGTTCATTTTTAGGGTGCAATCGTCACGTTTAGCCCTGTTACTTATTCCAGAAATGTCTGAATCTTACACGCCATACCTTGTTGTAAACGATATAAGATAGAATACCAATTAGCCTCTCACTAAGTCCCTCCCCAATCCATCCTTGTCCAATGGGCATATTAGTAGAGGAAAGCTTGACCTGCATAGCAACAGTTGCTAAAGTATTTGGATTAGCATTGCACAATGACTAAATCCTGCCCCAAAGGGTGCTGTTTTGAGCAGAGGCATGTTCCCTATAAGGCTACGAAGGCTGTAGCCTATACCCAAATCTCAATCTAGCCTACCCTGATTCCTCACCGGCCGAAGGCTAATGGGGGGCAGGGTTTGGGGGGAATTCATAAATTACCCTACCCAATCTGTAATCCCAGCAAAAGCCAAGGCCTAATTGGTATGATAAGTAAGATAAAGCCTCGCGAAGATGCTGAAGCAGTGATTTGTAAGGGGACAGAAACCACATAACAACCATGTAAATGGCCATAAAGTAATGTAAGAGAGGAGTAAGCAGCATGTCACGTGCAAGGGCACCACATGCCAAGTGCCAGTGCCAGTGCCACAGCAAGCCACTCGCCCTCGTGGTAGAGCCATATCCACAGAACGAAGCACCGCTTTCCACTTGCTTCTCCCCTCTTCAGGAATTCCACGACAGCCATGGACCTCGTTGCTCCTGTTTGTCTGTGTGCCCTTTAAAAAAAATAGATGGCCTTGGTGCACTGCCTGCACTGACCTTTTTTATAATCACTATTTTCTGTCAACAGTCATGCCTATTTTGACTACTACACCGCAGTCTTGTACATTCATAATATATATGGAGATGTATATGTTTCTGACTGTCTGTATTGATGCCATCAATACGGCATAATGGACATGATAGACTTCCAAGTACATTGATGAATGGATGAGTACTAGGTACAATGTGTACACTGATAACAGATGCAATGGGAATTGCATAACTGGATGGGGCATGCAACCCAGCAGGCATTCCCAATGTTTCATTCTAATTCACAACATCATCTTGTGTACATATTGTACTGCTGTCGTTACACACAGTCTTACGCGCCACGTTGATTCCTGACCATAGTCAATTAACATTCACCAAAAACAACTGAATATTAATTCAGAACTATATTATTTATTGTTTTACATCCACCTGTATGGACAATTAATTATTTACTCTTGTATGTACTGTATATGTCTCCATTGCACAAACGAGTTTTATATATGTGATTAGGTGAGAGTATATTCATGTACTGTATACAGACATAGCAATGTCTGATGCATGTATTGTGCCTGTGCAAGTTTGTTTCCATTTTGTCTTGTGAGAATGTTGCAAGAACAAGGAAAACCACAGCAGTGCATCTCACATCCTGTTGTGCTGCATTTTGTCATCGTTGTGGTCAAAGAAAGCATCTCCTCCTTCATCACAACGGCTTACTGTATATCTCTGGGTTAAACTAAACTGCGTGCCCCAACTGCAACCCCTCTCTCACTCTAATTTTCATGACACAACCTGTACTGTATATCATCTATTCTGCATGCCTCCCAAACATTACGACTTTACTTGGGTACTACATGGCCTGCCAAATGTTATCATTTTCAACACCAGGATGGCACTTATAACATGAAGCACTGCATGTGCCCCCATGTCTTCCACATTTCAAAGAGATATGCGCCCCCGAACATTATTTACATTTGTTGTCTTGCATACAAACCATTCATCAAGCCTTCTAAATAATGATAATAAATAAATATTTTGAATGCTTGATGAATGGTTTGTATGCAAGAGAGGGATATGAGAGCTCTATAAAATAAATAGCTAAAGGTCTATCTCCATTTTTCCACTTACAGTAAGTGCATAGAGTGATAGACGGAACAACTGTCCCTAATAATTGCCAGATTTTTGTGAGAAAATTGGTTGTTTGATCACAAATGTGTTGCACGTTGTTGCTTGCAATTCGACAAGTGGAATCTCTTGCGACTTGTGGGCATGCACACGTGTGGACGCATATGTGAGGAAGGCCGGCCGTTTGGTGAGGTTGTGTCCTCATGTTTTATCGCACTTCACTGTAACCGAGGGAGATCAAGGTTAAATGCTCATGGAAAATGCATCACATGTCAGCAAGTATCTATAGAGCATACACCGCGCTTGATTTATTGTTTGAAAGTGCATGCATTCAAACCAACACGGTAAATGCACATGACGCACGCGTGCATGCATGCACTCTCACACCTCGTATCTCTCGAGCACCATATGGTATCATAACATCTCATCTGCCATCTCACTGAAAATCCCCAATGTAAAAAAAAACACTGAACAAAGCTGATGGGTCCCATCAAATGGACCTTATATAACCTCATGTCTGCAGCAAAGTAAAACTTGATCTGTGATCCTACACACAAGCGTGCATGCACGCGTGCAAGTTAGTAGGGTCCTTTTTAAGCGGTAATTATCTTTGAAGGTAACATTGTCATATACTGTATAACGACACACTTTGACAGAGCGAGAGAGAGAGAGAGAGAGAGAGAGAGAGAGAGAGAGAGAGAGAGAGAGAGAGAGAGAGAGAGCGCATAACTATATTGAAAGGTCATGGCTCGCAAAGGCTGCTTTGATGGGAATCCCCACTGGGATAGTGTTTATGTGTGTGTGTGTGTGCCTTCGCGAGTGCATGTGTATGTGTACAGTAGGGGGACCATCAATCGAAGTGACGTCAGGGGACCGTGGCTATTTTTAGGCTCCCTGGCCGATGCTTAACTCCGGTCCCATCATCGGGGGGGCATAGGACACTGAGGAGAGTCTTGCCATTAGCACATACTCTTCCTCCATCCATCTCCTTGTCCTTCAGTCCGTCTTTTGATCTTTACTTTCCGCACGTGCCACGGTTTCTCCCTCTGAGGCTGATTTATACATCCATGAAATGAACTGACCTTTGTTGTTGTTCTGCATTGTACCTCTTTCTCTCTCACACTCTCCCTCTCTCTCTCAGCATCTGTCCCACCCTTCTGCGACCCCATATGTCATGCTCTACTAATGGACCTCTCATCGGACCAAAGGATAGTTTGTTTAAACAGTGTAATGCAGGTGCAAATGAAAGTCAGAGCCACACAACCAGTGTTTTCACACAACCAAGTTTCTTCGAAACAAAACATATGTGCTACTTAGAACTGCTAGTTTTGCGTGTAAGATACAAAAAGACAAATTGGAAATAAATTGGAAACGGAAATGACTTTGACTGACCCAAAAACAGGGGTGTTGTGCATGGGGTTAGTGTTCTTAAGCAATTCATACTGACACAATTTCATGTTATGATGTTGACGCCATAGCTATTGCCGAGGTTGGTCTTTGGTTGAGTGGACCAAGCTGACCTCAGAGTTGACACACACAGACACACACAGATACACAGACACACAGACACAGACATAGACACAGACACACAGACACACAGACACACAGACACAGACACACAGACACACACACACCCATGGACCACCTGTTGAAAACCCTGGACTGCAGGATATCTTCTATAAGGTTATGCAATTTATAATTTAGACATTCAGCAGATGCTCTTATCCAGAAGCGACTATCACTATGGATATGCAATATGATGATGAATGTGATGATGTTGGCTCATGAGGAAAGGTTTCTCTTCCCACCCGTTGGCTTCTCATAATGATGCATAGAACTTTAATGAACTGTTTCATGTAGCACCTCTCACTTTCATAATGTTATATCCCAATGTAGGCAGTGATTTGCACTTCCTCATGACATGTCATGTCATGATATAATACAGTAGGGGTCTAACTGGTTCAAAATATCAACTTTAATTTAAAAAATCAAAGTATATCATTATGTTAACAGAAAATATCATATCGTATCATTTAACTTTGTATCATATCATTTTGCAGTGCAAAGAATTGGTATCGAATCGCTAACAATAAGTACTTGAGCAATAAGTACGTGAGCAATTAGCGACAAAGAAAAACACATCATGAGTTCAAATACAATGTCCATCTATTTGCCATATGACTGTTTTAAAGGGATGGTTCAGATTTTGGGAACTTAAGTTGTATGAAATACTGTCAATTAATATACTGATGTCAACTGTATTAATTGACTGCCAGAGTCCCGTGTTGGGAGTTCTGCTCTGGTTTTAGTGAATATAAAGTAGTTCCAGTCATTTTGTGGGGGTCACTGGGGCCACGCAGTAAAAGTAAATTAATCCACAGAAGTAGCATCATTTGTATTGTTGAATTATTTCTAAAATATTTAGGATCTCCTTCGTCCATTTTGACCTCCCTATCACATGGAACTACTTTATGCGCATAGTGATATTGACACAAAATACAGTACATGCATACAGTAGTTGCCTAACTTGCCTGTGATAAGAGGGTTCAAAAATGAACAAAGGATGTGCTAACACCTAAACACCTAAAACTGTCAGTCATTTTATAGAGTACCATATAATAAGTAGGATCCTAACTTTTATGGACGTAGCTGCAGGGCTGATCTACTGTATAGATGTCTCATGGAGGAAGGCCAAGCTTAGCAAACAATAAAAAGTCTCAGAGTAATGCCTCTCCTGCTCTCTTTCTCTCCCTCCAATCTCCATTTAATGGTTTGGTGCTATTTTATGACTTCAAGTTCACGGGTTGCTTTACTGATTGGTGCTCATATCAGATAAGACAGCAGTGACCTTGATGATGAACGCAAATTGATTTGGTATGTGACATGAGCACATAATCTCTGGTGGTAAAGCTATCTGAGAGCTGACCATAATGTACAGAGTCAAAAGTCTTTAGAGCTGAGCAGTCCTGCCCCTTTCATGACGCTGCCCCCGAAGTAATTTCCCCATTCATATTCCTCATAGACTTTTCCAAATTGATTTATATGAGGATGATTACGCTGTGGAAAAAGCCAACTTGGGTCATGACAAATCATGACAACAACACAATAATATCAGACAATATGGGGTAGGATACAACAATTTTTGTTTTGTTTTCTTCTTACAGATTATTTGATTGTCCCAAAACAGTGGGTGTGTTGTGGTGCTGGGTTTGTCTGCGGTGTAATCATCTTCATATACATAATTTTGGAAAAATGAATGGGGAATTAATTTCTGGGCTGTCGGCTCTATTGAGAGTGACAACTCCTTTCAAGTTCAACAATCAAGTTTATGCACAATCCTGTATAAACTCACTTAGCTTCAAACATCAACCAAGCTCTGTGAATAAAATAACCACATCATGACAGACACAGCTTCCTTATGAAAGTGATAGCACTTTGTCAATGCATTCCGGACAACTAAAATATGTCCTTGTACAATTGTTATACACCATAACTGCTAGGATAGCCATGCCTTGTCTGTTAGAACTAGGGCAAGGTAAGCTTTATATGGATTATAATAAAACAAGAACAAAAAGACTTTGTATGCATTGCATTAATGAACACACACGCACGCACACACACACACACACACACACACACACACACACACACACACACACACACACACACACACACACACACACACACACACACACACACACACACTCTCACACACACACACACACACACACACACACACACACACACACACACACACACACACACACACACACACACACACACACACACACACACACACACACACACACACACACACACACACACCATTCAATCATGTGCTGTGCAGATGCTTGCTGTTAGAGTAAGTGGAAGGGGGAGAAGGAGGATACTGGAGAGAGTGAAAGTCAACACACACACACACACACACACACACACACACACACACACACACACGCACACGCACACGCAGTATGTGTATGACCGCAGTATGGCCCAGCGAGCCGCAAAATGTATCTACAGGGGAAGAAAAAAGAAAAAACATAAATGCCGTGGTTCACATGACACATAGAGGGTTAAATGGAGCCTCAGTGAAACACAAATGTCAGCATTTCCCACTGGGAGTGTGTGCGTGCGTGTGTGGGCAATGTGTGCATATTATGGAGTGCCAAGGTTGCTGAGTCCTTCCACATGATGTGAAGAGACTTCAGCACTGTGGACAGTGTCAGTTACATCTCATGGGTCTTCTCTAATCACTACCATCAGTCGCAGCTGGAGATGAGAACCACCTGTCATTGCTCACCAAGCCGCTTAAAGCACCGTAGTATAACACCACGTGTCATCGGCCATCATCGGCCACACTTCTCACACCAATCTAGAGCTGGTTTCATGAGATTGCTTTCATTTTGTGTATATGTTTAACCTTTGATCATAATATTCATTGTGTTGAAAGCACTTTCCCTTTTTCTCCACTGGCTCAGTCCATCTCTCCTTGCCTGTATTTTTCATCATCAGTGCATGAATATGTAGTGCCTTTAAAGACATGCAATTGTTCTTCAAAGCAAACGTCTGCAGTTCTCAGAATGGCTGCACATTCATGGTTTGGAACATGCACTGCTTTTTTTCCACCACATTGAGGTGAAGTTGATGTACTGTACATTGATGATATATTTGCCACGTAATGGGGTTCGAATCTACTGACAGACAGGGAATTAACCAAAAAGTCGACTTAACATAATTCAACTACCATGAGGAGAAAGTAATAATAATATATACACAAAAACGTATTTCAGTCTCAGCCATTCCTCCATTAATTAACACTCTTATTGCCCAGGGGTATTTGTAACCATTAAATCATTCCCCACAGCACTTTGCAGCTTCAGAGCCCATTTCAAGGTGACACAGCACCATGAAATGCCGTCAGACTGCACCGTGTCAAGAACGTCAGAAGAGAAGCGCAAACTTTATATCACCAATGATCCTCCATCAATGTAAAGACATCATTAAAAGAGCAATCGACTCAAATCAACTTTTGCTGAGAGCAAATCGACTTCAAAAACACCAAACACAGTTGGCCTCCGTAAAAACATGATTCCCCCTACCCACCCCCTTTTCCCCTCCTTGAATATTTTATCTGCTGCTTCTGACTACGTCAGTGAATATATGTCTCAATGTTTTGATGAAATAAACAGTGTCTGCCTTTGTAAACAAGGGTAAGCTTTACTGGTTTGTCCATTCATAGTTATCAGTCTTGTATTGAATTGTTCTTGAATTGTACTGTAAATCTACAAGGTGTTAATACGATATTAATGAACTCAATCAATTATTCAATCAATCCATGTTGGTGAGTGAAAAGCCGAGGATGGGCAGGTGATATTTGTCATTACAGCCACTCTTGCGACAGGCTACTCTATATTTCATCATATGTCAAACTGGCTGTACATCAATTCCAATCCCCCCATAAAAGAAAACAATAGTTCTAGTAACTGAATGTCACGACTATGGGAGGAGAACATAGTCCATTGAAAGCTTTTGCTTGTACACATTTGGTCCTGGTAGTGTAATGATGCTGGGCTGAGGGACTTGAGGGACTGATGTTCTTCTGTGCTCTCCTCTGCACTCGCCTGCGTGTCCCCCCGGCTCTGGCACAAAACTGTCTAAACCTGTTTGGAGGAGGTAGAAGATGTACATGCCGTTGTCAATCCTTGTGAATATGTGTGCAGATGAGCATGTGTGTGTACATCTTATCCACGCAATTCGCATGTAGCGGTAAAAAAAAAGTGAAGAAGCCACGGCAGGGTCTTAACCAGCCACGTATGTTGGACTACCGGGAAGTCAGACTAACACGTTCTCCCTCCCCACTGCTTCACCTTTATCCAAACCAGCTCTACCGAAAGAAAAAGAAGCCTAATTATAACACTTAGTCTAATGACTACAGTAGAGTGTTCTGAGAACACAATGTCTCTCTTGTTACCATACCACCTAAATTCTATTAACTGTTCGGAGACACGCTACTTCTTGTCCAATCATCCATGAGCGCTGCCTAATAATCAATACAGAGCTTCAATGAGGCTAATGGGAAGTCATCTGGGTATTACGATAATCTCTGGCGCTGACAGGCAGGCATTCATTCAAATATGAGGGGTGGGGGGGGGGTCTCCCCACACATACAGTAACATTCAACATCTTAAGGGTGGTACTGGCATGGCCGACTAATACCACAGTGAACATTTAAGGACTTGGTGGTCATCCACTCAAATTGAGGTGAGCAAAATGTAATTGTAACTGACCAACCTGGGCCATTTTTGTTTTAAAGCTATACTAGGTAATTTTTTTTTATTAAAACATTAAATTTGATATCATGACTGGCATATTTGTCACATAAGCCATTCCCTCAATTTCAGCCCGAGAAGCCTGTTCTAAATATCTTTTGATGGGAAGTGATGGGGGTAGTTTTCTCAGGAAAATGACATGTCAAACTCAGAGCAGCAATAAACAGGGCTGATTATAAGGACCAATCAGAACGCAACTAAAACATGCAAGGGATGCTGGGAAATGTAGGACTCAATCCAAAAGCTGCGGTATCAACAGTGACCAGCAGGGAAGTTACTTGGTACAGATTTGTCTGGTTTCAAGGCAAGAAGAGCTACAAAGTATTTATTTATCAAAGTCCCATGTTGCCTTATTACATTTATAGAAAAGTAAAAAAAAATACTGATGTTTCAATGTTTCATGCAAAATCATTGGGAGTAAACTAAGGAGATGTGAGGCCCAGACAGAGAGAGACAGACAGACAGACAGACAGACAGACAGACAGACAGACAGACAGACAGACAGACAGACAGACAGACAGACAGACAGACAGACAGACAGACAGAGAGTGAGAGAGAGAGAGAGAGAGAGAGAGAGAGAGAGAGAGAGAGAGAGCACTTAATTTAACTAATGCGAAACATTACCCATTAATGAACGCAGATTCAACTGCGGAAGGGGACCAGAAGAGCAGCGAACAGAACATGCTGTGCCTCGGTGTCTAAACAATGTACAAATGGAGCCCAAAGAGCGGAGGCAGGCCTGAGTGAATCAATTTGTCATGTGCCCCCGAACCAAAACTGCAACACATCCTTTCATTTCCCCTCGGGCCCAACATCCATTTACCAACCTCACACACGGCACAGGTCTCATGGCAATGGCTTCAGGTCTGCTGTTGTCACCCCTGGTGAGTCGCAACAGCTCGCCCAGCAGACAAGACACAAACAAATCAAGTCAAGTGTAAGGAACAAACTGGCTGACAAATGGTGCCTGTGGAGGCAGACGGATGAGCTCAGCTGGCACCTGAACAACAGTTGGGAGGATGGGGGGCCCCCGCTTTTCAATGTGTGCTTTTTCAGAGGAGTTTTGGTGCTAAATCATTCCCCTTTGCTTCTTTTAGACTGAGAACTGCAGCGTAACTGGCTTGGTTTCGCTCCTGAGAGCCAGGGAAAGAAACCAAGTACTGTAGGGACCATTGTCAAGGTAACAACACAGCTGTAGCATGATTATCAGACTCGAGTTCAGCTTCCTGAAGCTTGAGTCTGAAATTATCCGCTGTCTGTGAGATTTCAAGGGGGAGGGGTTTGGTTCATACCAAAGAAACCAGAGGATGTTGTCAATCATGTTGCTAATGGGCTAGCTTGTTTGCCAACCACGCGAACACAGCCAACGAGCGCTACTAGCATGTCGGATTATGGTGTTTTGAACCCAACGCTTCTTTAAATTAACTAATTTTCATAGGTCGGTTTAATGGACAGACTGATACGTCCGCGATTCACCACAGTTTTAGCCGCCATGTTTGTTGTTTGACACTGTAACTGTTGCACTGTTGAGTGACATCATATCAAACCACACACTACAAGATAATTGGACCACTATATGACTTTTTAAAAAGTCAGCTGGCACCTGTGTTTCAAGAGTTTTAACCAGAGTAATTGGAGAGGAGAGTGGCAAAAGGGAGGGAGGAGAGGAGGAGGAATAAAGACAACCTGCGGCCATACAAACTGCATTGGCGCAGCTGCAACAGCTGCTGCAACTGACCTCATGGTAAATGTAGAAAAGGGGACATATGTGACAAAAATCAACGACATAATGAATCATGTCACAGGAATCAAGGTAGATTTATGCCCAATGTGTTTTAGTGTGGAATTCTCCTTTAAAGGATGCACTCCTCTCTAACCCCTGATTGATTGATTGATTGATTGATTGATTGATTGATTGATTGATTGATTGAGTAGCAAGGAACCAGGAGATCTTGGTACACAACTCTCACTTTGCTTGGCCCTCTGGACTTTATTCCCCAAACTTTCTGTTCCACTGCCCCCTTCTCTCCATGCATTCTGAGTGTGTATGTGTGTGAAGGGTGAGAGAGAGAGAGAGAGAGAGAGAGAGAGAGAGAGAGAGAGAGAGAGAGTTATTACAGCACTAATGGAGGCTCCATTTGCTCAGTTTGTGCCCATCAATAAGTCTTTCCATGGGAGACCATTGCAGTGAATCTCCTGAGAGATGTGTGAGATGTGTGTGTGTGTGTGTGTGTGTGTGTGTGTGTGTGTGTGTGTGTGTGTGTGTGTGTGTGTGTGTGTGTGTGTGTGTGTGTGTGTGTGTGTGTGTGTGTGTGTGTGTGTGTCTACACACGCACATGTTTGCGCATCAGTAAGTCAATAGATTAAGAGAGTATGAGTGACAGAGATTGACAGAATTTGATCCTTTGTAAGTACACTTTTGTGTTTGCACAGTGCATGCTGGCCACACACGCACACATTGTGTGATGAGAGATCAAAATGAAATGAAACCTGTAAAAGTTGGTCAATAATTACAGTAGCTTTTGACTCACAACAGCAGCACTATACAGTCTATACAGTCTATACCAGGGGTACCCAAAAGGTAGATTGTGATCTACTGTGTGACCAGTAGATCACACAGGCCGTGCAGGTAGATCACATGACAGTCTCCCCAGCAAAATTGGACTCTTATAGATTTGTAACTCTTGAGAGCGTTAAATGAAACCAAATGGGCCCGTTAAATTATATTCAAACATCTGAATTACATAATAGTTCTCTTTCCCAATTGTGGACAAAAACGTTAAAGTTTTGAGTGCGAGAAACTAAACTCAAGATCACAAAATGTCAACTCAAACCTCAAATACTGTTTTCAAACGTCAGTAAAGCACATACAGGAAAACATGCATTATTCTTAACAGTAAGCAAGGGGCCTTGAAATGGATTTTCAGTAGTGGAACAATCACATTTTTGATGTGTAGATCTTGTTGCACATTTTGAAAATAGCTCTCAAGTCAAAAAAGTGTGGCCACCCCTGGTCTATACAGAACGCTCCATTCCTGGTGGATGAGTGTGTGCGTACAGTACTGTAAGTGCGCGCGTGCGTGTGTGTACGTGTAGTAGTATGTGTGTAAATAGTAAATATGAGCGAGCGTGTTTGCTCATTGGACATCTGCTCCCTGTGTCCGAGTGCTGTGATGTGACTCATTGATTTTTGGCAGATCTGGGACTGGGGAGATCGACGCAACGTGACAACACGCTATAGGCCTGTAGCCCTGTTAGAACAGCGTGGTTGTGTGTGACCTGTGTCCGTTTTCTGTGTGGATACGTGTATGTGTGTGTGTGGGGGTTGTCATGCATGTGAGGTGAGTGTATCTTTGTATACAGATTAACATGCTGCATATGGAGAGCTGAATACGTACACACTGTACACCTGTACTGTTAGTGTAGTAGCATAGATACAGTATAGATACACATACATGTATGATGGGTAGTACATAATTATAGCAGACAGCTAGTAGTGTGTACTGTCTAGCGACATATAGAAAGGTTCGTATCAACACATGTACATATTGTGCATACATGCAATGAATACACTGGTATTTACAGTATTAGTAACCCATCTCAAGCATGTGGGGGACACTTGTTCAATCACACTATGTCAATTTGGTTCCAGAAGCGATTTAGTGATTTATCTCATATGGGTTAGGGTTTATCTCATATGACCACTATCGACCACACATGCTGGATTTTAATGCATACAGCTATATTAAAAATGTACTCTGCACACTAATACTATGCAAGATGATGATGATGGCTTTTTTCATGATGAAAGCCCAGGCCTGTCTATGCTATGGTAGTGTCTCTGTGTGGTAGAGCAGGGGTTTTCAACAGGTGGTCCGGGGACCACCAGTGGTCCCTGAGAGGGTTCCAGGTGGTCCCCAGTTAAGTTGGTTAACCAGATGTAACTCTTGAGAACGTAAAAATGAAACCAAATGGACCCTTGCGGGTCCATTTGGTTTCATTTTTACACTCCCAAGAGTTAAAATATTCATCATCTGAATTAGCCCAGGTCTACACAACTAGAAGATGGACAAAAGCAAAAGAAATCTTTAGTTTTGGGGTCTGTGGGGCTAAAATGTCCTCAAGTGGTGGTCCGTGGCTGAAATTCTGAATAAATGGTGGTCCCTGGAGTCAAAAAGGTTGAAAACCCCTGTGGTAGAGGTTCAGCTCTGGTGGAGTCATCACTTGAATGTCTCAGGAATGTTGTCCCTCGTTACAGGCTTTTGGGGTATCCATGGGCAGTGTAATGCGAGTGTGAGCATCCATTCTTTTGTACTACAGTATTGCTGGGAAATCGTTACCTCCGTATAAACTGTAACATAGCCTCAACTGCCCCGTCTTATAGTACAAACTAAATTTTGTATATATACAGTATATAGGGAACCTAACTTTGCTACCACAAGGAAAACATGCACACACCTGTATATATGTGCACATACCTGTATGTGCACATAGTGTAGATTACCAAATAGTAGCCCGAACTGTTAATGTGCTAAATCTATTCAGACCACGGGTGTTTATAAGGAACTAGGCTGTTTTTTGGACGAGGCAGTTATTGCGTTAAATGGTTTCAGAACCTGGGCCGTTTATGCTAGTGTGTGGCTATGTGAGTGAGGGCTGGTATTTGGTAATCTAAGGTATCTCCACTGAAAGATTGCATCACATTGTTTCGGAAACCAATTGAACAACCTTTCCAGAGAACCAGCAAGGTCTTACACAAGAAACCATCTATTTAAGCGCTGATATTCCAAACGAGATGTGTGGTTAAGTAAGTCACTCTGATCAAAACCATAGATTCAGCCGCAGATTCAGAGATAATAACAAGATTTATTATCCCGTAGACAAGGAATAGAATGGCTGTTGTGCGTATGTGCAAAACATGTCTGGGAGCTTGGAACAATAAGGCGTTGCCCAGCAACAGCTGCAGCATAAAAATGGATTTACAGTGATTACTGTTTTATATCATTAAAAGGACTAAAAGACGCGTATCCAGTACACACCCCCGGGGCACTCCACCGTTTTAATTGAGAGGATGTGTAATTGTGTATACACCTTTTTTAACGCAAAAGCCAAAAATGCACCAGTTGCAACCAAACATATTATAAAGAAGCACTCGGTAGAGTGCAAACTTGTGCGCTGCGCACAAGTAGGCAATTGCCTACTCGTGCGTTAGCTATAAAGGTCTCTTACTCACGTCATTATTAGGTCATCACCTAAACCGGCCACCGATTACTTGTGCCCACTCCGCTCACGTAAGTAAAAATAAATAAACAAAGAGAGCGGTAGAGAGAGAGAGATGCCTCATTGGTCGCTGCACTTCATTGTAAAGACTCCAACGGAAGGAGGAAGTCAAGCAGGATCTCGGAAAGCAAGTGCTGCTGTGAAAGAAGGAGCCGCTCCTCTGTTTGGCCTACCAGACGTACCCTTATGTTATTCTGTTGGGCATCCGCTCTGCTCCGCAAGGAATCTTGTGAAAACTTGCCAATCCAATCCAATCATGCTTCGCCATTGCCCTGCCATTCAGGCCCGGCTGAAACATTTACTAATTGGGGGGCAGGTGTAAATGGTATGGGTGCGGCTTCGCGCCACGGGCGATGAAACCGCACCCATACCATTAAGAGAGTTTTTGTTTTCAATGATGGAGAGGGGTTGGTTTAGTGATGCCACAATTGTAGTTAGTCAGTGTTTCAAATGATTTTAATTATAAGCACATTAATTTGAAATATCTTTGAAATTTGGGTTGTTTGCATGCCATCATGTTTGGTGGGGCAGTCTGGGCATTTAGGGGGGTGTTGCCCCCCTCATGCCTATGCCTAGATCCGGCCCTGCTGCCGTTGACTTTTACATTTATTTGTCACACTATCACCTAAGGAGACACCACCAGATTTTTTTCTGCTCGGCTGCGACAAAATTCCTGTTTTTTTTATGGGTTTCAATGAACACTTCCGGCTTGTTCTGGCTTATTTTTCCCGCGGCGGCAAGCTTTTCCTGTAAGGTCGATGTTGCTGAAAAAAATAAGCCCATTCACTGCATTTCATCCATTTCCTGTTCCTGGCCATGGGTGTCAATGAGACTTCAGGCTGGTTCTGGTCTGAATTCCGGCCGCGGGCGGGTCTTTCCTGCTGCCTCACCACTGTCCGAAATTCAGACAGGATTTAGCCGGAAGTTCCCATTGAAACCCATTCTCTAATGGGTGTCAATGACACGGCTTGTATTTTTGGCAGTGTCAGGTATTTCCTGCAAGCTGTCTGTCGCCCAAAATGCAGGCTGGAACACGCTGGAAGTGTCATCTACACCTATTCAAAAAAGCATGACATGACATCACAGCTTGGTTGAAACCACAGAACTGCACACAAGCCAACTCTGGATGGCCTGTCACGCAAACAGTGAGCCCTGCTATTACATTACCAGCGGTGGAAAGTAACTACATACAAAGGTAGATTTACTTTTCCAATTTACAATAATTTTACTTCCATTCCACTAATCCACTAATTCTATTGCACTTTTAATGTATGCAAAAACTTGTTATTTTGTAGATTGTTGTTGTTGTTATTTTTTGGTTGTTATTTTTTAGATTTTTAGAGATTTACGGCTCCATTTTCGTTACCATCTAAACCCCTTATCCTAAACCCCTTATCATTTTTTTTCCACTATTTTTAAAAACCTTTTGGAATAGTTCAATGTGCTAATCTATTGACACATTGTGAGCTTGTAGGCTGGCCATTTAAACTACTGAAAATGTTCTTTTTTAATAGTTTAAAAAGGGAAAGAAGTTAAGGGTTAAGGGGTTTAGTGGTGACGAAAATGGAGCCCTTAATCTCTACAAGAAAGAAGAAGAAGGAAAAAAAACGATAACTGCTTCAGCACTATACAAACGGTCAGTTTGAAGTACAAAACAAGTCACTGGGAAACTACTGAACAGAAAGAGTGAAAGAGAAAGATGGAGAGAGAGAGCGAGAGAGAGAGAGAGAGAGAGAGAGAGAGAGAAGCCCATGTATGGAAGAGAGTTGGGGGGTAGTGCATTACCACTGAGCTGACGACTACCAGAATGAATAGCTTAAAATGGACACAACCACGACTACTTAAAGTCCAACTGACTACTACTCACATGTATTCGCAGGTGTGAGTGTTACCGTGGGGATATAAGAGAGGAATACACAAAAGAGGGAGAGAGAGAAAGAAACAGAGAGACAGAGAGAGATAGGGTGGGGGAGGGTGGGGTTGGACCTAGTGACAGAGTGAGAGAATAGCCACTTGCCAGAGATACTGCCAAGACAACACATTAAAGTCCCTATAATTCACTTTAGAGACATTTATTACTGAATGACCAGCTACGTGTAGTCCAGGTTTGTGAATGCCTTGCCAATGCTAAAAAGCAAAGGGTGACCTTGCTAACGGATTTCATTAAAGGAAACATTTTAAAATGCACCTGAACTTGGAGGCTGTAAACCGTGTCCGCACATCAATATTTCTTTTCTGTTGCCTTTATTCAAATCAGTAAAAGTAATCTCAATATTGAATTGATTTTGTGTTCTTAGAATTGTGTTATTATTAATATTATTATTGTTGTTGTTTTTGATGGCTTCAAAATTGTTATTTTAATTAGTGCAAAGCACTTTGGCTCAACTTCTGTTTTCTATACAAATAAAGGTAACTCAGCTTTACTTAATTCCTTGGATATGAACAATTGTGCCAATGGGTTCAACCCTTTTCACATCAAAGCCCATTATTTATTTGACATTTGAGTCACGGACCAAAGGTTTACCGTGCAGGTGAGAGCTTGATACTGTCCATTTTACATATCTGTGGGAGTATTTAAATCTCTTCCCTTTACAATGTATGAATTCATGTTTTTCTTTTTATTTAATGAAGTCTGTTCATAGAGTAGTTAGTTCATGTGTTGTGCCATCAATACAAGAATCACACAATAATTACAGTTTTTACACACTTGATTATGCCAACAGTTCAACTGCAGGCCGCTCCATCCCTAGATTAAAGAAAAGGCTTAAAAAGGTTTAACACCGACAACAAATTATATTCTACAAACTGTTACGGTATTTTGATCTGTGTGTTTACTGTTTACTGTTTATGCTGCAAGCGTCGAGCAGGTGAATCCAAAATTTTCATCATGCTGAATGTCAAGCAACCAGATGCTGGTATGTTGGCTCATTAAATACGGGCTAAAGGATGGCTTTTTCCGTAGCCCTGCCCCACCCTCCACCCCCTCTCCCTGTCTGCAAACTGTGTGTTTGTGTCTCTATGCCATGGAACGGCAATGAGCAGAAGCTGTGTTTGCATAATACAGAGAGACAGTCTTGTCAAGGCCAGACAAACAGGAAGGTATGTGTATGTGTAGTCAAAATAAATGCTATTAGGACTGCCAAGGATGGGGAACCGTTCCATGAGCACGCATAAGTGCTTGCATCCGAGAGTGCACACAGTAGACGCCACTGAGTGTGATTACCTTCCCATGCTAACAACCCCACCATCCCTTAAAAACAAAACACACACGCACGCACGCGCGCACACACACACACACACACACACACACACACACACACACACACAGCTCATGGTTTGTATCCACGTCTAAAATGTTTACAGTCACTTCCACAAACATGGCTCAGGACGGCGGCGCTGCAGGCACACAGCCCGTCATCTCTGTCCCGACTGGAAACAAAGGGACGTCTGGTGTGAGGGGACTGTTTATCACAAAACACACAGTTTCCCCTATTTCCCCGGGATGTTTGTGGAAGGGAAACAAGCCAGGTTGTACACACGTCCCGTGCTATTGACCCTAAAATAATATGGACTAATTTAGACTAACCATTTTTACCCCCCGAATTGCAAACTGAAAGTATTGCCATTGGATTTATACAGACACAGCTTCACTTGGTAGAACTACTACTACATCATCATATATTTAGATATATGATAGAGATTGCAGACAACTCCTAGTTGAATGAACCTTTGTCCCAACCTCTATCCATGCACGATTTTCCCTGCCAAGGCACCGGGGCTCCTTGTGTGTGTGTGTGCTTACATTCTGTTTGGGCAGTTTTGCCATGTCTACTTATTATAAGCAATATTTGACTTGTTTTAGTCTGAAAAGTCACTTGCAAAAATTGCTGGTGGTGTTTTCTGGGCTTGTTTCTAAGGTGTACAATCAGTAGGACTCATTTGTGCTTGCTTCCAAACATTGTTAAGCGGTTCCCACATTTTTTCCACAACCAAGAAACCCCAGATTGACATTTAATTGTCCACACTCATCCATCCAAGTATTCCATTATATTCATTATATTTATCATTATATTTCAATTTATTCAATGTGATGTTAAATTACAGATGCACAGCCTCACAGTGTGTTGCTGAGAGCTTGTAGATCAGCTATTTTCATTTGTGCTTCATTTTATACACCTGGTGATCACACATCATGACTTTAAACTAGTGATTGAAAACATAAGGGTGTTATTGAAAAGTTTACTAAGGTAAAAAACAATGAATTTGATCAATACAATTAATCAATTGGCACAACATGGGTTTGCCTCTTGGTCTGCGCTGTGTCACCTCAGGAGATTCAGTGTATTCATCACAGTTACAGGACACAGGTTTGATACACTTTGAAATTCAAGTAGGCCTAGTGGTGAATTTGCATATTTTCAAATGTGAGAAACCAGGATCATACCAAATTATTGACCACATTGAGTGTAGCTGTGCAGCAAACTATGTGTCAATGTAACTTGCACAGTGTAAAACCTTTAAAGAGTACATTTTACACTCTCATATGGTCTGGGGAGGTTCTGTCTGTATCTGAATGCAATTTTACATAACGTACTTTGGTTGAAATGGTACATTATTGTAAGTCTATGTGTCATGCAGCGTATATTCCATATTAGGCTAAAGTCCAGCCAGAGTAGTCACATAAGCGACGCGATTTCTGGTACAGGAAGGTGATTCTCCAATCTCATACACTGGATGCGTAGCGGGTGCGGCGACTCTGCCGCGCAGAAACACACACGTGATGTGGCGTGTTTCCACGTGGCTGGGTTTTTTTTCAAGGTTCAATGTTCTTTATGTGTCACTCCAGTGTATGTTAGGACATATACAGGGATGAAATAACGTTTCCATTGTTTCCACTGCAATAGAAACGTTATTTCATCCCTGCTATTTTGCTGCTTTTTTCCGGATTTGGCCACGCAGAAACACATGGAAAATAGAGCAGTGTTGCATCGGCGCGGCAGGCATAATGGAGGAGCATGCGTAATGCTGCACAGAACATGCATCCGGTGTGTGTGTGTACCGCTTGTGGGCACCTGCCCATGCTCCTGTGCGAAAAGGCTTTTTCTTTTTGAGCTGAAAGTGAAGAAAATAAAAGACTGGCTTCCGAGGCTATGGACACATTAACAATAGATTTGATCAACATCCGTTGATCCCCATGGGGGGATTCAGGTGTGATATAGCAGTAGCATTCGCTGTCCAAGGAACCCGCCCGAGGGAAATAAGGTTAGAGTTCTGCGAAATGTAATTCAAATATTGGGGATGATCATTGGGCCTTAAGAAAAAAAAAGGTGTATATTAAACTATTATGACATATTGAGATCAAGCAGAGGACAAGGCCTTTTTTTCCTTCACAGTTTCCTTCACAATGGAATAGAGAAGAAGGAAACTTGTTGGGAACCAACCAAAACTGGTAATTTAACCCTTTAAAGCCTGAACTATGAAGGACAAGTCAGAAAATTCAAATTTTTTGAAATTGAACTCTTTTTAGGTCATAAAAGAAAATTTAAAAAAAAGTTTTTTCAAAAAACATGTATTTATATGTTATTTTTATTGTATCATAAATGATACATCAGGTCTTAACAGCTTAGTACTCAGTACTAGAGTACACTGTACTCACTGTACTCAGTGTAGTCTCCACAGAGTACACTGTAATCACTGGGTTCAGTGTAGTGTCCATATAGTACACAGTAGTCACTGTACTCAGTGTAGAGTCCACAGAGTACACTGCACTCACTATACTCAGTGTAGTGTCCATAGAGTACACTGTACTCACTGTACTCACTGTACTCTGTGTAATGTACATGGATTACACTGTACCCACTGTATTCAGTGTATTGTACATGGATTACACTGTACTCACTGTAGTCACTGTATTGTCCATTGAGTACACTGTACTCACTGTACTCACTGTAGTATCCATAGAGTATACTGTACTCACTGTACATAGTACTTATGTAGTACTCTATTCAGGTCAGTGAGGTCAAGCATTTGAGGTTTGGGGTTCAGCATTTAGAATTTGAGTAAAGGTGTTCTCTATTACACATGCATAACAACATTGAATGCCCAGCATGTTTGATTGGTAGAAAAATAATCATAAGAATGAAAGTTGTGTAGAGCATAATAGATATTCCCATAGGCTGTGCAATGACTAAAGCCAGTAGTATCATATATGATACATCATTATATGGTACTAAAAACCTGTAGTATCATATATGATACATACTTTTCAGACGTGGTAAACAACAAACTAAAATGCTATTTTTTGAGAATTACTAAGTTCAATCAAGTTATGCAACCCTTATTTCAAAATATCAGTAAAGATATACAAGGAAAACTCACCAAAACGTCCTCAAAACCAAAATGTTTGGACAGTGGTTTCTACTGTTGCAAATTAGATGGAGGCAGCCATTTTGGGTCATACCATCTGAGGCTCTGTATCTACTTGCAGTGCAAATGGTATGGTCCAGGTGGGGCAGGGGACGTATCAGATGTGATACAACAGGTTTTTGAACCAAGTAGTGGTTACACTGAAACATGAGCCAGCTGAAGAATTGGTGTATCATATATGATACCAACGGCGTTATAGGGTTAAGCTATGATTTTAGAACATGTCATTTTGGCATACAATACTATTCAGGCAAGAATATTGTAAAGAACATAACATTTTGACAACGTTTCGGGTTCGGCCCTCGGCCCTTTCTCAAGATAAAGTATCCTGACCCCAGATTCTCTCACAGCTGAGAATGGAATGATTGAAAGCACTGCTTCCTTCCTCCCCTCTGCGTCCCTCCCCAGCCAGCTCTCACGGGGCAGTAAAGCTGTGGTGTGGGGGATGGGCCACGGGGGGTGGGGGGGGTCAGTGGGAGTAAACAAATGGTGACGTCCACCATTGCGGCATACGCGCTTCAGCTCACTGGACGCGTTCCCACTTCACTGACCGGCTAGCCTGCGTCATCCCCACTGCAAACACGCTCCGTCTGCCAAATGTGCTTTTCACACACAGGGTCACTCGCACAGAGTGCTGCACTCATGAGAGTGAGGACTGGCCACCTAACGAGAGTCGCACGCGCCGTGTGTGCGCGCGTTTGCATGTGGCTGTGTCAATAAATGCTAAATGGTGCATTTAAATAGCACCTTTATCCAAGGCGCTTTACATAGATTGGCCGAAAGGGATGAATGATGATATTGTGGGTATGACTGCTGGTGCTTAAAAAAGAAGAAGAAAAAAAAAACATTACTCAATAAGTCAATAAGAGAATATACTGTATGTATACAGTAAGTTCATAAAATGTAATTACTGTAAAACTAGGAAGTTTCCTGTCAGCTAATTTTCTGTCCACTGCCCACATCTCGTCCAATCCTAGACCAACTGATCTCCATTTATTTACACACGGTCATTAACGTATGCAGGACACTGCAAAGCCCCCTTTCACTATGCTGGGTTTAGCTCTATAGACTATATGGCCGCAGTTTTCGACGTGCCTGGACTCATACATATACAGTACATGCGTGTCCCCACACGTGCACGTGCATGGTTGGCCACGTACACGCACGACCCCAGAGTTCCGCATTAGCTGAATGTTGTTTTTACTCAATACTCACTGATTATGGAGGGGCTAAGATGGGCTGGGGAGAGCTAGGAGGAGGAGGGCTGTGAGGAAGGGATGAGTGTAAGGCTTCCAAGTGTCCATTTCCTTCTCTCTCTGTGATAAATTTCAACAATTACAGGGGCTATTTGAAAGTAGACACGGGCCTGTAGCCTGCGTGTATGTAACACAGCTTATGCTAATATTATCTGCTCATCCATACCCTAACCTCAACTCCTAGTACATTATTACGGTATTATTATTATTATTATTATTATTATTATTATTTTCTAGTTTTCGGGGGTTCTTCTTTCCTTTTCTCATATTCGACAGTTTGGGGATTTCTGTGGTCAAGGCTTCCAATCCAAACCTGAATTGAGAAAACTCAATTCACTGGTCATTCAAAGTTCATTTCTTGGGGGGTGTAACGGACAAAGAAAAAAATAAATAAAAATGAGTGTCCTGAAACCTTTAATAGTTTCATAAATGAAGCCATCGGTCTTTCTTTCCAAGAGTCTTTCTTAGCAAGGATAACAACATTGTATGTGTGTGACTTGTGCATACTTTCACTTTAATTTGAGTATGAAAAGGTCAACAACTTGTCCTCAACATCAGAAGGGAATAGAAATGGCCCTCTAATTCGCCTCTCAGAAATATGCTCCACTGTTCAATTTCATCCCCTGCTGACGTCAAAGACCTATTTTGGCTAAATCAGCTCAGCATTACACCCCCTCCTCTCCTCTTTATTTGTAGGTCGACTGCTTTGCTTTTTCCAAAATATCTGGATTGTTGAGTCCTTGCCAGAGAGTGGGAGGTGAAGAGAGGGAGAGAGAGAGAGAGAGAGAGAGAGAGAGAGACGGAAGTGGAAAGGGGACATCCATGGATCAGGAAGAGATGTGTTAGTGTATGTATACGTGTGAGTGGGTTTGAATGAGAAGTTTTGAGGGGCAGAGTGTTTGGAGAAACAGAACATTTCTTAGTAAATGCCACAAGCCAAGCATTCCTTCCTCACAGGGAAAAAGAGAGAGCAAGTCCAGAAGTCTCAAAAATATCTACGTAGTGTCTCCACTCTCTAGCCAGACGTTGGTTTTAATTTATACTGATTTTTCCCCCATCACACTGTATCTAGTAGGAAGAGAGGCAGTACCTCAATCACTCACACACTTGCATATTACATACTGTACCTATCCGAGGTATCAAATGCAACGTACTGTATTGTCAGAAGTTGCCTACTACACTCCAAGCATATATTCTCATTGATGATGCTGTATGGTATGTCGAATTGGATGGTTTCTTGTGACGGTGAATCTCTCATTGACTGAAATCGAAACTTTCCATCTCACCCTTTTGACTCAACTCTCTTTTTCCACATCCACAGTAGATGTGTGCAAACCGCTCTGTCTCACACACAGTGAGGTCTGTGCACTGGGTCTTGTGAGTCATGTGACCGTCAAACAAGACAAGGTCTTGATAGGTGACACTGTCTGCCTGTTTCTTAGAGAGAATACCGTAGTGCCAAGATGCGATACACTGTGCGTTTGTAGGTCTGCTATTTTCGTAATCATTGAATAATGAATTACAGTATACGGTAGGGTTACAGCAGTGGTCCCCATCCCCCAAATGTGGAGGTCTGCCTCCACATACGACCGGACCACCCTGACACATTTTTCCCCCCACCCTGCCTTATTATTTTTTTCAGTCTGGCAACTAATGCAAATGCACACATAGAACACAGAGGTGAAGTGGGCCGGCCCGACTGAATCCCAGCCTGGAAATGTTTCCTCGCGTCGATAAAGCTCTTTTGAATTGAATACTACTATGACCCCACTTTGCCCCAGACACATAATGTGAACATGACCCCCCCATAACGGAATAATAAGAGAAAAGTGGACACACAATTATTATTTTTTTGTTCAGTGCAAATGAAAGGCTCTTTGTCCTATCTGTCAATAGACAGTGTCGGTATTCAAAGAATACAATCTGCGCCGACATTAGGAATCCCATCACAAAAACAGGATGTTATTTGATTTTTATTGATTTCATTTTCAGTTTTTTTTGTGTGAGGTTATTTAATCTCAAAAAGGGTTATTAATGTTTGGCTATGTGTCGCTGTCTGGAAAACAAGGCAAGTTTACATTTAGGCACCACTGCGATCGTCAAACCTAAAGGGGTGTTACACTTTCAAAAAAACTTTTGGTCATTTTATGGTCTACTCAGTCTCATGTGAACACACCAGACAGTTTATAAGTTACTCCTTTCAGTATTTAGATATTTGATGTTTATTTTAGCGCCTCCAGCTCCTTCCCATAGAAACCCATTATAACTTAAAACTCCATTTTAACCATGACAGATTATTCGAAAACAACCAATCTTTTTTCTGGTGACTCATATTGTCCTCGGAATACGTGAGAGGACCGTGGAATTTCATTTACAGTTTTTATTTATTTTTTTAATATTGTTTTGGAAAATGTAGCCGCCTCCATATTTGGGAAGGCCTACCCTAATAATAAAACAATATTTTAAAAATCAATAAAAACTGTAAATGAAATTCCACGGCCCTCTCACGTATTCCGAGGACAATATCAGTCACCAGAAAAAAAAATTGGTTGTTTTCGAATAATCTGTCATGGTTAAAATGGAGTTTTAAGTTATAATGGGTTTCTATGGGAAGGAGCTGGAGGCGCTAAAATGAACATCAAATATCTAAATACTGAAAGGAGTAACTTATAAACTGTCTGGTGTGTTCACATGAGGCTGAGTAGACCATAAATTGACCAAAAGTTTTTTTGAAAGTGTAACACCCCTTTAAAGGTGTTAAAGGTGTATGGTTTTAGCTGAAATAACGGATACACAAATTTGGAAATAAAAGGCCTCTTTTTAGAATAGAAAGAAACGCACGTCTAGAAAGATGTCACAACCGTAGATCCTTTAGGAGATTGTGCCAACATTGGCAGAATTAAATCAATCAGTATGTGTGTATTGTTCAGTGGTTTCACATATAATAATCCACACTGTAAATGCAATCCTGTCCCTTGTGTCCTCCTGATCCTATTACAATATCTGTCACATAATGTCCTGGCAATGATCTGGAATAGAGTGTGTGTTCCTGTCACGTGAACGTGCTGCCACCATGTGAAATGACATCATTCTCCAGCAGTCAACTTTTTTTTTTAATTGGTTCTCCTCGCATTGCCAGAGAGGCAGAAAACAGAGATCTGTCGCACTATCGCCATCCTGCTTTCACAATGGCGCAAATAATAGCAAAAATGACATTGATCATCCCCTCAAACATCACTTCACATTACACGGACGAAGACGCATGGCCTTAAAGTGGAGGAGAGCCGGCTTCAGCAAGGGTAACAATGACAATCTTAGTACGGCATCAGACAATGACATAGAGAAGTGGTCATTTTGAAGTGGTATTATACACAGTGGATTTCAACAGGTCCCTGAGAGGGTTCTAAGTGGTCCCCAGGCTAAATGATGGAAAGTTGCTTTGAGAATGTAAAAATGAAACCATGGTTTTATGTTTACACTCTCAAGAGTTAAAATATTCATCATATGAATTAGCCCAGGTCTACACAACTATGAATGTAGAAGATTAATGGTCATTTTTGATCTGTATGTTTGACTGTTTTGTTTCCCAAATCCAGCCTGGAATTGCGGACAAAAGCAAAATAAATCTTTAGTTTTGGGGTCTGTGGGGCTAAAATGTCATCAAATGGTGAAAAGGGATGAAAACCTCTGTTTTAAAACAAGTCAGTATTTTTGGCAACACTGTCAGACTCAGTACTGTTTAAAATGTTTGTATTGCAGACACAGATAAAGTGGAATTGCAGCATGTCAAAGTCAGTTGCCAGCAGTTTCCTTCATGCAGACGTACGTTTCTTGGAAGAGACCTAAAGCAGTGGTCCTCAGCTAAATGATAGTTAGGAAACAAAATGGACACTGACGGGGTCCATTTGGCATATATGTGCACTGCTAATGGGGATCTGCAGGCCAATAAATGTCAATTTGGGGGTCCAATGCATGAAAAGGATTGGGAACGGCTAACCTGAAGCATGGTCCCACACTGTACAGGAGGCGGGCCAGAGTGAGGGGCAGCCATGACTTTAATTGGAGCCGAGCAGGACGCTTGTTAAGACCTCTTTAAAGTCTATTTAAAGAGCAGGGACATCTGCCCTCTGTTTACCTTTCCAGGGCAGTAAAAGTAGGAAAGTGAAAGTGATGAAGAGCTGTAATGGAGCACATGATGAAACACAACCTTTCACAGATTATTACGCAATTGGAGTATTTCAAATTAATGCCTGAAATTGAAAAACATAGGAAACGTTCAAATGAAATGAGTCAACATCCTGTAGTGGTTGTTGGGTCGTAATTTAGATGTCACTGGATTCGACGTTGACGCATTGACATGCACTTGCACATGTGCACACACGCACGCCATGGAGATGCTCTCTGACTCCTGTATTTTACATGCATCGCTGACAAATACACCCCTTTGCCTCCTCCTTTTGTGGATTTGATTGTGGTTTACCTGAGAACGAACACGCACGCACACGCACACGCACACGCACACACACTCACTATTGGCCCAACTGAGGCCATTAAAAAAAAATCCCCTCCTTCCAGATCAGGCAGACAGGGAGATAGAGGCACATCATCATCATCATCATCATTGTATGTCTTTAAAAGAGTGTGTAAGTCAGATGGCTGTCACATTAGCTGAGTGCATCAATAAGCTTCCATCCTCCCTTGCATGTTTTATCTTCTACATATACTATAAAAATATATAAAACACACTTGTAATCACTTCAAATAGACCTTTCCTGATACGATAACAACTGGCCAAGTATGAAGGACAAAGATTTCCTGACTATCGCATTTCCTTTTCGGTACAGAAAGTCACGGCAGCAAGGTTGTTTATTCATTTTGTTGCACCGCCGGTTGTGCATGTGTTTTTGTTTGTGAATGTGTCTCTGTGGTGTTTGTGCAAACCACCATACAAGTTTGTGACATTATTCTGTGGGTATATCTGGAAACACATAAGCTATAGCTCCATGACAACCATAATCCCTTTCAGTCATCCTAGAGGACTCATAGCTCTTGTCAGGCTAAGACAAGACATACTGTGCGTTTGTGTCTGCGTGTGTGTGTGTGTGCGTGCGTGCGTGTGTGTGTGTGTGTGTGTCTACTGTGTATCTGTGTGTGTGAGCTAGGTGAAGGCTGCGACAAAGAAGGACTGATACACTGTAGTGTAGGTGTATGTTTCTTGGTGACGGTTAGGGGAGAAATAATAACAGTGTAATCATACTCTTCATGCGGTTGGCTGCCTGCTCTGTGTCTCACGCTGAGCTGATTAAAAAAGATGCTGCTGTGAACACTCAAAACTCTTAAGTGTCTCACTGTCTGAAGTAGAACCTGCATATAGAGTA
The DNA here is from genome assembly GCA_039105355.1 of Benthosema pterotum. Taxonomy (NCBI): domain Eukaryota; kingdom Metazoa; phylum Chordata; class Actinopteri; order Myctophiformes; family Myctophidae; genus Benthosema; species Benthosema pterotum. The sequence continues at coordinate 18,495,750 of CM076973.1, read as the reverse complement.
AAGTGCTTACACATCAGAGCGCCAAAACTATTTCATTTTTAAACACCAGAGCATAAACTATCACATGATGGTTTCAGACGTTGTCCCTGCTTGGTTTAACTTCTGTTTATTGTTGCAAATTGTTGGATTAAAGGGACAGTTCATTTTTTTTAGTTATGCTGTATGACATACTTACCATTAAAGTATTGGTTACAACAGTATTAACCAAAGTAAAGATGCGTAGGCCTACACATGCGTGCTGCTCTGGTTTTGGTGAAATATTACAGTTCCGGTCATTTTGTGGAGGTCACTGGGGCCTCGCAGTAAAAGTAAATTAATCCACAATCCTAATGTAATTTTACAGTTGAATTACGGTATTCCTAAAATATTAGTACATCCTTCGTTCATTTTTGAACCCCCTATCAAATGGAACTACTTTTTGGGCGTAGCAAACACAAAAACATAGTTCCCTCTGATAGGGACGTCAAAAATGAAGGATGTGCTAATATTCTAGAAATAATTCAACAAATGAAGTTCGTTTTTGGATTCATTTACTTTTTTTGTATGGTCCTTAGTGACACCCACAAAATGACTGGAACTACTTAATATTGACCAAAACGAGAGCAGAACTCTGGCTTTCAATTAATACAGTAGCAAACACTATATTAAGTAAAGTAAGTAAAAAAATCTGAACCATCTCTTTAAGGTAGCTGCAGTACATGCTCCACCAGAACAGCTCGGTTCAGAAGGGCTCTTCAAACTCAACTCATATCTAACTTTTTACCTACATTACCTACATTTAACACAATCAGTGGCCAACAACAACAAAGGGCACCAGGAGCCTCAAATGCAGTACCACATGGTCCAGTTACCCAAAAGGGCCCCTGGGACCCAATTAAGGGCCTCTGGGCCACGGCCCCTCCGGCCAACTGGATAATTTGGCCCTACATTTAATAACAAATGTATACAAGCCACAGACTTGAGTACTAGTTGGAAGTTCAGGTTTTTATATTTAGCTTATAGTACTTACTGGCTAGCTGGTAAGTAGAGCAAAGACAGTCAAGGAACCCAAGACAACTCATAATGCATTACTTCCTGATCAGAGACCGGAGTGTTGTGAAAAACAACATGCAGCTGGACCAAGGTCTGTTTGCAATATTGATGTCAGTGGTGTGTTCATCAGACAAAACGTAATGCATGGCTTAACCTCAGATTTTCAAATACGTACAATTCCTTTGGCCATCATGTGGGAGTAGGGAAGCAAAAGCATGTGTACAAGTGAGCAACACATCAAGGTGCATGATGGATTCCAATGGCTCCAATGATGGAGTCCTGTCAATCCTCATACATTCATATTGACAATCCAGCCTGAACTACTTCCATTAATAACAATCCTTGATATGCAACATCTTCTCTTACTGTATTCTAACATCTTTGATACAGACTGTAGCATGGCTACAGAAGTGGAAATGCAGTGCAAATTGAAAGGCGGGCCTTTGGTTAATGATGTAGTAGCATCAAGCCACAAAATAAAAACCTGAGGCTATATTAGAAGAGGTTTGGTAGATTTTGGAAAGGGTTCATGCGGCTCTTATTTGGAAAACATTCAGGTATTCAGTGTAAGGCCTCTCTTGTGTCGATGTACCCGAGACACTTGCCACAGAAATAAATTCCCCATTCATTTTCCTTTTTTTCTGATTACACCATGGACAAAGCCAACTTGAGTCATGACAAATCATGACAACACACTCAATGTTTTGGGACAATCAAATCATTTCTAAGAAGAAAAACAAAACAAAAAGTGGTGTATACTGACATTTCCTGCCATGTGTTTGTTGTCACGAGAGGGGTGGAAGTGCTCAGCTCTATACTAATGCTTGAAATGATGATGATGATAATTATGTTGTTGTATCTCCAGTTTTCCAGCAGACCTCATCATCGTGCATACGTTTATGCATGACATAACTATTGGACGGAAATGTTTAATTCTTTACCAGAGATAACAGAGGAAAATAGATCTCATTTACTTGAGATAATCGAAATTATTGTGCATCATCATCATCATAATGGTTTATATGTTGAGAATTTTTTTCCTCCAAAGAATTTAGGTGATTTGCAAACACACAACTTGGTGCATTGCGAAGCAATAGCTATCATGCATTGGACCGACAGCTAAAGGATGATCGTACACCAGTATCACCATAATCCACTCCACCACCGCAGTAATGGTAGGGGTGGGTGGCAGTTACCGTAGAAACCAGAGACGATAATAAACCATGTCAGCTATACATAGCTATCTATAGCTTCTCTGATTAGTGTGGTGTGTGACTGTGTATGTGTTTCTGTGATTGACGGTGTGTGTGTGTGTGTGTGTGTGTGTGTGTGTGTGTGCGTGCGTGCGTGCATGCATGCACGCGCACGTGCAGCATGCTTAGAGAACTGATAAAGCTTTTCACAGGCCTTGAGGCCAACTGTGTGCATGTGTGTGTGTGCGCGCGTACGTGTGTGTGTGTGTGTGTGTGTGTGTGTGTGTGTGTGTGTGTGTGTGTGTGTGTGTGTGTGTGGGGGGGGGGGGGGGTGGACTGTGTGTGTCATCTCAACGGAGTGGTAGAAGTACAATTAAAAGGCACATAACAAATAAGCAACCTTTTAGATTGGGTAGCTTGTGCAAATTTTACATTTTATATACAATTTTAGCATGTTAAGGCTGAGGACAGAGTGGTCAGGGGCGGCTGATGAGTGACGTACAAGGAGTTTCAGAGTACTTTAGCCTTTTGAGAGATACGTAGCAGTGTGAGTGCACTCGGAGCAGTTCGACATAGTAGGGGGCGTGAATAATCACTCAAATAGGACCCAGTTTCACCAGCGAGTGGCCCGAGGACCACCGAGAGGTTTAGCCCAAGGTTTGATGGCCCTGGCTCATCTTCCGTGGAGAGAATTACAGCTCATATGACACACGGTTAGGCCGACTTCCCAGAGCGTAATTCTTTTCAATTTCTTCTGTCTGCTGGGGCTTCTCGCTGTCTCTCTCCATCTCGTCCAATCTACCTCCATTTTGCAGAGAGAGAGAGAGAGCTCTCTGACTGAAAGCATCTGCTGAACCCCATGTTTCTGCTGCTGCCTACTCCCTGTCCTCAGATTTTATTTTTACAAACCACATCTGCTAAGTCAACCCACCAATGCTCTGACCACACTGCAAAAACCTGGACGGAGCTGAGGACAGGTGGAAACTAGGGACACTACACAGACTACAATGCTCACCTCAAAACACATTTGCCTCTGTGTTAATACCAGTCTCTACCTGGTATTCCTAAACATAACCTCAGCAAAATATGTCTAAAACAGTTTAAACTTTGCATTTTCTTCTACAGCAAACTTTTTGACACTCTACCACTACAGATTTTTACGCCAGATTCTAGGTACACACTCTTGAATCATGTACCTCATTGTTGTGTTATGTATTGCTTTACAACATTCACCAGTGCACAGTAAAACCCTTGTTAAATGTAAGACTTTTCCTGTGTGGTCGTATGTGTAAAAATAGCAATATGCACTTGCAGACGCATGCAAACAGGGCAGCTTGTAACGTGCAACCCATTTTACAAACCCACTGCAGGAATTGTTTGGTGCAAATAAAAGCAAATATAGCGGCAACAAAAAGCACAACAAAAGTAATCAGCAACACGGCATACACTGACTGTACACTGTAGATAACATGCACCACAGCATATTATCTGAATAATCGCAGGCTATTTTCACGGTCAAGAAGTGTCATTATCAACATGATATTTACTGAAGTAATGGAAGCATTATACTGTAGATTATACTATTATACCGCATATGTTTGAGCACTATTGTCCGTTTACAAGACCATCAAATTTATTTTCTCAGAAGGTCACATTGGATGGAATAGGAAGGCCGGCGCCCGGCGGTAAAGGTTCTGAGTCAGAATTTAATCAAGACCATTGTTATTTCAGGTACACAAAACAGCAAGTTCATTAGGTGACCCGTCATTGCAACTCAATAGAGGCCTGAAGGGAACAAGTTTTCATGATTTCATGGCTTTTTACGTCCTTGTGCACTAACCAGCACATGTCGGTTAATTACAAATGATTCATATTATTGCCATAGAAACAATTCTGTTCAACGGTTTGTGTTTTTGACATTGAATATTGGAACATTACAATTTGCATTTCTCTTTGGCTATTTAGGCTTTCACACTTGTAGTCGCAAAGGGCCGACATGACAATTTAGAATTCCACACCAAAACACATTGGGCATCAATCTACCTCGATTCCTGTGACATGATACATAATGTCCTTGAATTGTGTCACACATGCTCCCTTTTCTATTTCACCCTGAGGTCCTTCTCCCTCCTATGCAGTTTACATTGGCGCAGGTTATCTTTATTCCAATGCGGGTATTTTAGTAGCTCCAAACGTATTTTTTTTCACACATCACATCAAACCACACACTAGTAGATAATTTGACCACTATATGATTTTTAAAAACTCAGCCAGCACCCCTGCGACAAGAGTTTCAATCGGAGTGATTGGACCTCTCCAATCACTCCGGTTGAAACTCCTGTCAGAGTGGCAAAAGGGAGGGGAGGAGAGGAGGAGGAATAGATTACCTCTGGGATTACATGTAAAGGCTGCCCCAGAGTGAAAGAAAACTCAAGCGTGAGTATCAGTATACTATTAAAATGTGATGTGTGGAAAAAAAAAGTTTGGAGTTACAAAAATACCCACATTAGAATAAAGACAACCTGCACCAATGCAAACTGCATAGGAGGGAGGGGGACCTCAGGGTGAAATGTAGAAAAGGGAGTATCTATGACAAAAATCAAGGACATTATCTATCATGTCACAGGAATCAAGGTAGATTGATTCCCGAAGTGTGGAATTCTCCTTTAAATATACACGGAAACCAGTGACACATTTAATCATTTAAAAAAATACAAAACATAGTGGACATAGTTTATCTACAACACCAAATCACAAAGTTGATTGATGATCATGGAAACACAACTGCGATTATCTCAGGTAATTCCAATTAGACAGCGATTAGTGTAATAACTGTGACATTCCTATTTATAGGAAAAAGTTGGGTTTTCATGGATGCCTTGTTTTGTTTTTTTTACATCTTCCCCATATTGTAACCAGAAGACACACACAACTGCTTTCTGGCATCATATGAATTTTTTAATGCGTCTTCCTCTGTGTGGCTCGATATCTTAGTGAATAATGGTGTTTCTGATGTGTTTACCACCGTTAGGGCGGGGTGACATGATGCATGATGTGGGTGTTATGAAGCAGGGGAACCAGAGATAACTAGAAAAATTGCAGGGAGTTGCACACCAAACAACATTATGTGTCTGTTATGCAACATCTGTGGCCCCATTGATTAGAACTCATTCATACATTTACCACAGGCATGATTTCCTTGACGGAGTCACATTACTGTCACCTTACTGGCTGGGGTTGGCACAGATGACAATCAATGATGTTGCCTATTTCATAATGTGGCTCACCCAGGACCGCTGAAGGGTTCACAAACACAGGGCAGGGAGGCAACAGTGAGTCATGGTGTGCGATAGAGTCACAGGGAGTCAGAGAGTGACAAGGTGTCAGGTGTGATAGGGAGGGACATGGAGCCATCAACCAATCAGCAACGTCCACCATAATATGGTCAGTAGAGATAAAACTGTAAAAAAAAAAAAAAAAAACCTGGCAATTCAAAGAAATGCTAACTGGCACATTTATATAGTTCCTTTATCCAAGACGCTTTACATAGTGCAATTGATTCATGCATAGACATTCATACACCGATTGCGGTTGTAGCCATGCAAGGTACCGACCAGCACATCTGTAACAATTTGGGTGTCTGTGTCTTGCCCAAAGACACTTTGACTCGGGATTTGAACCGCCAACTCACCGATCATTGGATGACCTGCTGTACCTCTTGAGCCTCTGAGCTTCGGAGTGTGTGTGTGTGCATACACCCCCCCCCCCCCCGCACACACACAACTGTGAATGTATCTGTACTAGTCGGGTTGCAAGGCGGTGCAGTGCATGCCCTTATACTGAATTTAGATTCACCAGACATTTCGACAGGCAGAGAGCCTCAATCGTCTCGTTACCCAACACAGACCTAAATCCTTCCTTCAGACAACCATTTAAGGGCAGGCAGTATTAGACCCTGGTTACTTAAGATGTGAGTATTCCAGGCCGGGGCATTGTTATCATGATGTGCCGCTCTGCACTTTGTGGCAGTCAAGGATGACAATTGCTTTTTCCCCAACGAAAAAGGACACATTCATTTTTGCTTATGATGTTAAACCCTCTTGTGCTAGAGAACTGTTCAATAATGCATATGATGTGAAGAAGGGGGGTGTTGAAATGCAGTTTTGGCAGATATAGTACAATAATAGAAATGTATGCCTGCTGCAGGGTGGTGTGAGGAGGGCTGGTTTTCACCAGGGAAATCAGCTGGTATTGCAGGCAGTACAGTGACTACACCGTCAGTTAGCTGTTACTTTGGAGGTAGTTTGCTGAACACACAGAATCAGGTTTATTCACCATGTTAACACTACTAAAATATCTGATATTTGGTTTAATGACGTAGATGCTGGTGCTGGTAACTGACTGCCGTGGATCATACGAGTCAGCAGAAAAGGAGAAAATGGAGGGTATTACTTTGGCGTTTCAGCCTGAAACGCTCGTCTGAAGTTCCTGAACCTATCAGAGCTCGCATCCTTTAGGCTACGGGTGCAAAGATGGAGGAATTCCTCTACTCTGAACTAATACTACACACAACATGGACTGTTTGTCCATAATCGCTCAGCTCTGCCACTTTACAGCTATGTGGCTTATTTCTACCATATACTGTTTCATATTCAAACGCGGTGATTCAGGTTAACCCGAGTAAAACACTGCCAGGATCAAAAGTAATTCTGACTGTATAGCCTACAAGCCACCTGTGATTGTGGATGACGAGTCAGGTGTGGGATAAAAACAGGTCAGCATAATTTCTATTAGCTTTTATTCAAGTGATATTGGATCACGCAGGATGCTTTTGCTTTCAGGAAGTACATTGTAATTAAAAACTTTTTCTTTAAAATAAAATACACAAAAGTGAAAATGTTCCCATTTTTGGCATGCATTGTTGTGTATGGCCATATAATCACTACAGATGTGGTCTAAAAGTGTGAAAACCGTATTTTTCAATTCACTGGGCCTTTAATTTACATGAACTCCCCTTGCATGTGACCATTAATAGTAAGTCTATCTCATGAAACCGTAACATTGTCATGAAATTGACCCGTAGCACAATGAATAAACGGGTTAGTGTGTTGGGGATTTTCCCGTCATGTTTCCCATGCAGGTCCTGAAAAAGAGAACTGGGCTTGCAACTCAATAGTTCCCATGCAGGTCGTGCCATAGGGCAGCGTTACTCAGCAGCTTAGAGGGGCAATACATGACTAGACTATAAAGTTGAAATCCTCCGCCAAAATGGGGATGAATAACTCATAATATATAATATTGTTGTTCTCATAGAGACTGAACGAAGTTGTTTTGGTGTTTGCTGCTACAGTATGTGTGCATTAGCCTCGACCCAGGCTTTCATTTCCGTCCGCGTTGCACGAAAAGGGAAAGCCTGGAATGGTAAATGGTGCATTTATATAGCGCCTTTACCCAAGGCGCTTTACATAGATTGTGCATCACATTCACCCATTCACACACACATTCACACCCTGATGGCAGTGGAAACCATGCAAGGTACCTACTAGCACATCAGGAGCAATTAGGGGTTCAGTGTCTTGCTCAAGGACACTTCGACACTAACTCTGCCCGGGAACGAACCGGCAACCTTGTGGTTACCATCCGGTGACTACCCCTGAGCCACTGGAATAAATTGTTAGCCACGGTGGCCTAGAAGTGGGAGTCAACGTTTCCGGAGTGGGCGTCACTCTAAATGATGTGACATAACACAGCACTGAAGGGGCAGGGGAGGGGCCAGGGCTGACCACATGTTGGTAAGATCAAATCAGCCCGTCTGAGTCGGTTCCCATCCCTCTAGGCAAAAATGCTTTCATCTTAGGCCAGGGTATGTGTGTCTGAGAGGTTTGGACTGACCATAGGTCATACCGGGCATAATCCCAGTGAGCCGTGAGCATAGGGGGCTGCTAAGGATGTAAAAAAAATCTATCTTGGATCCTTTTCCCAGCATCATTCTGTGTGTGTGTGTGCGTGTGTGTGTTCTTTCTCTATGTGGATGTGAAAATAATGTATAGGCAAAAACCAAATCAGGAACTCTAGAGATAATTGAAATGTGATTGTTAGAAAGAGACGTGACAGTCTCATGTTGCACTAGTATTATGACCTATCCTCCCCAAGGTTAACACACACACACACACACACACACACACACACACACACACACACACACACACACACACACACACACACACACACACACACACACACACACACACACACACACACACACACACACACACACACACACACACACACACACACACACACACGTGTGCAAAGCCACAGAGATCCATCTAGGAAATGAGAGTGAGCCTCATCCGAGGATAATGGTCCATCAAAAGCCATGATGGTTTCCTCTGGAAGAGCAAATGGCAGCAAATGGTATCTTGATTGAATCACAACATAGTCATGTATGCCAGATGGCAAAGACGGTCTTGCATCTCACCCGACACGCCGAAGAAAAAAAACAAATGCACACAGGGTCCATTACACTGGACAAATGCCATTTCCTAAACCAACCATGGGGGTGTACAGGAGCTTTCTAATCATAGAGAGCGAAAGCAATGAAGTGGTTTCCCTGTGAAGTGGATAATGCATTCCCTGGAGGGGTAGAATAAAAGAAGGCACATAACTACTAGGGCTAAGGGTTTAATATTGTGTTACAGACTTTGATTGCAGTGGCTGCAAATCCCCCTCGCAGCAGTATGGTAATATAGGCCCACTGTATGTCTCATAATTAAACCAACACCTATTGCTCTGCAGTGCAGACCTATTTTCCTAAATACTGCCAGTCCGCTCTCTGAAAATAACAACACTGTCACCATTTCAATAGCAGAGTTGTCTGTGCAGAAATACACCACACACTCTTTCTTTATTTCTTTCATTCAGCTTGTAATACCCAGCAGGCACTTCAGATTAATTGTGATGTCATGGCAAGTGTGGGGATTTAACAATGGCAAACAATCTTGTTAAAGTGTCATTAAAGCATGTATTAAACTAAACAGGCGTCACTTGTTTAGTCTGGAGAATGAAAGCAATCTAACAAAAAAGTATGGTTAACATTTGCATTATAAACTGCTACATTACTATCTTTATCTGCTTATATCACTGCGTAGCAATTACTCTGAAACAATGGAAGCCTTTCTATCTGCATTTGTTGTCTCCACCGTAAGGTGGTGACTATGTCCGTTCGTACGTCTGTCCGTCCGTACGGCTAAAACATAGTCGCCACCATACTGGTGAGTCACCACTCACCGGTGACTGTTAAGTCACCCTCACAGGGTGATGTAACAGTCACCCTGTGAGGGTGACTGCTGCCCACACAGGGTGACGTGACCTGAGCAGATAGTTTCTTTTATACCCACATATGGAGTATCTCTGGTGTCATCATATATCAGTATATGCCCATATTGCGTGGGATATTGGTTGGATCAACTTGTTCATACATGCCTTTGGGTCAATGGGCATAATGGTCAGATCCGCAGTGTGAGTCAATGGCCAGGCAGCCTGGTCTAGCCCTCAATGATTTTGGCCTTGGGGGGCGGGGGTGTCGTGGGATCCACACGGCGGAAGTGCTGCGCTCTGATTTGATCTCACTAACGTGTCGTCATCTCCGGCCCCTCCCCCTCCCGTCCACTGCTGTTCTACGTCATATCATTTAGAGCGACGCCCACCCCGGGAGGTTCACTCCCCCCTCAAGGCCACTTTCCAACGTGCGTTAGTCCAGGCTTTCCGTTTTCGCGCAAGGCGGACGAAAATGAAAGCCTGGGTGTCGAGTCAATGGCCAGGCACTTCAAGTGCGATGTTGGTCTGTGCCATATATGGGAATATTGGTTGGATGAGCGGTTTTGCCATCTCTGTGCCTTTTGGAATGGAGATTCAATCCAGCTGTATCAGAGATTAGCCGCTCACAGACAAACAAAAACATGATCCACCTGCCTCTGGTGAAGGTGTTTAAGGGGGAAGCACCAGCCACTGCCACTTGATTTAAGATCGCAAGATCTGGAATGGTTGGCGCACCATGCCCACCTGAGTGCCTGCTATCGTAGAGCCTCCCCTCTCCCTCAGTCCTGCATGCTAAAAAGTTGATATTGTTGACATAGTGAGTTTAGTGACTTGATCGTTAATGTAAATAATAATAATCCACTCGTTTTTTCCCCTCTCTATTTTGAATACTGTTTGGAAATCATACATGGATATTAAAGGGGTGGTGATCTCTAATCCGCACCTCTCTGAAAGTGCAATTGTGTGAATGGATGGAGGCTCAGGCTAATCATCCATGTCATCATCATCTCAATGTTTTAATCGTTGCTGGATGTGAATAAAGGAATAGAGGCTCAATCATCTTTGTGAATGAAGGCTAAAATCACTTTGATGACACATACAGTCATATTTATTGTGGAAGCGTCATTCTATCCCACCAACTGAATGGCAGAGATGAGTCTTCAAAGTGATTATTAACCATGTCGTAGATACTATTATTAGTATTATACGTGTAACATTACACAGCCTGGAAACATCCGGGGTGTTGGAGAAGGTCTGGGCGCGAGATTGAGATTACAAGATAACCTGGCATGTGACCCGTATGCTTGATTATGTGTTCATTTACTTGGAATTGGTGTGTGTAAGTGGTTGGACTGCATTAGGTTGGGGTGGTTTCACTGGAAAGGATATATCGGATAAGTAATCGAGGAGAATGACTGATCAACCAACAGCAGCAGCAGGTCATCAAAACCTAAATACTGCTTACGACTTGAAACAGCATGGAGACTTGGAGACAATTTTGGTGTGCCTGCCAGTGTGTAGAGCAAATTATACCCAGTGGTGTATGTGCATGTGTGGTCATTAGGTGCAAGTATGTTACTGTGTTTGTTACAAGGCACAGTACGATGATAATACAAGTAACTAACAGCACTAATGTTCTTGGCTTGAATAAGATAGTTGGTTGGGGTCGCCCATTTGTTTCATTTAACACGCAAATTTGCAAGGTCAGGCGTTCCCCACACCCATTACGCCATCCACTCAGAGTGCCAACTCGTAACTAAAGGTGTTAAATACCAAAGCCAACCACTGGGATCCACAGAGGTGGCACAAAATATTTCAATCTGTTGTAATACAACCAGATTCTGTCTGTCCATTCAACATTCTTTCCAAAGCTCTCAAGTTGATGCTCAACGGAAATGCTCAGAAGCTTCCATTGTTGAATGCCAACAGTTATGTGTTGTCATCATGCATGATGGCTGAAGTGGTACAAAACTAAAACCTGTCTGAAGTGAATGGGGCTGTATTGTACCTCTGCTGTGTTGTACTATACTACACTGTACTGTACCGCACTGCACTAGCTCACCTTGACCTACAGTATGTGTGTGTCTATGTGTTAGGCTGTGAAACAGCTACACTTGGTGGTGAACAAATGCTATAACTCTATTGTTTTTGTGCTCACTTTTGTGCTCACAGCCACAGGGACACAACCCATACACATAGCTGTCTAACGGAGTGGTTGCACCACTCAAAGTGCAAATGCATAGTTTGTTTCAAACATATCAGGTCTCTGTTTTTATCCAACCATACTAAAGCCAAAATTTGGGGATTTAGCATCGGGGAGGTGGCTATTTTGATAACCAGCAAAATCCCAGAAACATCGCTACCTATTACATTATGCATAGGTGTGGTTTGGGGCGTTAGTGTAATGAAACCAATCATGGAAAAATAACTTTACATGCAAACTCTGTGGCACCTTTCTTACAATCCTCATATAAGAGAATAAAGTTAATATAAGATCCCTAGTATCAAAGAGGAAAGTGCAGGAAATCCTATTAAACCCCATTTGATGTGCTATGGGCTGATAGCAAATGGAACTGTGCACATACTGTATATGGTGGGAACAAAAATGGAGCCTGTAGTTAAGTGTATTGTACCATAAAAGAAACCTGCCATCTACCAGTATGGGAGGGGTGGCCTCAGGGTTGATTTCAAACACTGCAGTGGTCCTGCAGCAATATTGTTCGTACTGTGTAGCAGAAATGCGTTTCATTACTTTCCTCAGAATAGAAAATGGTGATTTTAAACAGTGCTATCTATAGTCCTGTAACTGAAATTTCTGTCATTACCGGGTAGGAAAAAAGTGCTGCAACAGTTTCATTATGTATTCCTGGGAATATAAAAAAGTTGCCTATCGGCAATGACTACGGCCATATAACTGTATAGTTAATTTAGTGTTTTAATGTAATGGGTCTTTTTCCCCAGTCCCCTCTCAGAATTTCATTATGGTGTGAGTCACACTGAAATGTGAATGGATTTAGTCCTAGAGTAATAAAAGCTAGAGACTGGACTGATGCGATAGCCCCGCCCCCTTGCTGTTCATTTCATTTGAAGTTGTTCAAGATTTTTCATTTAGGTTTTTATTATCATGAGAATGGCAGTTTCCATTTTTGCACTGCAACTTTTCAGGAATAGAAAGCCTGCTATTTCTATTAGCCTGGATTCCCTGTTGATGGTGGTTTCTGAACTGCTCACAGCCCTCCTATGGTTCGCAGACTGAGTAGGAACAAATGGTGCTATTTTATTATTAGCGAGGACCGATTATGAAGATTTAAGGATTAAAAGTGGTGAAGTGGTTCTTTAAGTTTTCGCTACACGTTATTATTACTTTTCTGGAAATAAACGTTTCCCAGAAAAGAGGCAGGACGCTCGGGGACATACAGTGTAAAGTCATGACCCCGATTCCACTGTAAAGTGTCAGGCAAAAATAAAATTTACTGGGACTCCATTTACATCAGGGACATGTAACAGTTTTTAGGAATGGGGCGTTGGGCTGCAGAGGGAAGAGGATCAGGTCACCCAGGCGGCGGCTGGATGATGTCGGCATCATCCTTAAGTGCTTGGGAAAAGGAGAGTCATCCATAGAGCCATGAGTAAGCACATACGCAAGCAGACATGCAGCAGCATTATAGCCTAAACAGCACCTGCAAGGGGGAGGGGTAGTGTGTGTGTGGGGGGTGTGTGTGTGTGTGGGGGGGGGGGGGGGGGGACATCTGTTCGCACAGGTTTGTGCTGTCCAAAATGTATTTGCGTTCCAGGAACAGTGGGTGTGGTGGCTGTTGAATGTGCTCTGAATCTCTAACTTGGTCCCTTCTGGCATTGCAAAGTCCATCATCATCATAAACATGTAGGGGGTATAAGCGGTATACCAGTTATCATACAGCACTATTATTTAGACACTTTGCAAGAGACAGGTGTTTGTATTGTTGTTGTAGAGATGTTAGCAGAGGCCAATAGTAACCATGACGCAACAGTGATGAATATGAGCAGCCAAGACACGTCACACACAATGGAGGTTTGGTAACACCCGCTGTGTGTGCTCTTGAACTGACATGTTCATTAAACTTGTTGAAACATTGTGCAGAACATCTGCAGAAGTGTTGTGATCGCGCAACCGCGATTCCCAGAAAAGACTAACCTTTTCTCACAGAGTGTTGTGACCTCACATGACCTGGCTGTGACACACAAACATCACAGATGACTCATGAGTATGTGTGTGTCTCACACACACACACACACACACACACACACACACACACACACACACACACACACACACACACACACACACACACACACACACACACACACACACACACACACACACACACACACACACACACACACACACACACACACACGGTTATCCAGGGTTAGATGAGGGTCAGAATTGCGATCTTCATATATGGAGATGGCCATATATAATTGTGTGACGTGTCATGAGGGTGTGACCATATATGGTCACTTGTGATGTCACAAGGCCTAACCATATATGGAGGCGTGAGTGACTGACTAACTAACGGAAGGGAGATACAGGTCCATAGAAGTGGAGTGGAGACCCAGATGGGTTTAGAAGAAAAATAACATCCAGCACCCCCCCTCATCGTCATCACTCCCTCACTCTACTGTGCCTTTCCTGCTGTCCTGACTCTAGTCTGCACTTCCCCCTCGAACCCACTGGCATCTGCTGAAACTGTTACAGATGTTTGATGACATACGATCCACAATCTCACCCTAGTTTTCCTCTCCTCAGTATTAATCCCTTCCTCAACACACTGATGCACTTTCAGTCACCCATGCCTGCACTTCCTTGTTCCATTTCTATCTGCCCCCTCCTCGTACTTTATTTTGTCTCCCCCCTTCCTTCTCCGTCCTCGTCCTCTCTCTCCTTCCTTTCTTATCTAATTCTGACCTCCCCAGCCCCCTTCGATTACTCCTCTCCCTTTAGACACACAGAAAAAGCACACCGACTCCAGTAATCACAGATGAGGGACGACATGTCAACAGTCCCAATGTGCGCGGTCATGATAAGAGAACCCCTCCCCATCCCCCAGACTCAAAGCTCGTCACCATAGACGCTGAGGAGGAGGGGATTGGACCGCTGTTTAACAGGAATGCTGATCCTGAGTTTTTGATGAATGGAATATTTGTATCCCAGACTCAGAGTCCCTAGACTCCCAGAGTTGAAGGAGAAGTATCTTTGCGAAATGATCATGTCCTCATTCTGTCATTCATTTGCTCATCCATTTCTCCACCCTTAATTTCTTTTACTCATTCTCCCATTTGCTATAGTGCTTAGTCCTGTTCAGCATATACCATGTACTAGACTGGTGACAAATCTATCTTCGTCTACTATAGATTGAATGTTTTGTTTCAGATGAATTAGGATGAAGTGTTATTTGAGATGGGGTGAAGGCAGGCAACTGTTGACAATTCACGATGGATTTGCGATGGAAGATGACCACTTCATACCCGCACTAACCTATCTATTGATAAATGGGACCTGATGATTGATGAAGAGTAAGGCACATGTTGGGTTGAAACATTGTCCATCACTCCTTAGTCCTAATTAAAGTGAATCACTGGGAGCTACTGTACATTGCGGTGTCCAGACTCCTGACTTCTCTTCATTCAATTCTGCCTAGACCTATACCAAAAAAACAATTACTATGATCAAGGACGCCACAATGCTTCTAACATTACGACATTATGTCAGTAGAATATCAGAAAAAATAACCGTTTTGTTAGGCATTTTTTGTTATTGTCTATAAATCAAATATACACCATAGACGGCGATAAAAGCGTGACAAACTGTTCACCATCAACTCATGGTTTTGGTCATGAAGACTCTGCTCATGTGGTGGTGAGGTTCTCAGTTTCTCACACTTGCTCTAGTGAGCACACACACACACGCACACGCGCACACGCACACACACAGCCAATTACTGGCTCAAGGCTGTTTTGAAACACACACTGCAGTCACTCTGTAGGCACACACACGCACACGCAATGAGGTGAACATATGTGTAAAGGCACAGAGGACTGCTATTTGTGTTGAGCAAACATAGTGAGCAAGCAGTAAGACGTAGGAAACATTCTGTGCTCTCCGTTAGAAGGTCATAAAAGCCAGATAAGACATCTGAAAGAATGGCATGACTCTAGCACTAGCAATTTAATCGCTGTCTTTTCTACGGTTTCACATCAACAAAGTTACACTGTGTTTTAATTTGTTGCCTTTTGGCGCAAGGCCAAGTCTCCATCATTGAATTATTGAAAACGTATGAATGTCACACCGCTTTACTACAACCCAGTGATTACAGTGAGACCTGAGCCGCAGTGCAGAGTGACAAAAACAAGACATTTATTAGAGGCAACATGGGTGATAATTGAAAGCAGGGGTGTTATATCACACTTATGCCAAGCATGTTGTTATGTGACAGCAAAATATCCATGTTCTATTTTCAGAGGCCAAGGGCCAACTGTAGGGAAATAAACAGGGCATATTGCTGGATTGTAAAACAATCCTACAGATGGGTGTGCAAAAAAAAAAAAAAAGATATTACTATTAGTGTGAGATTGACACAAATTGATTCACGCATCCACACTGGAGGGCCTGGTCGTGCCCCCGCATAAGGATGTGCACACTTTGGTTGCATGTGCAAATTGTGCATCCAACATTGCAGCATGGATCGATGCAAACTTGCCACATTTAATGGTGTGTGTGTATGTGAGAGAGAGAGAGAGAGAGAGAGAGAGAGAGAGAGAGAGAGAGAGAGAGAGAGAGAGAGAGAGAAAGAAAAAGAGAGAGCAGGAAGGGACAGTTTAGGGGGGCCCTTTGGTCTGCATACTGTACTGCATGCATTTAACAAAATCAATGGCCAATTTCAGGCCCTCAAACCCAGTACTGCACCAATGGCCCCTGGGCCACGGCCCCACACGCCCAATGGCTAAGTTGCCCCCGTAGAAAACACAGGCAAAACCATACTGTAGATCCCAAAATAGAACATGAAAGAGAGGGAGAGTGATAAAGACTAGTGTATGTGTTATTGAACACTGAATGCATTTGCCATGTATAATTTAATCAGTCCTTGGGGTGATTTCAATGGTCCTCTGGGTGATTCCAGCTGGTTCCCAGCAAATGTAGTGAATATGAATATCACATCACAATCATTTGATCCAGTTCATCCTTAATCACTGCTGGCAGACTTTGTTACCCCACAAAATCCTTTCAAGTGGTGGAAGTTAACAATAGGCTACCTCATTTATTTTTCCCCTGAAAGTGCACGTATAGCAGTTAACCCTTCTGTCTCTGAGTCAGTGTGTGTGTGTGTGTGTGTGTGCGCGCGCGCGTGGGCACGTTGCCAGAGCTGCATGCGTGACTCTGGGACACAGTGGAACAGGAATAGGAAGAAAGAAATATTTAAGAGAAAATTAAATTTTCAGATTAGCCTGTAACATCAGGGCTGATCCAGTTGAGTAAACTTCCATCAACCCCAAACAGCTGAATCTGTTCACTGTGGAATGTTAACACTACATTAAAAAAATAAAACGATCTAACTCACCTCTTCCACAGTCAGTGGCATACATATCCTGTACTCCTTCAGTAACATCTCTCCTCGGTGCGTCTTGTATTGTGTGACAACGTGGTCTGGTGGTAGGTAACAATAATAGCGCTATCCTCTTGCAGTGTTTTTATTGAAAGCCCCGAATTTGGCAATGCATGTGGAGAGCCCGTTATGCGCAGCGCGAACCGACTGCAGCCCCGGAAAATAACACCACACACACACGCACACACAAAAAGAAAGAAAAAACAGACAGCCGACTAATACAAAACAATCAGCTCGAAGTTGTCTTCTTGTCTCGTGGATCTCATGCAGGAGCAGTCAGGAGGAACTTGAGAAGAAAGAATCGGATCGCACTCATCAACGGCAAAACTAGGAAATGTTCTTGAAGCCAGTAGTAGCCTGGGTTTTCTACTATGTGCCGAGAGGGAAAATCTGCCAAGCAGATGTCACTTTGTAAGAAATGCCTGGCTGGAAGAAGTGCAGCTTTCTTCCTGACTAAGAAAAGAAAAAAAGAAAAGGAAAAAACGACAGGAGGACACGGTACCCCCCCAAAAAGCAATGGTCATCAGTTTAAAGAAAAATATGTATCCTCGTTGTATGAAATAAATGAAAAGCTAATGCACACACACTCAGGATGTGGGGAATTCTTCAGACATTCGAGCCCCCTCCTCCTCCTCCTGTCAAAGAAGAAGCTCAGTCCCGTCTCTCTCCAGTCCGACGCGGTGTGTACTTTTCGCTGCAGCCACGGAAACACGCGCTGGACCGGACAGGAAACGAGGGAGTATAATGGGCGTCGTTTCACCCCACCGTCCCGCCCCCTCACAATTTCACTGCTGTGCTTTATTATTTATTAGTACAAAAGATGATGACACTCAGCAGCAGGGACGCGCTATCAGCATGACACATTCCACGCCAGTAGCCTACTACTGCAAATTCCAGGCTGGATTTTGAAAACAAGACAGGCAAACGTAGATCAAAAATGGCCATTCTTCTACATTCTCTAATTGTGTAGACTTGGGCTAATTCAGATGATGAATATTTTAACTCTTGAGAGTGTAAAATGATAAATGAAAGCAAATGGTTTCATTGTTACGCTCTCAAAGAGTTACTTTTGGTTAACCATCTGTCCATCATTTAGCTGGGGGCCACCTGGAACTCTCCCCTCAAGGACCACTGGTGGTTCCCGGACCACTGGTTGAAAACCACTGATCTAGACTAGAGAGGCTTTTCAGTTCCACGAGAGAATGGCCCGGGAAGCTGAGCTGCATGGTCAACGAAGCCTGAGAGGTATTTTGGACCTGAACTGATTGATGCAAATGTTTAAAGTGACACCATCTGTTGCTCTGTGGTCATTGCAGGCACTCTCTTTCTTCCATTCAAAAAGTCCTTCATTCAGTTAAACCAGTTGATTCACAGTGTAGGAAAGGAACTCCGTACATTTAATTAAAGGGATATTTCACTTTCAAAATAGCTTTTAGTCATTTTATCGTCTACTCAATTCATATCCAAAACCATTATAACTTTAAATTCCATTTTAACCATGATAGATTCATAAAATATCGATATATTGTCCGACGTTGTAATACGTGACGGGGCAAGACATGTGTTTTTTCATTTACTGTTTTCATTTATTTTTAAAATATTGTTGTTGTTGTTGTTTTTTTTTTTGTTTTTTTTGTTTTGCTCACTGGTGTGGACCAGAGGATGGTCCACTCCAGTGAGTGAAAATAAATGGAAACAGTACATGAAGAATGGCCCTATCATGTATTAGGAGGACAATATCAATCACCAGAAAAAATATTGTTTTTATTTTTTATAAATCTGTCATGGTTAAAATGAGGTTTAAAGTTATATTGGGTTTGTATAGGAAGGGGGTGTTCACCTGAGCTAGAGTAGATGAGGTAGATTTTTTAAGATAAAATGTAATACCAAAAGCTTTTTTGAAAGTGCAGTGTACAATTACTGTAAAATGATCAGATTTACAACAATTTTGAGTTATTTGTACCGGTATGTATTTTCCAATACTTTCACTTCTACTGCTCCACTACATTACATTTATATGAGGCATGAAGTTGAGGCATTAGTTACTTATCATTTGATCAAATTTCAAATCATTTTATAAAACATCCTGAAAAACATAATTTTATAAAAACATCCTTTACATACCTTTTGACAATGTGACATAGCCAATATACAGTACAAGCTCACAATGCATAGCAATGCAACATATTGTGAGCGTGTAGATTTTCACATTATTATCTAGAGATAGGCTACTGTGTAATAATTTGTGTGATTTGGGACAGAATCTGGATGAGTAATATGAAGAAAAATGTTTTACAAAAATTGTCCTCCTATTGGTGCTATAAAACCTGTGCAAAATACAGGTCAAAGGGTCGTCCTTGTTCTAAGACCAATGGCACACTGTAAGCTGGAAAGCATGAAAAGAACGCTCACGCTCTGTATCACGTGACCTTTTTGGGCTGGTCGTGGATGGGAATGAAGCTCCACCCTAGCTTGAGAATGAAGCGATGGCCAGCTTCCCGGGAAAAAGCCTTACCTAGCCCAAAATTCATGTTGAGCCGAGCTTGAAGTCCCATTGATGACCCAGTCAAGATGTCATGTGACACTTTTTTTCCACATTCGGAGCAGAGGTTCATTGCTGGCAGGGACAAAGAGTGTAAAGATTTAGGGCCCAATTTTCATCAGTGGCTTACCCATTATCTCTAAAAGTCTTGTGTCTAATTATTTGAAAAACATTTTTGAATAGTTTAATATAGCCAATCTACAAGCTCACAACTTGTTGGGCACTGACGAAAATAGGGCCCTAGTCCTTAGTTATTAATAGTAAGCGAGCAGCCCCAAAAATGCTATGAATTGCTAGGTGTCACCTTTTACCTACCATGGGTCACAGATAAGTCAGAGAGAGAAGGATGCGTCTGGCAGCTATGGCACTACATCAGGCACCCCGAATTTAAGTAAATTAACCCTAAGGGAGCTGACCCAAGGCAAAGCCAGGATGGGAAATAAGCATTCCAATTACATAGACGTACTGCAGCGTGACAGCTTATAGCTAACAACACTACAGTGCTCAAGAACCTGATGTTAGAGAGGAAATTGTGGAATGCAGCGACCCAGGAATTCTGATGTGGTGTTGGGCTTGTTGGCTAGAGTAGACCTCATTCTCGCAGTAAGTAACTACGTTGATATTGTTGTTTCTGATGAGTAAATTAATACATTAACATCACGTGACAACATACTGAATTATCTGTTTCATGTGATGTATTAATTTATTGCCACTGTATTTATTTAAAGTTATGTTAATGTTAGCTATACCATTTCCCAATAACATGCCAGTATTGTAATATCATGTTATACGTGTTATATGTGTTATACCCTAAACCCTTACCCCAACTAAATGAAATATGCTAAAATCTGAAAATGGTCCCCATTCTGAGCTGATTTTGTTTATTACACTATGCTGTGTAGACCTACAGCAACAGCATATAAATTGTAATTTATCCTATAGCCTATTCCAGATTGAGTAGAATAAATGAATAAATAGGTAAATGTCAATATTGTTTTTTACAATGCCGTTATGTCCATAATATGACCATATTAGCTACATCTAACGTCAGGTTCAGCCCACCTATCATTTGACCACTGCCCATATCACACACAGGCAGTTGCACACACACACACACACACACACACACACACACACACACACACACACACACACACACACACACACACACACACACACACACACACAAAGAAAATATAGCATCAGATGACACAGCCTATGATTTTCCCACCAAGACACTCCCCCCTCATCTAGACAATGGCAAAACATTGAGCAGCATATGGAGTGTTGGAGTTTGGCGATGGACAGTGTGACCACACCACACTGTCTATGGGACATGAAGCTCTGGCTCAGATTGAATTTTCGGCGAGGGCAAGCTTTTCCGGGAAGCTGGCTGTCGCGACATTCACAATCTTGGGTGGAGCTTCATTCCCGTCCACTACCAGTTAAAAGGTGACACAGAGAATTAACTTTTTTTTTTCAGTTCATTTTTTCAGTTCAACTTGTGTGCCCAAGCTCTGAGTACTGGCGAATCTTAGCTGGACGATGGACGAAATGTGGGCAGACTAGAGAACAGATGCCGCTGTAGGTGCTGGCGGTGTGTTTCCTCCTCCGCATCATCAGTGCCCATATCCGAGGTGGGGTTGGTGAAAGGGCCTTTCAGAAAGGCCCTTTCTGTGTGGAGTTTGCTTGTTCTCCCCGTGTCCCCTAGGGTAGATGCCCTCACAAGAACATGCAGTAATCCTGGGCTCTAAACTGCCTCCCCCTGGACAACGGGGGCGCCTGATGGAGGGGACAGGAACTGGTTGGAATAACGTGTTCCTTCCACACACTACGTCCAACCAGGGAAGCTCCCCCCTGTCAGGTGAAAAGAAGGCAGCTTGGAATCTTCATGCATTGAAGGAAGTATGAGGCAAGTCCGCTGCCTCCCCAGGTTGGTGGAGGGTGTGTAAAGCCCAGGATCACACATTAGGAATTGGCACTGGGTGGAAAAATGGGTTAGAAAATCATGGGATCAAAAATATCGAAATGAAATGAAGGGATAATTCAAGCTTTCTGTACAGATGCAATGTTGGCGAGTTTAACATCAGAGAAAAATGAAAGATAGGACTTTTCTGTTTGGTTGTATGTCAAGGCCAGAAACTCCCTGTATGCCAACTATGTCAACAACTTGCGGATACGTTGATGTCACGTGAATATACTTTAACTTTAAATCGTCCTGTTTAAAAAAAAACTTTTACTTATTTTACATTACTGTACGATACTTTACATTTAATGTTTATTTACTTATTATTATTATTATTATTATTATTATTATTATTATTATTATTATTATTATTATTTTTTTTTAAGATTTGTTGAGGTCCTTCCTGGGTCCTTCAGGCACTGCTTCAGGTTGCTTCTGGAAGTCCTCTTTTTTTTGATTGGTCGTCTGGTTATTTGGTTATTTGCTCACTTCCGATACTTGCATTTGTCAAACAAAGTGCAAGAAGGCAGCAAGGCTATCACCAGCTCGCTAAAAGAACAGTAGTTGTTATTACGTGGACTAACATCATGGCGAACGTGAACGTGACCGAGTCGGAGCGGTCGGAGCGCTCCGATGGAAAGATAGTGAAGATGGAGATGGACTACAGTTCTACTGTAGACCAGAGGCTCCCCGAATGCGAGAAAATGGCTAAAGTAAGGATGAGCTCCAGGCAGGCCAGTCAACGCTTCGCCGGCTGAGTCATGGTGCATCAGCGGCTAGCCATTAGCTTAGCTAACACATCATCGCTGTTCCTGTAACCCGACGTTGCGGTTTTAAAACCCTTATTCATTCAACAACTTAGTATTTATGGTAGTCAACAGATTATTCGTCCAGTTTTCCTCAGCTAGACGTTGGCGTCTGTGTGTTTACCAGTCCGCATGCTTGACATGTCATTAGCATTAGCTTGGTGCTTTATGTCAGTGGTTTATCAACATTTTTGATACTATGGCCCACTATTTATTCAGAATTTGAGCCACGGACCACAATTTGAAGACATTTTAGCCTCACAGATCCAAATGTAAAGATGTATTTTGCTTTTGTCCACAATTCCAGGCTGCACTTGGAAAACAAAACAGTCAAACATACAGATCAAAGTGACCATTAATCGTCTATATTCTCTAGTTGTGAGTGACTTGGGATAATTCAGATGATGAATATTTTAACTGTTGAGGGTGTAAACATGAAATCAAATGGACCCGCTTTGGTTTCATGTTTACACTCGGAGTTACATCTGTTTAACCAACTTTCCATCATTTAGTGGGGGACCACCTGGAACCCTCTCAAGGACGACTGGTTGAAAACCACTGCATTAGGGAGGTGCAGAGAGTGTTAGAGGGGCAGGGGTTGATATCCCACAGGTTAAAAAAAAGGCAAATTTGGGACGAAGAAGAAAAAAAAAAAAAAAGATCTATAAGTACACAACTTTTCGGTGCACAACCCAAAACTCTTTAGCTAGTGGAAGTGTTGTGTATGACATGGATTTCTTGACGAGTTTATCAATGCCAAATACTGTGTTCCAAGTTCAGGAGATTTAAAGGGGGAAAAAGTAATTCTTCTGAATACTGGCAATAATGAAACAGCCCTCCAGTACTTGGAGAGATTCTCTCACTGACCTTGGCCGCTGTAAGCACTGGTCCAGGGCTTGGAAAGGAGTGACATTTGCATTTGCAGACAGTTTTGAAGACCAATAAAGAGCTGGGACTGAAGCCCCCTTTGCTGTCTGTACATGCCCCTGATCCTTGTAACATGATAAATTGAGTTCTGAAAAACACAACACAGTCCATGTGGATTATTTGTTCATACGGTTTGTCTTTTGCAGGAGGGCAGGCTGCAGGAGGCTGTAGAGAGTTTACTGTCATTGGAGAAGCAAACAAGGACGGTCAGTAGCACTAAGAAACTGCCATATCTCTGGTAGCACAACTATTGACAAGTGTATTAATCCGCTTTTTGTCCAGTTAATGTTTTCAACTTTGATATGCTTGTCTCTCTTCTTGTGCTTGCTTAACTGTCCAGGCATCAGACATGGTGTCAACCTCCAGAATTTTGGTTGCTGTGGTGCAGATGTGCTATGAAGCCAAAGACTGGGATGCCCTCAATGAAAACATCATGCTGCTCTCAAAACGGAGGAGCCAACTCAAACAGGTCCTGATTAGCTGTCTATAACTGTAACTTTACTCACTGCAGGGTTTCCCCCAGCGCTTTATTATCAAGGCGGCCGCCTTGAGTAAACCCCGCCCCCGCCTTGGCTACGTTCCCAAAACAAAAAAACAAGAAACCAGAGTTAAAGTTAAAATGTGTCGTTCATACAACGCCGCATGATGAGCCTGTAGATCAGTTATATTTCGCATGCGACGCTGCCTCGGCTCGCTAACACTGTTCCGCGCTGCCAGTCTACTCTACACTCTACAGGTACGTGCACACACAGATTAAAAAGGGGCCTGCAGCCCCAGCTCTTTCGCATGTCTAAAACACAGAAGTGCCCTCATACGGGAGGTTGCCCCTGCCCCCTTATGTAACACGCTGTCTACACGGACCACAAGCGACCGGCTGCCACATTCGCCCGGCCCATCTCTCTCTAACCCGATAGTCCACCCACCGCGGCACGCTCGATCTTCCCCTAAGTGTTGCGACGTTCTTAAGTTCACCACCAACATGGAATATAACGATATAATCCACCATGATTATAACAGCGCTGACTCTCGCATAGACACGAGTGAGACATACAACGAATCGCCAATCCCTCATGCAGCCTCGGTTTTCCTCAGTGGTAACTGCAGCGCAGCTACTCACGGAAAAAAAAAAACATAGCGTCGATTATCTGCTGTTCCACAGCAGGAACGGATTTTGAGAGAGTGCTTGCAATGTATGTGTCATATCATTTACATACTGTGCATTTCGTGCCTCACTAAAAGCTCCCAGACTGACAGACTGACTGCCCAGCTCATTATAGGATACTAATGAGATGGGCTTGCTTTGTAAATGCGCACCACTCGCAGCCAACGCATTTAGTGGTAACTTGTGTCTTTTCTGTTAGTGCTGCGGACAGGCTTGAGTGTGTGTGTGTGTGTGTGTGTGTGTGTGTGTGTGTGTGTGTGTGTGTGTGTGTGTGTGTGTGTGTGTGTGTGTGTGTGTGTGTGTGTGTGTGTGTGTGTGTGTGTGTGTGTGTGTGTGTGTGTGTGTGTGTCGGGTGTTGTTAGAAGGGTGACCAGGTCTGGGACAGTCCCAGGGTGACCAGGTGTCCCTCTTTGCATGGGACAGTCATTTCAAAAACTTTTCAGTCATCCCACAAATTGAGACCCTGTCCCACATTGTGACTGAGAGACTACAGTTGCCAATTGTCCTAATAGTCACATGCAGTTGGCATTCTGTTGTAAAGTTCTCCCAATGTCTCTTTTCATGCTGGATGTGCTTTTAAGCCTGTTAAAATAGGACATGTCATGAAAAAGACATGTCATGACACCCTATACCTGAAAAGGAAAGAAATTAATTATAAAACGTAATGGCCTATCTGGTTCCTTAGAATAAAAGGTCAGGGCCTGGAGTCAGATGATGATAGTGGTGAAAAGTAGCTGTTATAAAGGTGAGTGGTGTAAACACATGAGTGAGGGGCTGTGTTGCTGTTTTTCACCCCAAAGCGTATCCTACGGTATTGTAATTACATCACATGCACGCGCACATGCACGGACGTGCACGCGCACGAGCACGCCACAGACTCGAAGCCTCACCACCTTGACTAACCATTTTTCTGGGGGAAACTTTACTGCACTGACAGGGGTGTTTTTGTTATTCTTTTTACTGTACCCGCCTTTGCCTACAGTACCAGGATGGTTAAACAAATGCTAATTATTTGATTTGGGTGTCGCATGGGGACATCACAGGCAGCAGCTAGACTAGGCTAGCCTAACCAAATGCCAGAATTTAGCACTTTTCTGGGTCTACGTGGAGAAGCACGAGACACACGTAAAAACTTGCTGCCACCGGCATGGTACCAGAAAAAAAAACATTGATCACTTGACACCTCATCCACTAGGCCTGTGAATCTTTGGGTGTCCCACGATTCGATTCAGAATCGATTTTCTGGGTCACGATTTGATTCAAAAACGATTTTTCGATTTTTTCTGATTCTCGATTCAAAAAGATGCCCCCCACAATTCTAAAGCTTTCTTCTTCTTTTTTTTTTTTTTTTTTTTTTTTTTTTACAAAATGGTTCAATGGGATTTCAGCATGATCTACCCCCCTGTTGTATTGTGCTTTCTGTAAGCATGTTTTACAGAAACATTCTTCTTCATTTGGTACTTTTATTTACAGTTTGGTATAAAAAAAAACTACAAGTCATGATTTGTTGTTCTCAGCGTCTTGTTTCCCCAATTGTTTTCCAATTGGTCTAAATGTACTCTATGCATATTGACACTTTAGCTTGCAGTTAAACAAAAGCCACATGATTATCATTTGAATATCTGATGGCCGAGCATCAGCAACTTGATTGACCATCAGCTGATTGTCTAACTGTTCTGTAGCATACATTTGTTTACATTTAGCAGTCATTATTAGCATGCTTTTAGCGTCAGGTAAACACAGTGAACTACTCTAAAGTAGGCTACTCTGATCAAAACGTTCACATACAGTGACGTCATCCACCCATCTTATATTCACTCGCAGAGTATTTGAGTGAAGTTTCACTGCCCCAACCACCTTTATTGGTTGATATCGACACTTTGTTTTGCATGATATCGCCTTTGGCATGCTCGGTCCTTTCCCGTGTAGTTGAGACGGAAAAACAGATTTATGTTTGGCACAAAAACAAAGTGTGTTTGTGTTAGGCATGGGAGTATCAGATAAATAAAACCAATAAATGACCGATAAATAAATTACAGATGAATTAAGTTTATCGGTATCGATCGGTATCTGTATTCATGTCTCTGATGCACCTCTGATACGTTGCATAGGCTATTTAATGTTTACAGTCACACACTACCCGTCGAAGTATCTTTTTATTTTACTATTTACTTGAGTGTGCGTAGTGGGTGCAAGTTAAGCGATCGGTGCGTGGTGGTGCACGGTGTGTGGTGCACGGTCCACGGTCGTCGTCCCTCAGTGCACTCTGGTCGGTTGGGGGTTGATGCACTATCAACCCCCATGCACTATCGAGTGCTGATCTAGTTTGCTTTATTTAGGTATTTGTACATGATTTGCTATTTAGAGAGACACGGTGTATTTCACCCACAGCTAATATTAATAATAATTAAGTGGACTGTTCTATTATTTGAAGTCTATCCATAGGAAAAACATGTCCTGTGAATTGAGGGCCGCAGGCCGCTCTTGCATTATCATGATGCATGTCTATTTGCAAAATCGGAAAGCTACACTAAGCTGAATATAGGAGGCCTTGCGTCCATCAAAAACAATGCTAACGCACATTTTGTACTTGTTTGCTATGTAAAATATTGGATATTGGGAGTGTATCTGGAGATTTTAAATGTATATATACCCTCTTATTCTCTTTTCACAGGCCGTTGCTAAGATGGTCCAAGAATGCTACAAGTATGTGGATGCAGAGAATGACTTGACCATCAAGCTTAGGCTCATTGACACTCTACGTACAGTGACTGCTGGCAAGGTCTTTATCAATCAATGAAATTGTGTGTGTGTGTGTATGCATGTGCCCCTGTCTCTTAACCCATTTAGTTTCTGGAAAAAAACTTATTCTTGTTTTATACACAGTGTGTGGAACAATTAAATATGAAATATCAATTAAATTGAGTTTAACATGTGTACTGTATGTTTGTTGTTATGTTGCTGTACCACAACAGTGCTAATTATATATTTCTATCACAGATTTATGTTGAGATTGAAAGGGCCAGGCTGACAAAAACACTGGCTAATATCAAGGAGCAGAGTGGAGACGTCAAAGAAGCAGCTGCCATCCTCCAAGAGCTGCAGGTAACGGAACTCCTGCTTCCTTTGTTCTCCTGCTGCAGTGGTTTTCAACCAATGGTCCGGGGAACATCAGTGGTCCTTGAGAGGGTTCCAGGTGGTGAATAAATAGTGGGCCCTGGAATCAAAAAGGTTGAAAACCACTGTGCTACTGTGAGGAAGGAAAAATAACTTTTAGTTAATCCACTGTACCCCATACTGATTTCCCTCTTCTGGTGAAAAAAGAAAATCCCTGCATTTTATGTGTGGTGGGGCTGAGAGTACCTCGGTATGTAAACTTGAATACAATAAATGGGGTTTAAGCAACGATATTTTATTCCACAGGTGGAGACCTATGGCTCCATGGAAAAGAAAGAGAAGGTGGAGTTTATCCTGGAACAAATGCGGCTGTGCATCGCAGTAAAAGACTACATTCGCACCCAGATAATCAGCAAGAAGATCAACACCAAGTTCTTTACAGAGGAAGGCAGTGAAGTAAGACTGTGAAGCTGCAAACATTATGACACATTATGAGGGACACCTTACAGAAATTATGTTTAGTGAGCTAATAGTAATACGCAACATTATACAGCATGGCCAATCTGCAAGCTCACAGCCAAATGCATTGTTAGGTGCTGTGAGGTTATAGATTAGCTGTGTCCAGTATTTTCTATTAAAAACACAGCAGTTGTTTGACAGACTTCTTTGTCTTTGTAGGAGTTGAAGCTCAAATACTACAACCTGATGATTCAGGTGGACCAGCATGAAGGTTCCTATCTGTCTATTTGCAAACACTACCGGGCCATCTACGACACGCCCTGCATCCTAGAGGACAGTTCCAAATGGCAACAGGTAACAAGCTTTCTTGGACCAGTGGTACACATGACAATACAATGAATCATATTTGTATTGACAGATGCATTATATCTATCACCGCAAAGCCTGTCCATCTTCCTTTACATTTGTGCAACTTTTGTATTTGTTTGTTGTTGTACAGCATAAAATTCTGTGTCTAAATGTGGGCAAATCTATTTCTATTGTGCATGTTTGTAGTACATGCAATAGAATGTGTCTTGTGTGTCTTAATGTATATACAAGTGCCTTATTTGGTGCAATGCTTATTTAGAGGCTGCATGATCTGCAGCATGAATCTGTTGTTGAAAACTGCCTTTTCTGTTTCAGGCATTGAAGAGCGTTGTGCTGTATGTGATCCTGGCTCCTTATGACAATGAGCAGTCAGACCTTGTGCACAGAATCAATACAGACAAGAAATTGGAAGAGATCCCAAAATACAAGTAAGCTATTAGACATTTCAATTGCTTATGAAGCCATGGAGTAAGAAAATGTTTTCACACTGAAGAATGGAAGCATTACTGGAGGGATCTGTTGCGCTTTCTTTGTGTAACCTCATCAATCATCCCATTTAGGCATTTATTTCTTTTTCGTTATCTTGGAGACTCTAGACAGTCTTTGTGAGTGTGAACCTGTTCTGAATGATTTATGTTGCATGTATTAATCACATGAGAAATTATGGCAAACGTTTCAGGTCTAAAAGCCTCCAATGTTATGTAAATGAAATCATTTGGAGCCTCTGGACTCTTTGTGCGTGCAAACTGGTTCTACAAATGTTGTGAGAAATTGTTTGGTTGAATGCACCCATTTAACAATGTGAGAGGTGGTGATGCAGTCCTCCCTAGCGCCATTCAATTTGTTATCCCAGATTACTATGTAATATAAGTAACTTTTTTTTTTCTTTTTCAAAATGTCATTATGCTTTGTGTAGCTAGTACTGGAGCTATAGTCCAAAGTTTGTATGTTTGGAAATGCGCCATTTCCTGAATTGAACGAATTATTGGCCACCCTTGATGCAGAGAAATGTAGAAAAAATATATAGTGTGATTCCTGATGCCATGATAACTATTTTTTATACTTATGAATTTGTTCATGCCAGAAAGACTGACTTGACTTCATTTAAGTGTATGATTGAACTTTTCATATTGTTGAGAATTGCTTTAATATGTTCTAGTATAATACAAGCAAAGTACAGTAATTTGTGGGAGAAACCCCAATATATTAAATTGAATTGCAACATAATTAATTCTTAAAGCGCCGTTCTCGAGCTGCTCGTGGACTCCCGTGGAGTCCCCTCCGCCAGTCACGCGGACGGCTCGTATCACGACGAGATGTAGATTTCATTCTTTAATCCAACTATTAGTCCGTGCGCATCGTCTGATGATGATCCCGTTGCTCGCTTTCATTTGGAACAGAATTGAGCGACAACTCTCTTTTTTTTGTCCCATTCACTCCCATTCAATCCAATGCATTCAAACGGCTCTCCTGTGTTTTCGCTCTGAATGGGGTTGTCGCACTGGTGAATCAACTAGCGCTACACGGCTCTTCCTGACTTGTGACCCGGATGTATATGGGCAGATCGCCAGATGATCGATTAGGCAAGACAACAGACACAGCATAACAGAAACAGCACATCCTGTTTAGGAGATCTGAGCTTCAAAATAAGGGCTTTTTTACCGATCGAACTGGTTTGAGCCGCGGCAATGGAGAGGAAACAAAGAAAATCCGATCGCGCTGAATGAGTTAAGAAATATAATAAATATAAATCAGATTTGGATTAAATCAAATATCAATATCTTATTGTATTGTTGTGAGGTAAGTGAATCTTACCAACACAACGATACCTTGTACTATACTATTTGGTATGTGAAGCAGTCAGTGATGGTACAGCACTGCTTTCTGATCAGTGTTGGGTGATATTTTACTGGATATAACACTGATCTTTGGTTTTGGTGACTTATTCTGCTGTACTAATATGTTTGAATTACTATTTTCACACTGTTATATTTTGTTCTTCTGCATCTTGAGCCAATAATGCTGGAGCTGACATATGAAATAGGGGGAAATATTAGGACTACCCTATAGATGTGTTCATTCTTTTACCTTGGTTTTAACCCTGTTTCATCTTATTTCCGTTCTGCCCAGGGACCTCCTGAAGCAGTTCACCACCATGGAGCTGATGCGCTGGGCGGCGCTGGTGGAGGATTATGGCCAGGAGCTGAGGGAAGGCTCTCCTGACAGTCCCGCCACAGACGTCTTTTCCCACTCGGAGGAGGGAGAGAAAAGGTGGAAGGACCTGAAGAACAGAGTTGTAGAACATGTGAGTGCTGTTTAGGGGCAGCTTAAACCATGGTGTTGGGAGAAAACAGGAACTCCTGTGTGGCTTGTAGTTATCTGGATATTAAAGTTTCTGTAGGCTGACCTCCAAGTGTGAGTTAGTGGTACCTGTAACTTAACATGAATAGAATGCTTTGTGTGAAATATCCACTGCAGATGATGATTTTACAAGTTTTTTGTCTTTCTTCCCAGAACATACGAATAATGGCCAAATATTACACAAGGATCACAATGAAGAGAATGGCTGGACTCCTAGACCTCTCTGTTGATGTAATTACACTTCCACTTATAAGCTCTTTAACCACAAATGCCTGTTGACATTTATTATTTTATTACAACCATTTTAGATGTATTCACAACTTCCTGTGCCAACTTAAATTATTGCATGGTTCAAATCGAATTACTTTAGGTTAATGAGATTTGGTTTAACTAGTTTACTGAATACTTCATCTGTGCAGCGTAAGTTGCCCTAGAATGTCTGTGATCTTACATACCCTTGCCCCTCCATGTGAGGGGCCTGGAATGAGTGCAGGGCTGATTAATTACCCTAGACCAGTCTCAGCACAGGTGTCAATTGTGAATGGCCCATACGTTCATGCTTCCCATACAATCCTTTGTCACTCATTTCATCGCTGAGAGAGAATGTTGTCTGTTTGAATCTCATGGAAAAGTGAGATCTTTTACTTTGTCCATATTTTGTGCCAAAACATTGAAATGATATGAAACTATAGGACAATCTGACTCCAGCTCTTAGGAATTCATTATTGGGTGAGTAGACATAATCTGATTCCACCAGATTGTGTTGATTTCACAAGTTCTCTCCTGGTTTCACCAGGCTGGCATACACATGCTGGGAGTAGAGAATTTATGCTGTGCATAATGCTTTTCTAATCGTGAAGAGATAGAACCGATCTATGGCTCTGTACTTGTAATACATGAAACGTATGTAAGATCAGTCTTTCTAAGGCTACATTGTAAGGTGTCCTACATTAAACGGCATAGGTTAGTAGTTTCTAGGTTAGTAGTTTCTATGTTTGAACAGACTACAAAGATGATGTAGGAAGAAAAAAAATCTAGGATCAAGAAAATGTCAAAAATGCATATTACTGGGATAAGCACTTTAAGGAAACTGCTTATATAACATTTGTCCACTACAGGAATCGGAGGAGTTCCTCTCCAACCTAGTGGTGAACAAAACCATATATGCCAAGGTGGACCGGCTGGCTGGCATCATCAACTTCCAGAGGCCCAAAGACCCCAATGACCTACTCAACGACTGGTCCCACAAACTCAACTCTCTCATGTCACTGGTTAACAAGACCACACATCTCATTGCAAAAGAGGAGATGATTCATAACCTGCAGTAAAACAAAAGTGCATTTATTTTGTTTTTGTAAGTTTTTTTTGTCTTTTTGACATGCCTGTTTTCTTTGTGAACATTCTTAAAAATGTTTAGCATTTGGGATGGAAATGATTTCATTTTGGAATAATCTGCAGCAAATCTTAACTGTGGAATTAGTGCACTAACACCACCACAGTGATGCAACTAGTCTGCATCCTTAAGGGCTTTGCATACGGGGAGTAATAAATCACGCATTGTTGTTCATTTACGAACTAGAATGTGTGAGACTGGCGTTTTGTGCTTAGAAAATACTGTGCGATAAAGCAAGCAAGTGTTTGTCGTGCTCCTTTTGTGCACATGCCCGCGATTTAGTTTAGACCTCAATCCTGTGAGATATTTTTCCTCGCTAAGCAATTCTCATCTGTCAGCACCGAGTGGCGTGGTGGAATTGCTGCGATAATGCGTACGTTTCAGACTCCCGGTCTGTAAAGCCCCTTAGATTGCTATATGGAGTCAGTACTCTAATGCTGTTCATAAATTGATTACATTTATTTGCAACCTTGTGTCAGCAAAGACGGACGCTGCCTTTTACCCCATGTTTCAGGTGTAATCCTTGGGTGTAGTTCCGCAGTTCACACAGTTCTGTGTTAAAACTTTGCTTAAAAAAAGCTGTTTTTTATGTCTGCTTGTCAGTTAACATTAAACATGTATTGTTTCAGAAACACTTTTTCCCTGAAGAGTATGTAATCACTTTGTCTTGTATGGCATACACAATGTCATGTTTGGGTGTTAGGACTTAATGGAGTCATTCATTGTCAGAATGATTTGGGTTAGCACTACTCCCAAATGTATGCGGTTATTAGTACATGGGCAGGTTTTAATGAAATATTAAATGATGGAAGCTGTAATTTTGAACCAGTATTAAGATTTTGCATTCTGCCTGAGATATACAGTAAATGGTTGTTAATCATGTGTGGGGTCTACTATGGGCTTGATTAGGGTAGTTTATGCCATGTAACAAGTCTATACTAACACTGTAATACACCTGAAAATAAACACTGTCTATACTGTATATTTGGTTTAGCTACTTAAAAGTACCTATTACAGTATCAGATTACTGCTTTTGTGGTAACGTGCCATGACTGTGTCTGGCATGGTTTTAGCCATCTAGGGCATTAAATAATACAGCAGTGGCAGCTGAAACTGTAAATCAAGATTTAATTGGTGAGCTTATGCAAGATATTTACAATGACTTGTTGAGGTGACAGATTTAAATAGATGCAAAACTTAGCCATCTAGTGCATCTACATCTATTTAGAGAACACTGGTTCGCATACAAGTAGCCTAATCGAGGTGGGGTTTACATTTCAAGTAATATAATTACACTATGATGATGTGACTCTTAAGATGTTTCCTTGCCCTCTCACTGAGAATTTACAGAAGTACAGTGCTTTGCATTAGTAAAGGTACAGTGCCAGCCAGCTAAAATATGAACACTACAGTAGCCTAGGCATGATTCAATTTGTATTAACAGCTTGTAAATAAGTGAAACTACAACAAAACTGAGTGAACAGCACTGGGTAACCATTACACTTGTTTACAATAGTGGCAATAGTGTGAGATTTATGTTGACATTTTAAAATTGCAAACAAGACAACCTGGTAATGTTATGGCAGATGCCACACTCACTGACACACACAAGCGCGCGTCCGCACAAAACAGCCAAATCCCCTCAACCTCATGCTCAACCTTCAGAGAGGAGTAACGTCCCACTATGCTTTGCGAGGGGCTGACAAGTGGATCCAAGATGGCGTAGAAAGTAAAGCTAGGTAAGTGTAGAGACTTCCCATTTCCAGCCCTTTTCAGTTGTGTTTTTGATGCTTGGATGCTGATATGAATCCCGTCCGAAAAGTGTTGCTGCGAAAGTGGCGAAGGCGTTGCGTTCACGTCCTGACAACAGTCCAACGTCAAATCAGTTTATATGTGCTTTATAAACCGCGACAAAACCCCAGAGGCCTCGAACCCCGTTTGGTGTGCTAACCCAGCCTAGCATTATAGCCCGCAGAGCCATTTAGTTAGAGGAGTTGCGACATTGTGGGGTCAGAAACCTAGCCTTCACATGCAGTCTGAAGGGGGGGACTAGCTAGAGTTGGAAATGCATTGTTTTCAACGAGGGCGGCGCGAATAAGAGCTGTTTTAGGCATGTATGCAACATGCCGGCTGTTTTGAAGAATTGTACAGTTAAACGAACGTCTCTGTAGTGTTCTTATGTTGTGCTTTTACTACAAATCGTTGTGAAATTAAGGTGTCTCGAGATGTTTCTTCTACTACTTTGGGTCCCAAGACTTGTCCCTATCTGTTTTACCCATTCTCAATAGGAGTCTATGTAGAAGAGCCGCCATTAGACTGGACCCGTGGAATTGAAGGGAGTTTGCGTTAATTCCGTCTATACTCTGTGGTTCTATGATAGCCCGTTAGCTGTTCCTGTTGTCAGTTGGTGCCAAGTAAAGGCCCTATTTTTACCAGCAAGCTTCGGTATTGGCCACGAAAAATGTTGTCAACATCTCCGATCCGTTTGCAAATAGCCCGATTTACTTCTAAACAAACAACACATATGTACCAATTTTGACAGCACGGCCGTGATCGCTCTTATCGCAGCATTCAGCCAAGTTTGTCAGCTATAGGGGAGTTAGCTAATGGGGGAAAAGAAGAAAAAAAGAAACCCACAACAACCGCTAAAGACATTTCCATCAGTTTTGTTTATGTACATTGCAACTGTTTCGATCCACACTTCTTCTGGGCCTGCAGTTTGAGAAATGCCCAGCAAGTTTTCCCTGCAGCGATTGTCTTCACATTGCTGCAAAACTACTGTTAGTAGACGATCTATCGGCCCAGATAGATCTGTTGTTGGGATTGTTGGTTTGGTTAAAAGCTGCTAGCTTTCTTACAACTCCTCGGCTAAAGCCACGGCAGAACTGAAACTCAGCCCCATGTTGTCCTTATAATGTCCACAGCAAAGAGCCATATGTCCCTTTTAGGACACTATGGTTCTCAACCGATGGTCCAGGGACCACCCAGTGGTCATTGAGTGGGTTCCAGACATGTCCCACACAATTAGAGAATGTAGAGTAATTGTTTTGATAATTTGCCGACGAAATATTCAAAGTTCAATGTCTGAGAGGCTAAATATAATCAAAGGATCGTCCGTGGTTAAATACCCAGTAAATGATGGGCCTTGATATGAAAAGGGTTGAAAACCAAGAGTGTTTGTTATTGTTGTAGTTCTGTCGTCGTGCATCTATTCTGGTCCTAACGCGGAATCCATAAATGTTTATCTTTTGGCTGCTGTTATGGCTGTGACCTATTTTTTGTGTTATTGTTCTGACAATTCAGCACAATAACAGTGATTATTGGTCTTTCTCATCCATTCAGAGCGAATTTGGTGGCATTAATGCATCTATTTAAGTCAAGGTTTAATATTATTTGTATTCTACACATTATATTGTGTCTCAAACATCAGGTCAGGTTAGTTTAACCTTAAAAAATGACATTCTTATACTACTTGTGTCACCATGATGAAGTAGTTGAGGTGATAAGTCTCTGCAAGTTGATTTGCACATTATACAAAAAAATATTGGAAACGTGCGGTTTCCATGGAATGTCATGAAAACAGAACTGAATACTAAAGTACAGCAGTATAATTTCCAGACCATTGGTTCTCAACTTGTAGGCCAGGTCACCCAGGAGAGTCCCCATGTGACATCAAAGTGGACAATGTAAGAACTCTGAAGACCTTATACATTCTAAAAGAAGTTCAAATATAATTATTTGGTGGGTGCCTAGTTCAGTATTTTGGGCATCAGGGCTTGAAGGTTCTAGATGATACCTGGGCATTATGCGGCCCGGGGGCCAAATGCGGCCCTTTAGCTGACTCTGACCGGCCCGTGAAAGGGCACCGTGGTTTTCAACTAATGGTCCAGTGACCACCAATGGTCCTTGGGAGAGTTCCAGTTAAATATGGAAAGTTGGTTAACCAGATGTAACTCTTGGAGAATGTAAAAATGAAACCAAATGGACCCTTGCGGGTTCATTTGGTTTCATTTTTACACCCTCAAGAGTTAAAATATTCATCATGTGAATTAGCCCAAGTCTACAAAACTAGAGAATGTAGAAGATTAATGGTCATTTTGATCTGTATGTTTTGACTGTTTGGTTTCCCAAATCCAGCCTGGATTGTGGACAAAAGCAAAAGAAATCTATAGTTTGTGGTCTGTGGGGTTAAAATGTCATCAAATGGTGCTCCTCTGTGGCTCAAATACTGAATAGATTGAGGGCCCTGGTGTCAAAATGGTTGGTCTCACTCTTTTATGTTGAAATTAAATTAATAATACGCACTAATATTACGACTTTAGTCCAGCCTTTAGTCTTGGCCCTCCACAATATTTTATGTATCTCATTTGGCCCCTTGGGAAAAATAATTGCCCACCCCTGTTCTAGACTGTGGACACAAATATTGAATGGTGTATGTATACAAACATTGTGCTTTGCATATCTTGCATACCTTGTTTAAACATAGATTGTTGTAGTGGTTGATATCGCTACTTTGATTTGTCTTTCCATTAAGACAGGAATAAATGCAGGAAGCCTTTATTTATGTTTGCACTGGCCTGTAGTGGACATGACCTACTCTCAGCTTCTGATTGGACTAATTATGCAAATACACCCACATACAGCAATGAGAGATATTGTGCAAAAACGGGTACCAAGCTACAGCCTTTAGCATAAGAGACGGTCAAATCATACCATTGCCAACCAAAGCCCAATTTATTGTTCATGTTTTTGTTAAGTTTATCTCAGAAACGAGTGTGTCTTTTTTTCCTTACTTTTTTAATCACTTTAACAGCTGACAAAACCATTCCCTATAGCTATGATATCTCTGAACTCTTATACACTGTAGAGAGCACCGGCAGAGAGAGGGAAGCAATTCTAACAGCACTTCTTATTTCTCACATCCAATGCTATCAGATAAAAAAATCCATTGTTTAAGTTTACAAGTAATGCACCGTCAGGCTGTCATCACTAGTTTGATAAATAACATACCAGTCCTGCCGCCCGAGAGTGTCTCCCTAAATTTAAATCAGGTGTGAGTGGAGTGGAGGAACTTGAGCAGTGGGAATCAAACAGGTCCATGTCCCTACCTGCAGAATCCCTGTCCCATTGCAAGGCTCAACATGGTTGCATTTCGGACTCATTATCCATTTCATTCTTGTGTGCACGTTATGAAACATGGTACCCCCCCCCCACACACACACACACAGATTACTAATGAGGCAGATGATGCATTACAATGCTGAAAACCATGAGTACTAAAGAAAGTTAATGGAGTGCTCCACTATAGGATTTTAATTACCAAACTGTATTTTCAATGAATTGCCGCATTGAGGTGCTTCTCTACCAAAGGGATGTGTTTTTTTTTAATTCCAACTCCAACAGAGTCTTTCCAACTCTAACAGAGTAGAACAGACTAGGCATCAGCACAAAGTAAACCAGCTAGCAGATTTAAAAAAAAGTTTTTTGCATGCAAAGTAGCCTGCAGTGCTGGGCTGTAGTGTTGCCAGGTGTTTGGGCGTCTAAGTGACTTTGGGCTTCTTTTCCTGTAAAGTCGCTTAAATATTCATAGTTGCAGGTTCCTTTATTTTGGGCTTGTTTCATTAGTCCTTCGTGGGCTTGCTTTCATGATTCACTTTGAAAATGGCTGATGTAATAGGGCTTAAGTGGTGAAACTGGTTCTTTAGGGTTTTTTTTTTCAGACTTTTTCCTAACATTATTATTGTGTTAACATGTATCTTTCTGTGTCACATCCTCGCGGCCAAATATTAGTTTGTTTTCTGACATTCTTGTATTGGTTCAATTGCGGTTTTGTGGCTTTCCTTCTCTCCAGTTAGCTCACGACATTTGCTGCTGTTTTTAGTAGCTTCGAACTGTGGCACTTCATGGGTACAGATTTTCGCAGCGAGGGGCAGGGCTTAGGACGCAGTCACTCATGACTAGGTTGCTACTATGCGATTGGCTACACAAGTGGTGCAGACTCCCATTGGCTTCACTCTGACCAAGACCTGTGCTGTAGAGTCCACCTTGGAATTTGGCAGATGTGTTGCCGTTTGTGCAGAGAGAGGTTTAAGGAAAATATGTTGACGCTTTAACATCTATTTACATTCTCCCTGTATGGAAAAAAGTAACTAATGTTGTGATCAGAAAATATCGTATTTTCGGAAATACCTCTTGAGTAATGGATGTTCCGGCCTAACACTTCGGCTCTGCACTCTTCTTTAGGTTGTGACATGGCTTTTATCGCAGATGAATAAGGCTGGGACCGGACTGGGGCTACATTTCAGAGTATGCCATTGGCTTAAGGGCAGCCAATAATGAGTTGACTAAAGCCAACAGCAGAGGATGTAGGCCTGGCTTTACCTGGCAAAACATAAATATTAACACAGCCTTCTGTAAAGTCAAAATCAGCAAATGGAATTTGCATTAAAAGGGAACAGAAAGTTATACTAGGAGGGGAAAAGGGGGTGGGTGGGGGAATCATATTTTTTACGGAGGCCAGCTGTCTGTAGAGGTTGAGAGGTTCCTTTGAGATGCCGTGATACCAAGAGGTGCAGGCATAGTCGAAGTATGAAGGTTCCTGTTAGGGTCTTCAAGGTGTTTTCTGTTGAGCGAGGGGATCTTGTATAGGATTCTAGTTGACCTTTTCAGTTATGTTGGTGGTCATTTTATCACTGTAATGATTTGCGTCCAGGATGGAACCCGAGGGATGATCTTGTCCACAACGTTATCACAATGTTGTCAAAGCAGCTAGCTTTGCTTTGGAGGTTGATCGATTATAGGAATTGAATTGTGTAAGTTTGTGAATATGGTATCTATTATCTAACTATTCAAAATAGTTTTTCAAAATCGTAAAGTAGGTTATGGATACCGGGTTTGGTAATGACGAAAATCCTAGTGGTCCGCTATAGAGATGCGCAGTGACGTCACCGCCTCGGTTCCGGAAGTCTTTTTCCCCATTCATTTTTCTCATAGACTTTTCGAAAATAATTTATATCAAGACGATTACGCCGCGGCCAAAGCTAACTCGTCATATAATATATAATTAGGAAGAAGTAGAAAACGGCATGATACAAGACCTTTTGTTTCGTTTTTCATCTTAGAAATTATTTTATTGTCCCAAAAGTTTGTGTGTGTCATCATGATTCGTCACGACTCGAGTTGGCTTTGTCCGCGGGGTAATCGTCTTGATATAAATTATTTTTGAAAAGTCTATGAGAAAAATGAATTGGGAAAAGACTTCCGGAACCGGGGCGGTGACGTCACTGCGCATCTCTATAGACCATAGTATTTACAACACTCACTACCACATGGATATCAATGGCCTTTGAGGTTGGCAACCAACCAAACATGCCGAGTTCTTCATTAGCAGGGTCTGACCAAATATTGACAACAATCTACAGGAACCTGTCGGCAAGGGAGTCTTTCAGATTCATTCAGAATCTTCGCTGCCGAAGCGGCTTGTTGGAGAAGTGGCTTTAACAAACTAGTGGTGTGTGGATAGAGGCTGCTGCCTCAGCCAGTTTGTGAGCAGAGTTGGGCCATTTTCTCTCAGTCAGTGCCGGGTTCGAATCTGACCCCTGTCTTAGCTTCCATTTCTCTCTCTCTGTCCTCTTACCTTATGCCCTATTTTTTTCTCTATCCGTTTTTTCAAGTAGAAAAACAGATAGTTAATCACTATTACTGGCAAATCGATATTGTATCTAATAAGTTTGTCTGTCATGCAGACACCTTGATTTATGGCTCTGGTGGAATTTGTCATGCCAAAACCCACTGCATCCACATTGCGTCAGGAAGTTGTCTGTGTGACCCAAGGAATGCCACATCTGTTTATCTCAAATACAAACATCGGAAGTTTAATCATGTATTAATGGGCTGTTAGTACTGCTAGCATTATTGGACCAAGAATGCAAATTGTAGTCTTAAGGGTAATTCCACTGATTGATTTTACTGCGTCGTTAATATGTGTTATACTGTGTGGAAGTAATAAAAACACTATGGAGGTATTAATGACAAGGTAAAATGTTAAATCAGTGGAATACCCCTTTAACTATTTTGTGTTCTCAATAATCAATGGCTTACTTTGCGATTCCAAGATGGGTAAAATCACTGAGTGATGAAACCATACATTTATTGTTAAAGTTACGTGCTCTGTACTGTACTTAGCCCTATTTGGCCCAGACATATTTCTACTTGGGGAAAAAAAAATGTTTTCAACCTTACTACTAGGTTGTACTACCATGATCTATAAAAAAATATATATTTTTGGGATATATTTTAATATAATGCATGTACATGTTCTAGACATTCTAATAATCACAAAAATATATTTATTGCAGTCATTTTACATACTTTTATTAGGGTTAAAGGCTAAAGGTTGAAAATCATGAAAAATTGCAAGTCCAGAGATTAATTGAAGAGGCTAATTGCAGCCTCTGTGGGGGGTATTGTGGTGCAAATATCATGACCAATTGCAATGAAATTCTAAACAATCAACCTCAACCATGATATTTATGTAAAAAAATAACTAATGATAACATTCATTTTAATAATTAAAAGGGTTAGTGTTGCTAAAAAGCTACACTGGGCCTTCTTGGGTTAGATTATTTTTTTTGGAAAACATCTTTGTATGTATAGGGGAACATTTAAGGGGAACATTTAAATTATTATATCATACTAAATTGTCCTCAGTTTGTCAATCAAGAGTCTTCAGGGGTTGACACTAAGGTCTCCGAGGCACTTGCCCATCGGGCAAGGTTCTACTTGCCCTCAGGTCATGGTCACTTGCCCCCCACAAAATATATTGTAAATTTTGCATTTAAGTTTACTTCCTACTTGGGTGCTTTAAACCAGTTTAGGCCTGACCTAAGGTTTCTGAAAAACTTGAAATATTTATATATCACATCCAAAAATAATTAATTATGGAATACTGTACATACTGTACAGAATCCAAATATGGATTCCCGGCCTGAAAGGGTTAAACCAGGGGTTTTCAACAGGTGTTCCGGGGACCACCAGTGGTCCCTGAGAGGGTTCCAGGTGGTCCCCAGCTAAGTTGGTTAACTAGATATAACTCTTGAGAACGTAAAAATGAAACCAAATGGACCCTTGCGGGTCCATTTGGTTTCATTTTTACACTCTCAAGTGTTAAAATTCATCATCTTAATTAGCCCATAGTGGTCACAGACCCAGTGGTCCCTGACCCCAGCAAAATGATAGTTTGGAACCTAATGGACCTGGGAGAGAGATAGACACAGAGGCAGAGTGCAATGACTGCCTTCAAGACAAATTTATTTTGTGTTGTGTTATAGTTGACACACTTGCCCGATCAGGCAACCAGGTAGCAGTCTTCACTTGCCCCACCATTTTTTTTACTTGCCCCGGGCAAGCGGGCAAGTGTTGGTGTCAACCCCTGGTCTTTCATTACAGTATTGTATGAATGCATAGAACTGCAGAGTGGATGTGGTATTTGTTAATATCGCCAATGCCATTGTCAAAGTTGGAACAACTGACTGTTTATAATGAAAGTGGATGATAAAAAAGAGGCTACCTCATGGCATGCAGTCATATAATAAATTCTGTAATGTCAGATTGTTAGTGGTGTGCTTGCTAAGCAATCAAAGTAAACCTTAGTCACAATTATTACAAATCATCTAATTGCATTTAGATAATTAGAATTAGTTTTCATAAGCCCACAAGCCTTTATCTGAAATTCATTTTTTTTTTGTCTTTGATTACTTTTTTTGTTAAAGGAATACAATACATCATTGTTTCATACATAAAATAAATGTAAACAAATTAGAAATTTCCTATTGGAATTGGAAATAAATTCCAAACCTTAAACCCTTAAAGAAAGGGCGACAATGACAAACTTTTCAATATATCTTCCTGTCAAGGACCTTGTTCCAATCATGTATACTATATGTTTTTACAGATCATTATCCATTTTTTTAGGTGCCCAAGGCCACTACCCAGTCTGCCCACAATATTGGGGTGCCATCTCTTCCTGCATCCTTGTTATGTTAAATGCTACCTGTAATCCCCTTCCACTTTGCTTCTGTCTTGTCAAAATGGCCATGTGATAATCAAGCCACTTGCTCTTTTCAACTTTTCAACCATTGTGCATAGGTAGTATTTGCCGTGATAGCTCATCATTGAGTTTAACATATTTGCGTGATGAAAATGGCCAATCTTCAAGCTCAGAGATATCACCATTGCGACATAAGAGCTTGCAGATCAGCCATTTTCAGCATGCAACATGTCCTACACTGGAGTATACAGCAGGCTTTACTGAGCAGATGTGGACTAAAGACAATGCACACAGCTCTCCTTGACTCTAAATAAACAGTTGATGCCGGGAAGAGATGGTTGGGAACACAGGGTTAAGCTATGACTTATATTAAATCCAACTATAATACGTTAGTTTACACAGTGTTTGAGACATGTTCTGTGTTTGTGTAAGTGAACATGCATCATGGTTGCACTGCAAGTATCAAAGTGCCCAACAGAGAGTGGTTCTATTACTTTGGTGTTGGATTTGGACTTATTATAATTTCCAAACCTTGTCTGGCTTTAGCAAGACTAGGGATATACCCTGAATTTTTTTCTTTTCTTTTTTTTGTCAGTTCTCTTTATAGTGGTAGTGAATGAGTAAAGTGAAATTCAATGTACAGAGAATTTGATTTCGCGCATGTGACACATTTTAGATACTCTATAACAGTTATTTTTTGTTTTGTATATTGAAGCAATTTGTCATGTGGAATTTGATAACAATGCCTGAAAATTCAAAAGAATCTATTTCATAATCATAGCAGCCTTAATGTGATCAAGGTTGAACTTTTGTGTAACACATGCCATAACAGGGCACACTGCACTTTTGATAGTAGTACTGCCTGATGTGAAGGGCATGTCACGATAGTTGATTTCATCTAATACGGGAATTAACTTATTGCTTTGGCTAGAGTGCAGGTTGTAATTCTTTTGG
This sequence comes from Benthosema pterotum, assembly GCA_039105355.1. Classification (NCBI taxonomy): domain Eukaryota; kingdom Metazoa; phylum Chordata; class Actinopteri; order Myctophiformes; family Myctophidae; genus Benthosema; species Benthosema pterotum. The sequence goes on along the minus strand of CM076973.1, from coordinate 18,452,458 downwards.
CAATATTTATGACATAACTATAATCATTTGTAGTCTGGTTTCTACTGCTGAGCCAAGATGGTTTGTGGTTGGTTGTGCCAGGGCCAGCTGTATAAAGCTAGTCAATTACTCACTAGCCTCCATAACCAGGCTTTCATTTTTGTCCGTGCTGCTCAAAAAGTGAAAGCCTGGACCCAATTGCTGGTCAGTGTCCTAGAAGAGGAGGGTTCGGTTCCCTGCCTCTCTAGACCAAAATGCTTTCAGGTTAGTTCAGGCTAATTTTACACACAAACGCACAAATGAATTATTATTTTGTTCCCTTTTCCAAATGACTTTGTTCTCCCCCCTTTTTTTAATTGAGTACCTAAAAGTGCTGTGATGGCATATTGTGTGAGGGGAATTTCGCTGTAGGAATTGTATTTATGTCCTGTTCCAATAGCTGTTTTTCTTGTTGTACTCATTGTTTTAGCTCACAGTGTCAACAGCAGGGTATACATTTGTGCCTTTAATTTGTTTTAACACAATATAAATGAATGGATAGGTTGTTAACCAAATCCTCCCCTGGTTCGATTATTGACCGTGCTGTTTCCTCTTATGCACACAACTTTGTGTGTACTTAGATAAAAATTAAAACAAAATAAATTACAAGAGATCTAGCACAAGGACTGGAAAAACAAAATGTAGCACATGGGTCTACATTAATGCTGTCATAGGCATCAATTATGCTGAAAATATATCTTCAGTTGGCCTTGACAAGCACAACTGTTGACATGCTTATCGACAAAGGGCCCACTAGGCCAATGCAACTTTTGAAGGAGTCATTAGTGAGACATTGTGATTTAGGATGGTTGTCTTCCGATTTGTTCCGCCACCTCCTGCCTAAATGTCTGCCAAGTAGTTGATGTCCTCATGCCACCTCCTTTAAGCACGACACATGGTGACACAGGCTAATAATCATGTCACGCACTGCATGTCATGACTCATGACTAATACTGAGATGTAGACTAACATGCACACTAGGGCTGCAACTTTGATTCATCGGCCGATTATTTAAATGATTAACTGATTAATTGGATTATGACTTTTTTTTTTTTTAGCTATCACCTTAAAATGTATAATTTATATAAGTTATTTTAGACAAGTTCTAACTAACAAAAGACAATTCATTCAAAAATACATTTGATTAGTTGTTTGGGCTGCTGACATTTGATTAAAGAATAGCTATTAGCTAGCTCAAATAGTTCACGTTCAAGCCATATGTTTTGTTTATTATATTGAATATAAATATTGTGGTTATATTTAGTTTTGCAGTTGCTGCTGTTGCAGTTGTGCATGTGCAAGTATCATCAAATTGTAAGCGGAGAGAGATGACTCAGTTGGCTTTAGATTAGTTACACTTAAAGTTTACCACTGGCGAAACTATGGTTAAATGGTAAAATACCTATGGTACTCCAACAATTAGTTGCAGTCAATTACTAAATTAGTTGACAACTAATTGAATATTCAATTCAATTAATCATTGCATCTCTAACGCACACCACCACAAGACACACACAGACACTATACCAGGCATACTTGTAGGCATTAAAATACAGTGACTATACTGTACTTTTAAAACAAGAAAACAAGAAAGGAGACCCTGACGAAGACCCTGTGCGGTCGAAACGCGTTGGTCATTTCAGTTGCCTTGCTCCTAAATAAATGAAATGGTATATATTTTTCACACTGAAGATGGAGTGCCTTGGTTTCCTTTTTTCTTTTTAAAAAAGGTCTGCAGTTTACACCTTTTGGTTTTAGGCAGTACAAACCTTTTAAGAAGAAGAACCTTTTTTGTATACTGTACTTTTGTATCATGAAAAATGTTTTTCTCACTTTAGGCCATATCCGTGGTCATATGAGCTTACCTAACAATGGATGCCAACAAATTTCAGAAACATTTAAGCCCTTTTCGCACCAAAGGGAGTAAATGGTCTTGACATTAATCTCTACGGTGTCATCTCTTTTTGCACGGTGATGCACGTTGTCCCAAGTGCTTCAACGCACGACACGTAAGTCAACGACCATATCACGCCAAAGAGACGAGAGCATTTAGCGTTAACTCTTGTGACCATTTGGACCAAAGGAGTTGCATAGCGTTTAGCCATCCCATCGCCTCTGATTGGTCCAGAAACCCTCTGTTGCAGATAATCGGGTGGGATCTCTAATAAAACTCCACCGTTTCCGATTCATTCCACCTTTTAAAACTGAATGAATTATCAGATCATTGGATAAGGACCTCTTTGAGGTCCCTGTGATGAGAGGTGATGGGGTCTTTGCTCTGCCAGCGCATGTAAGGTTAAGCACCATTTGTCTGTCCTGTATAGCCCTTTGGAACCTTGTTTTGAAAGATACTATAGTTCTAAGTGCTAAGTTCATTATTATGAATATATGTATTAGTTTTCTTTACTATATAAAATTCCACAATTTCTAATTACAAAACTTAATTCCTTTTAACAAAAATGTGCTGCATGATAGGTAGGGTCTTGCATCAATAAAAGCCAATACAATGAAGTTCAACTGATGGTTTATTACTCTTTAGACTTAATAATCACACTAAAATGTGTATATGCATAGGTTGTGTATGGTTAGAAATAAGACCTTGTCTTTGTTCCCCGTATGTCTGCTCCTTTGTAAATTGTAAACAAAGGGGGATGGTTATGTTAGTTGGCACTTGGCACACTTGGCTCCACCACACACCAGGCGAGACGGAGAAATCAAAATAAAATGCATATGCGGCATAATCGGTAGGCTACTGGGCATAATGAACCGTCTGTCTGTGACTGTCATACAAGTATGCTTAAATTTGTGATACAGAGAATGAATCAAAATGTAAGCTAATAAATGACATGTTGTAAATTTGCTGATATTTGAGACTGCCCTCATTGAAAACTCTATTCTAGCTTGTCACTCTACAGTAGGCTCAGGGGTTGACACTAAGGTCTCCGGGGCTGGTTCTACTTGCCCTCAGGTCATGGTCACTTGCCCCCAAAATATATTGTAAATTTTGCATTTAAGTTTACTTTCTACTTAAGATGCAACTTGTAAATCAGTGGTTCCCATAGTGGTCTTGGACTCACGGGTCTGTGACGCCAGCAAAATAAGAGTTTGGAACCAAATGGACCTGGGAGAGAGATGCTGTAGGAGATGGCTAGAAAGCAAGGAAAGACGCAGAGGCAGAGTGCAATGAACACCTTCAAGACAAATATATCTCATGTTTTGTTATTGCACACTAAGTCGCACGCTTGTCTGATCGGGCAACCAGGTAGCAGTCTTCACTTGCCCGACCATTTTTTTTACTTTCCCGCGGGCAAGCAGGCAAGTGTTAGTGTCAAGCCTTGTAGGCTGCATGAACAGCACTCGAGCTCCGTTTTCTCTTTCTCAATGTGGTAACTCGGGCTTACCTTAAGGGCTTTTCACACAGGGACCAATCTTGCCTCCAGTTCATTTTCAACAGGACCAGCGTTTTGTGCTGAGAAAATGGTGTGTGATAAAGCAAGCGTGTGATGCAGAGCGTCACAGAATCCCATGTTGTTTGTTGCACGCGTGCTCGCCTGTACACACGCCCGTGTCTTATTTTAGACCTCAATTCTGGTGAGCTTTTTTTCCCCACTGAGGAGCATGGTGGAATCGCTTTGGCAATGTTGCGGGTGTTTGTTATATTTTAAGGTGATAGTTAAAAAATTGTTGCAATCCGATTAATCATTTTAAATAATCGGCCAAATAGATTACGAAAATAATCGTTAGTTGCAACCCTAATTTTAACAGTTAATTTATTTCATCTCTAGTATGACTAATTTGGTCAGTCTTCCCAAAAGTGGTTTGGGATGGAGTGGGACCCATGCCAGTTTTATGCGTCACAGCTCTCATTTACGTTTCTTACATTTAAATGTAGGAGTAGTCCACGTAGTCTGCACATGGACGGAGGCAAAACATCCCCACAATGCCTTCGGCCTGGTGGAGGCAACTATGACTAGGCTCAATGCAACGCACTCACACACAGGATGTGAGGTGCGTACAAGCTGCACATGGCCATACTTACTTTACTCTTCCTGTTGACATCGCCCCTCCTGCACAGATGGCAGCACACAAAGATGAAATGCAAATGAAAAGTAAATTTGACCTGGTTAAGGGTGGGGAGGGTTATCGGCATAAAAGGGACACAGGTTGACAGACCCTATCCCTATTTCTGTCCCTATGTGCAATCCACAAGTTCATACTTGTTTAAATTTGTTACAGCCTTCGTCGACAAATGGCCCACCACCACCTCATGGACAGAAATACAACATCTCTCTCCCTCTGTCCTCTTTATTTCTCCCCCTCTCGTTCACTGCCTCTGTTAGGGTGGTGAAGGGGTGTCTGGTGTCTATAATTGAGCAATTATGACAGATGTATAGTAAGTATATACAGTCTCTGGATTTAAACCCTCGAGCTGTAAGGGATATAGTATATAATGTGATTATAAACGGTGAGTCAACATGTGCTTCTCGACTCTCAAATGAGTGTCAACAAGTGGTCCAGCCCTTGTCCCCTGGTGGCCCAGTTCTCAACGTCTCATCCATTCATTTTTCTCTTCTCATTCATGTCCTATTCTGATCACATTGACTTCCTCTTGTTTTCTTTTTACCTTCTTTGACCATGTTCCTCCTCTTGTCTCCTTCTTCCCATTATCATTATCCCCCTCCTGTGCCACAGGCATTCTGTCCCTGAGTCATGGCGGACAGGAGAGCGGAGAAGTCATGTGAAGAAGCTAGTGCATCGTTGATACGGAGGGAGTACGAGGCGGCAGTCAGCCACAGCACAGACGCCCTGCTTGTCCTCGGAGCTCCCACCTCCACCCCCGGACCCCCCAGCGTCCCCCTGAGTCCCACAGCCCCCGGAGCCGCCGCTGCTCCCCTCCGCAGCCGTGCCCTCGTCTACCGCATTGCTGCCCTCCTGCAACTGGTGAGTATGGACACATATGCACGCACACACACACACACCACAGTGCAAGGAGGGGGTGGGGCTAATTTGGCCGTCTATTTGTGTACCAAACGCACAATGTATTTATGTTGCACCTTATTCAAGGCACCTCACAGTGAGAGATTGCCTATTACAATCACACTTAGAGAGAGACAAATTCCAGCCCCCCCAAATGAGACAGCAGCCCCACTTCAGGTCCATTAGAACGGTGTACTGCAGCTGTCAACGCAATTCAATGTCACATACCTGTCATCTCAATATACAACTCACAATGTGCTGTACTATAATATAAGAAGTTAAAGTGGTCGCAAGGTATTTATCCCACGGTAAGGCTGAACGATTAATCGTTTTTAAACCGAAATCGCGATTTGAAAAAATGCGATTTGTGAATCGCAAGGGCCGCGATTTTTAATGTTTCTATTAGAGATCAGCAGATGAGCTTTTTTCCCATCCGAAATCCGCACGCGCACATTGTTGATCCTTCCGCATTATTTAATCGCCTTGCGACGCTGCAACGCGCTGTGAACGCCGCTATTTATTTACGACTACGTTCATCACTCACCCCTATCCAGTGACATCGTCCACGTGCAGCCTTCGTTGTATGTGTATATTCCGTTGCCATAGAAACCCGTACCGTTGTCTTGTCCATTGAATCACATTCTCGCATCGCAACGAGCGAACGTCTTTTCTTGCAATGCATCCAGCGCTCACTGATTACCATGCAGTTGCATACCGAGTCCCATGACACACAGTATATCCTAGGGATGCCTCGATGACACTTTTTCCAATGCGATTCGATTTCGATAAATCAGTGCCAAAAGCGATTCGATTTTCGATAAATTTCGATTTCGATTTAATTTCTATTTCGATTCGATATCGATCCAGCACATTTAATTCTGTATGATGTTGCATATCTGGCATATCTTTTTCTTTCAGGCCCAAGATGGTACAAATGGAACCAAATGGACCCGCTAGAGTCCATTTGGTTCACATTTGTATCTTCTCAGGAAAATTTAGAAAATGGGTGGAATTCCCCTTTAACATTTTTCTTTTTTCTGGTAGTGTCTGTTCACTGCACTAAGAACTGAGTGGACCACCACACACACACACACACACACACACACACACACACACACACACACACACACACACACACTGCAAAACTGCAAGTTGCAATACTGTCCAAAGCTAAGAGTCCAGAGTTAAATTTCACTCATTCTGCCTGGAGAATACAATGCTACCGTTGGTAGCATAGCCTAATAACAGACAGGCAGGCAGACAGAGAGAAACAGACACTCACACACACGCAGGCAGGCAGAGAGAGACAGTCACACACATACAGGCAGGTAGACAGGCGAGCATAGAAAGCGAGACACACGGACAAGCGTGCGCGCACACACACACACACACACACAATGCCGGCGCGTTATTCCACAACCACCACCACAAAACGGTCCATGGAACGGTAGAACTATCACCACCACTATTCCAAACTTCTCTTTCCCCCACCCCCTCCCTAGTCCCGACACGACACCTCCGTGGAGTCGCTGTCGCTGTCTGGCCGTATTTCTAAAGTGAAATACGTCCGACATGACTGCTTGATGGGTGCTTTGCGAACTTGCTAAGTTGCTAACTAGCAACAACAACAGCTCTGCCCTCTGGCTCTGCCCAGAGGTAGAGCTGTTGCGCAAACTCTGTTCACTTCATGGGGTCAGCCCAATGGCGGCTAATCTACATAGACTTCTATTGAATTGGGACAACTGGAACCACGTGACCAGGCTGTTTTTCCGCCCCCTCAATGTCGGAATTCTTCTAATAGATGGCCCTGCCTTGCGCCGCAATGCATGCTGGTTAGAAACAACGAAAAGCGGGAGTGGATTACTGGAATGGAGTGAATTAATGGAGCGAATTTATCGCAGAATTTATCGCCATTTTTCGCCATAGTGCGATGCGATTTCGATAACGTTTTTTGGCTGATATCGCGTCGATATGCGATAAGCATATCGAATCGCGGCATCCCTAGTTAAAATATTCATCTCCTCTGTTTTAGCTGGTTTTAAGTTTCTTTCAGCTTTGTTTTAACTTTACTAGCGCTAAAGGCTGCGGGAGCGACATTATGAACCCCACCGCAGTTCTAGGAACGTTCCCCACGCTGTGATTGCCAGTAATGGCTAACAACTGCGGTGGGATTCATAACCACGCTGCGGGGTCCTTTCCACTATAGGCGCCCGTTTATGGTGCCTGTCCATAAATGGGCAAATCCAGGGCATCTAGAACAGGGGTTTTCAACCTTTTTGACACCAGGGACCACCATTTATTCAGCATTTGAGCCATGGACCACCATTTGATTACTTTTTCCACCCCAAAGACCTAAAACTAAAGAATTCTTTTGGTTTTATCCACAATTCCAGGCCGGATTTTGCAAACAAATTAGTGACTTCTTAATTAAATAGTGCTAATTCAGATGATGAATATTTTAACTCTTGAGAGTGTGAAAATGAAACCAAATGGACCCGCAAGGGTCCATTTGGTTTCATTTTTACGTTCTCAAGAGTTACATCTGGTTAACCAACTTTCCATCATTTAGCCTGGGGAGTGGGGACCACCTGGAACCCTCTCAAGGACCACTGGTGGTCCCCGGACCACCTGTTGAAAACCCCTGATCTAGAAATACTTTTATTATACGGATGTTGATGTTGGCAAGCTAAATAGTTTTTCAGAAAACAGTTTAAAGACACTTAAAGAATAGGCCTCAGGTCTTATTGAGTTTAGAAGATCTGCAGTATCTACCTGGCTATTCTGATATTTCTTGATAAATTTCAAAATATTTTGTTCAGAAAGAAAAGAAAAGAAGTAAGAAAAGAAGTTGTACTTCCACAGGTTGTTCAGAAACAGAACATGCACCTGTTGATTTCCAATTCCAGACAGTGTGTTGTGAAGAATGTACTTGGAAAATAAATATGATGCCTGTTGTAAGCAATTCATATCTTTTATCCTTATTCAGAGAAGTAAATGACTGTCTTTTGGTATTGGTAATGTTAAAATACGTTTTTAATGGACATGGTAAAGATTTAAACCGAAACTGGACTCTTTAAAAAAATAATCGCAATCGCAATATTGCTCAAAATAATCGCAATTAGATTTTTTCCCAAAATCGTTCAGCTCAAGGTATTTATCCCACGGTCACATCCCTTAAGGTTTTCCATACCCAGATGCGTTTCGTTTTGATATGCTATTTGTGAAAAATTATCCAAACATCTTGCAAGACTAATTATTAATACTCATCTGGAGATTTGGGTATTTGAAAATGTCAGGATATGTTACTCCTCCATTTAGCTGGGCTAATTACTATAGTTGACAACGGTAAAATACTGCCTGAACTCTGTGGTAGAAATACAATTATAAATATATATTTTTGGTCAAATCAATATAGTCTTCGGTTGATTTTGTACCATTATTAAGAGTAGGCTAACTACAGTTAAGTTGCAAGGCAACATCGGGAGCACTGGGGTTTTGTGCCTTGCTCAAGGACACTTGGGACATTAAGTCTGGGGGTGCCCCTGTCACTGAGCCACTGCCTCCCGGGGGCCTAGAAATGTATTTGGGACCTAAATTAATCTTCCCTGGGACATAGATGGGATGCTCCCACTCTGCATATCAAGGTCACCGTGTAAGTGGTGTGCAAACCACAAACACACAGAACAAATGTCTGTTTGCAGAATGCTTAAAAGCTGGTCATCCTTTTCAGGTAGAACTTAGTTGCAAACATGCACTATAAAAACAAAAACGTGGGAAGTCAGAACAGTTTCAATACAACAACTAGTAACTATAGTAAGGTAAGGTTATACGTTGTCTGTACTACTGTGTTGTGGAGTGGTTGTCCTGAATTGAAACAAAGTTATTTTCCCAGGCTCTGGATTCTATCTATAGGTACAGATACAGTAATTTACATATATGGCCATGAAAGAGACCCAGATAGGTGGAACGGTTACTCTGACTTGGGTACAATAGACCTTATTGCATATGATCCCCAGCTACCTCTCGGTGCTCTACACAGCCGGGTACCATTCTGGTAATACGGGTAATAGAATAATGAATAACAATAAAAATAAATAAAATTAAATTATTTTTGGGGGGTGGCGGATCAAATTCATTTTGAGCCGGTTACATTTTTATTTTTGGACGGTTCTGGGATTGGGGTGAAAAAAAAAAAGGTCTAGACTGTTGCCCTGGATAGAAGTACAGATTTATGATGTAGTGACAAAGTGTTCCATGCTCTCACAGTGCCTCCCAAACTGAATAAGACCCTTTCCCGCTGCTCGATTAACAAACTATTACGCTAGTATGACGTCGGCCACATTAATTAGCCTTCCCATTCCAAAATTGGTCTGTAATTTTATCAGCCGAACCATTTGCATGAGATAGATTGCAAATTGAAATGATTGACCCTACATATTTCCCGCCAATGTGGTGTACACACACACACACACACACACACACACACACACACACACACACACACACACAGTTGAATAACTACAGCCATTATTTAAGCAGTCGTGGGTTATAAAGACCACTTAGAGTCCTGTAATTGCATTGCAGAAGATGCCATGCGGACCAGAGATATCCATTCATTTTCAGAGCTAATCTGAACAGGCGTTGAAACTTGCAGGAGGAAAGAATTTCCATTTTACTAACTTAATGACTTTGCTGTTCTGTTCTTTCTCCTTTTCCCCCCTCAACAGAAAAACTATGATCAAGCAGATGAAGACTGCAAGCATGGTGAGTGGACAGTCCACATTCCCACACACTGCACATTTGGTTAATTTGGCAAGTTTGGCCCTTTTCAAGGCCATTGCACTGGTCCAATCCCTGGGGCACGTATTGAACACTCCTTGGGGCTTGAAGAGATAGGCACTTTGATTAGTGAAGTCACTATGAATGTATGCATCAGTTGCATCAGTTGGATGCTGCTTTGATTTAATGATACCAAGTGGACAGAAAAGAATAGCACAAGGTATAGTCGGCTAATGATGATAAAAGTATAACAAAAAAAGTATCAGACTTTTTTTCCACTGTGAAAAAAAAAAACATTGCTTATGAAGACTTGCATAGGGAATCCAAATTATACCAGTGCCGTTCGCCATGATTTTTCTAGGATTACAGTTAAAACTACCGTTAAAGTAAATTATTTGGAAGCATGCTGTCGGTTCCCTCAAGGGTAATATTGCAATTAGAAAAGTTACCATAAATTGTATACATATTCCGCACATTTCAAATAACAACCTTTCTGCTATCTTGAGTCGGTATGACCGATATATTCACGGGGGTGACCAACCACCCTGCCAACACTGCTCAGATTGAACACGCAGAAACTCCATTGTATTTAAGATATTCTTAATATCTTGCTTGTTTGAGCACAATTTCATGAATAAACAATATTTCCCATTTGTCTTCCTTTGTTTATGTTTCACCAGTCCTGGCAGAGGATTTGTCGAGAGGAGATGGGTCACTCCAGACCACCCTGCACTCCATGGTGCTGGACAGCAGTCTGTCGGAGGTCGGAAACATCCTCTCCAAGGCCCTGTATGGAGAGCCACTGGTATGACATCAGAGCAGTACTTTCTCTTTTTGCTTTGCTTGTCCCTCCCCCATCATTCTGCCCCATCATTTTCCAATCTTTCTATTTACACTTTGATTGCCCACTAATGTGGGCAATCAAAGTGTAAATTAATAGGAAGTGCAAATTAATAGGAATAGGAAGTGTAAATTAATGGGACGCAGCATTTCTGAATGCGTCCAAAGTGTTAACAAGATCCAAAAAAGAGAGGTGAATGTATTGGCTGATCTGTGTAATGTATATTTTCTTTTTGTTGACCTTAGTTTAAACAAGTGGTCTCATTAAGACCTGAATGGCTCCATTTTCATCTAATGCTAACCCCCCTATCACTTTAGCCTTTTTTTTTGCAAATTTAGAAAATACGTTTTGAATAATTCAACTAGCCGTTTCTACATCAACACGTGAGTTTTAGCTATTCAGATATTCAAATTCAAAATAAACAAATAACGAAGTTTATGGTGAAAATGCAGCCCTGTGCCTCATTCTGCCAATACTATCATATTACTGAACACGGTACAGCTCCTATGACGCTTTCACTAGATGTCCATGTAGTGATAATTACTTTGCATTCCCACCAGTATTCACACAAGTAGAAGTGGAGCTACTGTAGATCACCACATCCATTGAAGTATAATGCCTTGTGCACTTGGCAAGCGTGAGGCTGGCTATGACCCTCTACTTCCTGTGACCTTCAACTGCTGTCCTTATACTGAGACTCCCTAAAATAGTTCCAAGCCGCCTTGCGTCCGCCACTCTCCTCCCTCCATTTTCCTCTGCCCTCACTTCCTTGTCGACTGATTCCATGCCCCCCCCCCCCCCAACCGCTGACCTCCTTTCCCTCATTTCCCTCCTTTTCCCTCATTTCCCTTTTAATTGTTAACCATTTCTATTTCCACTTTGCCGTTGTTGAGTTATCTTCTCCTACATTTTGAGCATCAGCTGAAGCATTATGAGTGATGTGAAGTGCACAATCCAGAGCATTCCTTAGACTCATGTGAAACCTTTTTCAAGTGGAAAGCAACGAGTGCTTAGTGCAAAATAAAACACATTTGGGACACAAACACACTCACTCAGACACCTGTGACAGTCAAAACTCCGAAACAGTTAAGAGCTTCAGAACATATTGCTGCTAAGCAACCACTTTTGGTATTGGTAGGAGAGTGTGTTTTTGTTTCATCTCAATAACTATGAAAGGGTAGTGACACATTTCCTCTCAATCCATTTTTGACATGCCCACACTAAGGCAACTTTCATCTGCATGTCAATTGAAGCATTGTTGATATGTACAAGGCTTAAACTGTCTTTCCCCAGCAGATGATGAATGGATGTCATTTTAAGGAAATGGTACCAAACAAGATCGATATTTCCATGACCTTGTTGCTTATTGCATCGTAATGGTTCTTTTCTCCCTCCTTCTCTTGAACAGAATGGTATCGTCACAAAGGACTTAACCAGATTAAAAATGCTCCTCTCAGAAATCGAAGTAAGTGTCCATTTTTACACTCTTCGACTTAATTTAACACCCATTATTTCCCTGTATGTATTTAATGGTCAGAGATGACAGCCATGGAGATGACTAATGTGGCCTAATTACATTGTTGACTTCATTATTTTGTTGTGCACCCTTGCTTGTAGCTGTAGGCCTCGTTGCATCATTATCACCTTACTAAGATGTGACTGATACACTGCAACAGATCGGAACGCAGAATTTGATTGACATAATGTCATTTTCTGATGTGTTTTTCTGTGTCACTGTCTTTCTCCATCCCTGCTTCAGGCTGTAACTAGTGAGATGGCGCCACAATACACAGAGGAGCAAGAGGAAGGTAAGCAGTTCCAAACCATTTAAAATAAAATTCCAACTATTTATCACGGAAGGGAGACCTTGAACTCCAGTACATCAATGATTTGTTATATAATGTATGGCTCAGGCTGTCAAAATACCCAATTTGTAAGATTTGCACACTGACACTTGCTGGATCAAGTGAAACTTATTTAGAGACCCTTTTCAGGCTTGGTCTCACAACTGAAACATAGCTTTAAATAAAACTTTCTTTTGAACAACAAGTGGGAGTATGCAGGTCTGCTGTCTTACATGTTCTGCTTTATCATCACCTACGCACCTGCTTGAAAAGGAACTGGGTGTGTGGAAGTGTTCTTCACTAAAAAAATAATTTGAAACGTTTCACCACCGTTTTTATGGCTCAGCTCTGCAAGGGGCTAGCCATCTATGACTGTGTGTGCATCAGCCAAGTCTGATGTTCACATTGGAATCATGCCATTTTTTTGTAGATCCCAAAATCCACATATTATCCTAGTTTCATTTTAACAGTCCGTCTGATGATACAACGTTTAGAAATCAGACTTTAACGCCTGACCCCCTAACCCTGTGTTAGGGCTATTATGGCAGTGCTACCTGACTGAGCCCGTGAAGGAGCAGGTAGTGAAGGAGGAGGTCAATCATTGGGTTAATTCAAAACGCTAGTTTCTGGCAAACTTTAAATGGTCCATGCTCTGTGCACGCCGCACACTGTGTGGAAAAAGTAGCATTGGGTGCTGCAGATGCCTTTGCACTATAGATGACAATATTGCCAATATAATGCTGAATTGCAGGGGCTAACATGTTTCATGTTTTCTTATTTTCGTTAATTCACTCAAAACCTTTTGGAAGTGATCCCTGGCTTTGGCACTCTTAACATTTCCCCTCTGTGTCTTTGTAGAAATCCAAGATGGGTGGCAGTTCCGCCCACCGCCCCGTGGAGTCACCAGCAGTGAGGAGTACACCCTGTGCAAAAGGTACTGCAGAACAATTCAACTGTATGTTGCAGAAAGATGCATGATTTGTGGAGCACGCCATGACAACAAAGCAACATCCAATAAACCCAATAAAACACATTAAAGAGAGCTTTGAAACTATCCTGGAACTGTTACCCCCTGCTGGGGTAACTTTTAAAACCTGTCTAAATCCTGACACTAAGGCCTAGATTTTCGTCACCTATAAACCCCTTATCCCTTAACTTCTTTGCCTTTTTAAACTAATTTAAAACATATTTTTTCAATTGTTAAAATGGCCAGTCTACCAGCTCACAACTTGTCAGTAGATTGGCATGTTGAACTATTCCAAAAAGTTTATCAAAATAGTAAAAGAGGGATAAGGTGTTTGGGATAAGCGGTTTAGCGTGTGACGAAAATGGAGGTCTATGTATTCTGACGATCAAATATTACTCAAAAATGACAAAATGTAAGTTGCTCTATAGTGTATCAACAACTAAAGTAGACTGTAGTTACAAAACGACTATTAAACAATCTTCAAATGCTATATAGAGAGTGGAACTAAATGAAAGCCGAGGAAGGAAGCAGTCATCCTTTTGTAACTTCGTAGTTACAAAATTGAGTTCCTGCTTATAGTGGATTAGTGGGTTAAGCTGGACGACTATTCCACAATCTTGAAATGCTCTATACCCGTAGTGTAGAGATTGGAACTAAACGAAAGCCGAGAACGGAAGCAGTCATCTGTTCGGTATTTCCTGTCATGAAAAATACTGATGAAATTCTTGAGGCTTTCTGCCTTTTATTCGTTGTACCCAGTGGAGATTGACAGGAACCAAGGGGGGAGAGAGAGACGGGGAGTGTGTGGCCAAGGGAGCAGGACCCTCACAATTATATTTTCCCCCAAAATGTCCCTTTTCTAGTGGTCCTGTGTAGCTGTTTCTTGTGCTGGACAGATGCAGGAACAATTTCCATCTGATTGAGACACACTGCAACATGTACTTGGCAGCGTCTCTTGTCGTGTGTGTGTGTGTGTCTGTGCCCTCATTGTTGCGGTGGCATTTTGTACCGTAGGTACTTGGAGCAGGGCCTGTGTCGGTACGGGGCCCAGTGTACGTCGGCGCACTCCCAGGAGGAGCTGATGGAGTGGCAGAAGCGCTATGCCTCGCGCCTCATCCGACTAAAGCAGCAGCAGGAGAGCAAGCACTTCACAGAGAACTACATGGAAACCCTGATTGAGAAGTGGATGAATTCCTTGTCCCCAGAGAAAGTGGTGCGTATTAGCCTGCTGAGTCATATGCAGATGCGTGTGGGTGTCGCACACAAAAAACATGACTACAACTTGTACAACACATGTAGTGGAGATAATTGCACCATTCTCAGCTGGCACTGATAATGGGTTTGTCACTAGGTACACCCTGATGTGTCAACCGGGATAGCACTTAAAGTCCAGATTTTAAGAATTAAAGGAATAAACAACTGAGGGAGGCTTGATGCATCCCTATACTTTAACATTTTAACAGTAACATTAGCCTGTAAGGAATTCCTTGAGAGGATCCTTAGTTTCTGCCTCCGTGTGTGTGTTTCCCTTTTAGTTGAGTGACTATTTGGAAGGAGTTAATGTTGAAACCAGCTCCAGCCTCTCTGTGACAGTCACCACCAAGAAATCCTCGCACGCCTGGACCTTCTCCTTGTTCTGCCAGGTAATTGTTGGATATATTCTACATAACCCTGCATTAGCATGAACACACCACAATACTTTCACTGTCCTACTGGTTCCTATGTCAATATTTTTGACACCTTTAAACCATTGATGCGTCAAAGTATTTGAAGGACATAACACACCAACTTGTTGTTTTTGCACTATAGCCTGCTAGAAAGCTGTACCGCATTGCCCTCCTCTACGATGCCCATCGACCACATTTCTCCATCAACGGTGTGTCAGCAGAGGATCGGCTGCAAACTGTACCCAAAGGTTGCCAAGAGTGGACACCAGGAGAGGATGCCACAGGTACCATACCCGTAATGTTATAAATGGCTGGTATTTGATGGTTCACTCCTGCACCCCTATCCCATTTGGCATTTTAAATTGATTAACTAAGGCTATACTTTTGTCTACTGCATGACAAGGAGTTTGAACGCATTTCCACTACATTGTCATTCTAGCAGTGGCAGACAATGGCATGGATCACTGTATCTACAAGGTGGCGGTGGGCTTCAGCACCGAGATCTTCGGAACCTTCCGACAAACCATTGTGTTTGACTTTGGCTCGGAGCCTGTGTTGATGCAACGCATCATGGTGGATGCTGCCTCCATTGAAGGTATGCTGGAAAACACAAAGTTATCTCACACGTTGCAGGAATTAGGCACTGGTGACTAACGATTTATACTGTGAAGAATAACCTTTCTTTCCATTCACATTTTAAACAATAAGTTCTCTTCACATTCAGATTTTCTATGTAGTGACTGGCTCCCCTAGTATTAAGAAAGCATGGTGAAAAGAGACCATACATTGATGGAAGAAACATTGAAGATGAGGTACAGCTTGCGCTGGATGTCTCATTCGTCACGTCTGCCCGTGTTCTGTTCCCTCAGACCTGGAACATCTAATGGCAGCCAGGCAGCAGCTCCTGATGACGGCGAAGCGCTGGGACTCGTCATGTAAGACCATTGTGGAGTTCACCCCCAACGAGACCATGGCGGAGCTGGAGCGCAGCCTTCTATCCCGCTACCAGATCCCTCTATCAGCAGACCAGCTCTTCACACAGTCGGTCCTGGATAAGACCCTGACCAAAGACAACTACCAGGCCCGCCTCCACGACTTGCTGTACATCGAGGAAATTGCACAGTACAAGGAAGTCAGCAAGTGAGTGTGTGCCTCTGGAGCCTACTTGTGTTTGTCATGGGGTTAATTTACTCCAGAATGGGGGAACACTACCTGACAAACCTGTGTGCTCAGCAATCGCAGCTGCTTGCAAATTTAGCAAGAACATTCTTTGCTAGTTCATAAAATCAAAATGTCAAATGATTTAACTTCAGTTCACCGCTCCTGCCTGGGGTGCTGAACTAGGTTTCTTCACTCTTGACGAGTCTGCAGTCTTCGGGTGAATTTGTTAAGCAATCTCCAAACCTATAGCTGTGTTTTAAAGGACTTTAGTATTGCCAGGTGAATGCAGTTGGGAGGTCTATCGGGATTCACAGTCTCTGAGCCCCCCCATGACATTGATTGTCTTGATGACAATATTTAACCCGGAGACCTATATGTCTAATCCTGCTCCCTGACAAAGAACAGATGACTTTTATCCAAGGGATGTTACTTTAGTTTTCTCCCTCCACAAGGTGTCAGCCTTGAACTTCACAGTGCATATCACAATCTGGTATCTTTGATATGCACTTCATTTGAGCTTGTGTTTTATTGTCTGTGCATAGATTTGGCTAGCATGAATGACATCACATTTTTTCTGTAAACAAACATTAAAATCCATACTTTAACTGTTTATCTGGAAATGTGCAGTATACTATAATTATACTCTAAAGTCCATAGACCTGCCAAGGCTATGCGGTAATTTGATAAATACATGCATCGGAGGACCTAATGCCCCTAAAAGATATTTTACACTTTGAGACAGCTCTCTTACTCTTATTACTGAAGGTTCCCCTCTGTGAGAATTCAACCGAAGTGTTGCATGACAATGTCAAGACCCCAGAATGTCTGCTTTTGCTTTGCAAGTGCACTTCAAATACATTTCTTTGTGGCACGTGCTTTTGTATGTCTGTCACCTTTCAAACGTTTATAGTCAGGATTTCTTTCCGTTTCATCATCTGCAGAAGAGGATCAGAGGTAGTCGGAAGCAATTTGTGACTAATGCAAAGATTTTTTTCAATAGAGAGCTGACAACACATCAGCTCCCTTGGCCTTGTATAATGGATAAGAAGACACTTGATGGATGTCATACTCCTTATCTCAAAATATCACCTAGTTATTTTCTTTTGTGTGTGTATTTATATAGACTAGTATGCCTTTTGTCTAACACTTAAACTGCTTTATTATAGGGCAAAAGTGGCAAACATAAAACCTGTTATGCTGCCAATTGAAGGATGTCATTCCAAGCCTTATATTGAATGTTAATCACAAGGAAGTAACACTGATAAACCGAATGTCAATTACTGTACATTTTATTTATCAGATATACTTTTAATCACATGAACCCTGGCATCCCTATTTTACAAAATATTTAAGTTGTTTTGATTATGATTGATGATGGTTAAGCAGTTTCACCGCTTGAGCCCTATTGCAACAGCTATTTTCAAAAAGAATCATGAAAGCAAGCCCTAATAAGAATTTTAACTCTTAATATGCAGGCATGCAAATATTTCCATAAATCCTTTGAAGCATGTTTATACTCCTTTGTAATATTTGTCTTACACATTTTAATCAAAGTGAGGCGCTGGCATTTAGCAGCATCACATTGCTATATTCATTATATTAAAAAGTATATATGGCTTGAAGTGGTTACATTAGACTGGTAGACTTTGAACATGTAGAGTGGGGGAAAAAAAAACGAAATATGTTTTCCTCTCCCAGGTTCAACATCAAAGTGAACCTCCAGCTGGTCACCAGCTTCATGCTGACCGGTATCTCTGGAGGAGCCAAGTATGCCCAGAATGGACAGCTCTTCGCCCGCTTCAAATTGACAGAAACCCTTTCAGAGGTAACTTGGCTGTAGTCCGGTGCAGTCTGCAAACAAACACATAAACACATGTTGTTTATGAAGCCACACACATCAGGGCTGTAATGACTAATTTCACCCATTTTCAACATTGGCACCAAACACATAATGCAGGTAAGTTGGCACCAAGTCTCACTATTGGGCTGTTCAGAAAATTGCCTACTTGTGATGTCATCGGTAGGAAAGTTTAGTCAATTCAAAGACGATTTGTTCTAAATGTGAACTCATTCTTTTTCATGGAAAAATGGCTTCTATTTGAGTGCTATTTTGTTCCATATAGACTCTAGTTTCTACCGGCTTACCATCCCCATTGTTGTCATTAATGGGCAGGTTTCTGAACTGTGCCTTAACATAATAGGAAATCCCAGGTTATTTAAGATTTCCAGGGGTTTCACATGCACAGCTCCTGCACTTTATCTGCTCCATTTGACTCGTTCATTGTGGTGGATGCTGACCTTGGGTGTATCTTTGCCATCATCCCAGGACACACTGGCTGGACGTCTGGTGATGACCAAGGTGAACTCTGTCCTGCTGCTACCACTGGGCCGAGAGTGGGCGAGTATCCAGGCGCCTCCTGGCGCCAAAGAGCGTGTGTACGAAGCTGTGATCGAGGAGAAGACCAAGGACTACATCTTCTTGAGAATCTGCAAGGACTGCTGTGAAGAGTTGGGACTGCTGCCAGACAGGGAACTACAGGTAACAAATCACAGGGACAATGCTGATTTGAGTTGTACAAGATGATGTTAAATGTTAATTGACCCTTTGCTGATCCCCACCCGCTTCACTGTGCAATGGAAAGCTGTACTTGCATGTTAAATGACATGATTTATTCATGTAAATAATTGAACATTTCACTAGCAAAAGGTTTAGCAAACGATGGCTACAGTAGATTGTGCACTGGACAAATGTGTATGACGTTATTCAAATCAACTAAAAACTCAAGGAGATGTCGGAGGGAGAAACTGTAACCAGCTGAATTGACTTTAGCCACTAAGATGATTAGTATTATTGCAATTTGCAATCACCCAGGGCATTCAATAACACAGCCTTTCAAAATATCACTGATGGCGAGAGCTTAAGCTTACCCACCTTAGCAACAGGTGCTAAACTATTTTGGATTGGCATTGGACAATCACTTCTGGGGTGGGGTTTAGCAAAGGGTCAATTACCTTGCCAGCATGCACTGCTTGGCAGTGTATTGTAGTTGCTCCTGTGTAGGTGAAGCTGCGCTGTATAGAGCTACCTCCCATGGCCACTAGGTGGCAGTGAAAGCGGTAAGTATATCTCAGGCCTCAGTGGCCATCATTCCTTGCAGCTCAGGAATAGGAGCGGGGCTTTGTGCCTCATTTCCGCTCACTGACACCTCAGCCAGGGCAGAGCTGGAGGATGAAAGGTGCACCTATTGATTGCCCTCTAGCAAAAGGTTGCATGTCGGGGCAGTGAGCCATTGGAAGTCTGTGTGTTGTTGTGTAACTGCAATTAAAAATACAGTAAGGTGTGTGTGTGTGTGAGAGAGAATGGATTCAGTGCCCTGCGCATTGTGCCAGCCTCTTGGGAAATCTCTAATTGGATAAATCAATGTCCACGGTAGACATAAATGTCTACAGCGAAATGAGAAGTGGGTTTTTGATACTTTTAGAGCATACCTCCAGTACAGCACTACAGCTGGCTGCTTTTAACGACAACATTTTCATTTCCGTTTCCCAAAGGTGTGCACATTCGCTCTGTTCTTTAAAGCACAGACAAGAATAAAACCGGTCTTGACCTTTTGCACGCTTCTCGCCTGTTTTTTCTCACTCATGTCGATTTGTATTCTTTTGTTATGTTCATGAATACTAAAAGTAATTGCGTCGGCTGTGGTGAAGTATGCACACCCTGCTTCTGAATGAAATGATGCAAATAATGCAGTCGGATTGAACCATGCCATTCACCACAGCGGTTTTACATCGCAGTGCAAGTCACAATCTACAGTTAATCTTCAGTTACTCAACCGTAGCTAACCAATGAATATTGTATGTCCTCTCATGTGGAGTAGACTAGGGTTAGGTAGAATTGTTTTTGTGAGCTAATCCATTATCACAGCATCTGTGCTCCTTTCCCCCCATCTGTGATGTTCTGACAAAGATTATTTTAATTAACTGAATTAATCACTCAGAAGGAAAGCGTGTATTTTGACAATTCCATCATCATCAACTGCGTGTTGTCTTCTCTGTTGGCAGTACACACATGTTCACAAATGTAAATTAAGAGGTTCTCCATGAAAACTTTTCTTGTTTTTTTTTTTGTTTTAAACTAACCATAGGTAATTAAATACATGCCCGGGGGTGGGGGGGTATTTTCACTGAATTCTCCTTTGTGGGAAACTAGGGAACGTACAGGCACTGGCAGACATGGTTCATTTTTATAGATGGACATCCATTACATTTTCTCTTAAAATGTATCATTATAGCTTTCTCACATATGGTGGAAGATGCATGTGTGGTGTTGATGGACAGACTGTTGTTGCCTCTGTCAGGTGGAGCTGCAGTTCCAGCTGAACAGACTGCCGCTGTGTGAGATGCACTATGCCCTGGACCGCATCAAAGACAACACCATCCTCTTTCCTGACGTCAGCCTGACACCCACCATCCCATGGAGCCCTAACAGGTACATGGACAGGCAACGATCGAAATGCCCTACGTGTATATTTTATTCTCTTCATAAGGTGTAGATTTGGCTTTGCGACCACATTATTGAGGAGCTGTGTTTGTCCGTCCATCTGTCTAAGCACAAAACTTGGGGTGTGGAAGTTCTGGGGACCCTCCCAGGGATACTGTATGTAATGGAGTTGCACCGTTTCACACAATGGTGTACACACCATGTCGCACAATGGTGAGCCATAGCTGCTTGATATCGGAGTATTATACAGTTACTTAATGGCTGGGCATATTGTACGTAAAAAATAAAAAAATAAATAATAATAATTCACCCAAAACACATTTTGAGTGGAGCCCTAGTGTTCGCAGACTGCAGCATTGGGCTCCCATCCCCTCCAGACTGACAGACTCCCGAAAGGGTTCACCATCCAAAAATTGTGCCAGTTTTCTTTTATGCTTTTGGACTGAAGCCAGCCTGCGAGCTTAATGGGGCAACGCTTTATTATTATTATTATTATTATTATTATTATACAGAAACGTCTTTAAAAGAACGGTCAAAACAAGCTCTCTTTGCTGATTGGACATGCATTCAAAAGACATGTCAAACATTCTTGAAGCTTTCAACACCTCCCACTGATGCAGAGCAGGTGTTTCCGAGGTGAGGGACTAATCTTTATTGACGAGAGCCAAAGTCACGTAAATCCCTTCCTGCTTTTCTAGGCTACTGCCTTATCTGAGCAGCAGCCTATGAATGCTGCAATGACTTATTCAGGCTTGTTTTTAATTTGAAATTGTTGAGTTTTAGTTAAAGCTGAAACCCATTAGTTTTTCCGAGGTTCTTTTGGCTGCTGGTGTTTTATTTAACTCTTTTATATCCATACCTTTCAATCTTGGACAGAGTCGTTTTAGTTGTTTTTATACCGTACCGGCAGAAACTTTGAATCTTCATATTTCTAATGTATTATTATTTGTAAATTAAAACCTATTTTATACAAAACTGTTGCACAAAGATAGTGCATAAGGCATATATGGTACATGAAGGACAACCATTTTTCTACAGAGTCTAAAAGTAACCACCATTGCCCTTGATGTATAACTTTATACAAAACAAAACTAATAATAAAACTACACTAATAAATGTTTTTCTTGTATTGAGATTTATTTTCTGACATTGAAATGACCATTATGCGGGGCTTATTTATAAAAATAATAAATAAACAAATATCTCAAACAATTACGATGCAGTGATTTTGTAATTATTTTTTACTGGCTTACGTGATCCACACTCACGTAAGCCTTTTTTTCTTTTTTTTTTCTTCCTTGTTAGATTTTTTTTTGTGACATTGTCCTGCTACTGTCTCTCCATCCCTCACGCTCCCTGTGTGTGTGTTTGTTTGCGCGGGCCCTCTAGGCAGTGGGACGAGCAGCTGGACCCCCGGCTCAACGCCAAGCAGAAGGAAGCCATTCTGGCCATCACCACGCCTGTGGCCCACCCGCTGCCCCCTGTCCTCATCATCGGCCCCTATGGCACCGGCAAGACCTTCACCCTGGCACAGGCCGTCAAACACATCCTCCGGCAGGACCACAGCAGGTCAGAAAATAATGTCCCATGCTGATAGTCATGGGAGTGTGTGTGTGCGTGCGTGCGTGATTAACATTTCCATTGTAAATTTTGGCAGACACTTTAGGTCGATCTGCACCCAGTGTGTTCGCACGCATCAACACATCAGTATATCATGTGGTGCAAGTGACCCACAATAACCCTAGCCTGGGTTCCAGCCTGATTTCGCTGCGTTCCGCACCTCTGAAATGCCACTTGGAAAATTAGTCTTGCCAGATCTTGCTTGACTTGCATTTCCATGTTGTTTCTGTTTGGATGGTTTCAAACAAGGAAGTTAAAAAAGGTAACGCACATCCCCAACTGGTGCTGAGCCAAAAAAGGTAACGCACATCCCCAACTGGTGCTGAGCCAAAAACTGTAGAAGTACAGCAAACGTAGAAAAAAGGAGAATGGGCTCGCAACTCACTTTAAAGTGCTCCAAATTTTATTTAGCGACAAGGGTAGAGCAGCGACGTTTCGACCTGTTCAGGTCTACATCAGGCATTCTCCTTTTTTCATGGTTTCAAACAAACAATAGTAACTGTAAAAAGACAGTGGCGACGCGCTTTGATCTTGCGTCTCATGCTTCGCGCCTCCAATAGCTGTCGAACAGAGATGCCAATAGGCATCTCTGTTCAGCCGTAGCATTGGGAGTCAACAGGAGTGTCACTACTCTACCTAATTAGTACTCTATAGTACGAACGTATAGTACTCTATAGTACGAACGTGAACTTGTTTTTTTTCCCCCTCAAACAAACCACAGACCAATCAGAATCCTCTGCTGCATTTCAACCTTATATGTGTATAAGGCCCACAGGTAGGCGGGGCATATGGTATGCCCCGCCTACCTGTGGGGATGGGCTCCTGGCCAGACTGATTTGCGAAGTGATATTTCATATGTGCGGTAGAGTCCTTCACGGGTCCATTTTCAAGGAACCGACTCGATTCATACCCGAACGTAATCGGAGCCGCTCCGCTTTGGGCCCGCTGCTATAATTAACATGACGGCTCCGGACCGTTGAATGCCCGGGATGATTTAAACCGGCTCCGAGACGAGCCCGGTGCTATTGTTGAAATGATGGCTCCGGACCGTTTAAAGCCCGAGGCGATGCAAACCGGCTCCGAGACGAGCCCGGTGCTATTATTGAAATCATGGGTCCGAACCGTAAATGTCCGAGTACCCGAAATGTCCGAACGCTTTAATGAGTTCTACTAGTATATTATGAATAAGACGGAAGCTTACTGTTAGTTGTACATGGTTGAACACCATGCATGTTGAACACGGACTCGACTCACAGCATAGAAAATAAATCCACGTCGTCTTTAGATGTTGAATCCCAGTAGTAGCTGTACTTTTCTTCTTAGCCATCCACCATTGTGTGTGAATAAAAATAATAATCCATAGTCAACTATTATAACTGCCGTCTCGTGATGGTAGATCACACAATTCATGTCTCCGTTGTGGAAGAGTGGTTTCTTTTTTGTTCTTGTGGTCTCTGTCGCACCAGCAGCAGACCATAGTCTTTATTGCTTATCTTAATAATTATTATTATCACGATAGTTAAGTTGTTGCCGTCTTCGTGTGTGTGTGTGTGTGTGTGTGTGTGTGTGTGTGTGTGTGTGTGTGTGTGTGTGTGTGTGTGGGTGTGGGTGTGGGTGTGGGTGTTGTTGTGATGATGACGTATGCAGTAACTTCCTGCTATGCTAAAGTCACGTGACTCAATGCTTGCCTCTCACTGGCCGGAGGAGAACAAGGGGGGATGACGAGGGTGATTGACAGCTGTGGCGGCCAATCCCCGGGTTTTGGGTGTAACCCGAGGTCCGAGACGCCCCGGAACCGGCCTGATTGTACCCGGGACATGCAGGGGACATGCAGGAACCGGCCTGAACGAACCCGCGACATCGCGGAACCGGCCCGTTTGTGCCCGGATGTCATTTCTTGTAAACGGAACCGGAACCGGCCACGGGCCGGGTCGGTGCTCGGGTTTTATCGGGTCTCGGGTTAACCCGAAGTACTCTAATGTGCGGCAAGCAATCAGACTGGATTCCAGGCTACATTAATTTGATCAATTCAGTTCGGTTACTGTAGTGTCTTCTGTGTGAATAGCTCAAATTTCGTTTTAGTGTATCTTGCACACTGCAGAGAGACCAGTAAATCCATCCAGTAAATCTATTTAGAAATGTATGCCAGCATGTCAGGCCCCCTTGACTAGAAGAGATTGATTTTTCTTTTCACAAAGTTGGAGGTATATATGTAATGAAAACTCCAGTGAAGAATGAACAGCAATGCAATATTAATTTCAAACTTTCCAACTTATGTGTTTAAATATTCCATGTTTGGCATGCATTATAGATGTGTTAAAAGCAGAGACAAGACGTGGTGACCCCTGTAGACCTGTGTTTGCCTGGCCCTGCTTCTCATGGTGTAACATGGGGATGTACAGATCACGGTCAGATACACCCAGCATGGCCCGCTTTGTACATATTCAAAGCGGGCCACAATTCCCCACAATCTGTCTGTGCCGTATCCCGCTCGATATTTAAATGGAAAGCACTGAATTATTTCTGCATTGCAAGTCTTATTTTACTAAGCTTATGAACTACTTTGCTTTACGTGGCCTTATTACTAATTCATTTTGCATTTTTGAAAGCTATTCAATTGTCAATATCTGTATATTCCACATGAAAATGATGGTAGATAAGACCATATTATTTATGTCAAATGGATTCAAAGCATATGATACAGAACATGGGCAAAATATGAGAGAAATTGATGAATGACCATTAAATGTTTGTTTGATTTTTCCAGTGCTAAACAGTTGATGTATTCTTCTCACTGAAGCTTTGTTCTGCTGTCCTCTGTATCTCTAGGGTCCTGATTTGCACCCATTCCAATAGTGCGGCTGACCTTTACATTAAGGACTACCTTCATCCGTACGTGGAAGCAGGCAATCCGCACGCTAGACCTCTCAGGTAAGGGCGCGGACACAGACACACTCTCTGTCAGTCTATGAAAATAAAAGGGGCAAAGGCGGACTGAGAGACTGTGAAACTTCATGTCGGTTACACAAGCCAATGTTGGCATCAGCGGCCATTTTTCTATATGTATCAGATAACACATGCACAGCTTCCAGCATTTATATATGGACGAACTGTGTTTTTCACGTTTAAGTAATGTTTGTCCTGTAAAATAATGTAAATGGAACCAATATGTCTTTTTTTAATCATTTTATTCTGTTCCTTGATTTGAACAACAATCTTTTGCCTCTGCACAACTTAATACCAAGCTCACGTTTTCGACCTAACCTTTTCTGGGCCATCCTCAGCGGATGTGGTGCCAGCTAAGCCCAGCATAGCCTGGAGGATTCCATATGACGCCTCACTGATCTCTATATACATCAGCTGAATTAGCCTCCTGGTTAGACCCCTTGGTCAGAGCAGTCCGTCTCTGTTAAACTGCAATTAGTGAATGAATGGGCTTCCGTTGCCCTGAAGCCACACGGCTGGCAGACGTCAGGCTGCCTGCAGACGTGGCCTCCAGAATGCTAAACCTTTTTGTTTGGCCTCAGGACACGCACGCGCACACCCATACATCCAATCCCCACTTCTTCTTAGACTGCATCAGTGATTCCTAATTACAATGCTGCAGATCCTGTGGGTCACAAAACAAAAAGGAAACAGTCTGTCTCTGACCTCTTGTGTGTGTGTGTATGTGTGAGAGTCTGTGCTGAACAGCAGGGAACAAATGACTTGTCTTGCATGAGCGGTCAGTGCACTACCCAGGAGTTCTGGTGTGAATCCCTCTGTAATCACACACCCAGACCCTCCTGTCTGGGATAGAAATGCTCTTAAGGAACAAATATGACAAAGAGGTTTGGTTTGTGTAGCTACCCATGCCAAGATGTAACTCAAAATATTGGATAGATCTTCAACACTTGCACCCAGGAATTTACATTGGTAGTGCAGTTCTCCTCATTCCCTTCTATTTCATTCACCTCTTTCGCACATGAACAGATTATTTTTCATTCCAAAATCTAAGCCCAGCCCAGCAAGCTTATGCTATGTTGCTATTTGCATCATACTGTATGTATAGTGTAAGGGATTTTGGGAGTGTTGGATATGTTTCTTGCTCAGTACTGATTATAGATTCAGTAAATGTCATTTTATTCTATGATCTTACCAAGGAATTAATTGGAATAGTTTTTCAATACTGAGAGTAATACATTTGTATTGATCGCTCTCTTAAATGTAGTATAACCCTACTGTCCTGGATCTTATTTTCCATCATATTCTGTCTTTTTGTCTTTCCAGGGTATACTTCCGAAACCGCTGGGTGAAGACGGTTCACCCGGTGGTTCAGCAGTACTGTCTAATCTCCAGCACACAGTACACTTTCCAGATGCCCAGGAGGGACGACATCCTGAGGCATCGTGTGGTAGTGGTCACCCTCAGCACCTCCCAGTACCTCTGCCAGCTCGACCTGGAGCCTGGTGAGCTCACAGTGCAATCTGTAGTGTTCATTTAACTCTTTGAGAGTCCAACTCATACCTGGGCATTATGCAGCCCTTTGGCTCATTCTGACCGGCCCGTGAAAGGGTACTGTGGTTTTCAACCAGTGGTCAGGGACCACCAGTGGTTCTTATGAGAGTTCCAGTTAAATATAGAAAGTTGGTTAACCAAATGTAACTCTTTGAGAGCGTAATGAAACCAAATGGACCCGCAAGGGTCCATTTGGTTTCATTTTTACACTCTCAAGAGTTAAAATATTCATCATGTGTAATAGCCCAAGTCTACAAAACTAGAGAAAGTAGAAGATTAATGGTCATTTTGATCTGTATGTTTGACTGTTTTGTTTCCCAAATCCTGCCTGGAATTCCTGAAAAGCAAAATAAATCTTTAGTTTTCGAGTCTGTGTGGTTAAAATGTCATCAAATGGTAGTCCTCTGGCTCAAATTGTGAATAAATAGAGGGCCCTGGTGTCAAAGTAGTTGGTGTTATGCTTACTTTTTATCTTGAAATTAAATTAATATTACGCAGACTTTAGTTTAGCCTTTAGTGTTGGCCCTCCAATATTTTATGTATCAAATTTGGCCCCTTGGGAAAAAATAATTGCCCAGCCCTGGTCTAACTCAAAGCAGGTCCTAATGGAGAGTAGAGTATACCCCACTCTCATTGACAAATCAGAAAAAAAATGCAAAAACATTGAGCAGCTTGAAATGTTGGAGTTTGAAAGCGCTTGTTGGAAATCACTCAACGGTCCTGCGTACCACCTGTTTCTAAATGTCACATAATTCTGGAGGCAGCAGGACGTTGTGTTATTGAAAACAAATGTGTAAAGATAATCCACTGCAGGGCAATTCTTCACAGAACGTAGGTCATAATGTTTACTATGGAAGATTTTTATGAAGCATAGTATTTGCCGATAAAAAGAGGATATTTCAAGCTTGCCGCAGAGCTGCAATGTTGGTGAGTTTAACAATGTCAATGCAATCAGATAGGACTTTTCATTCCCGCATAACTTCTATATCTATTTGGCAAAAGCAGAACAAACCACTTCCCAGAAACCAAGCAGAAAATAGTCTAAAATTGGGTTGAAACTATCAGTTGTTTTCTTATTTTAGTTTTTCATTAATTATACAATCAATGAGGGCTTTTATTTATTTTTCCTCTTTGGCTCTTTGTTCTGCCACACTATACCCAATAGCTGCTAATGTACGGTATACCGCCTTCAACCATGCTGTAAAAATAACTTGCAGAATTCTATAATGAGGTACAATCTCAGGGCCAGCGGAGATACTTATTTTTACCACATTTTCTGTTCAACATTGTAATGGTAATTCCACAAACAAAAGTCTGTTGGTTATTTTTTATTTATTTTTTTATTTTACCTCCGGTGTCGTTTAGCAATCTGGTCCCAAAAGATAAGACATGGAGGTACTCTGTGCATCCGTGAGCAAATCTTTTGATCAGCTGGGATAACTTTTGGCATTTGGTCCCCTGCAGGAGACTTGCCATTTCGCAAGCGAGAGAGAACTCATTTGAGTCATGTAAAAACGACACAGGAAAACAAACCAATTTGTCAGCTCAAGCTTAATAACCAAGTCTTAATGCGTCACCAGAGATGGCTTTGTCTCGTTGCTTAGGAACACCATCTGCCTGCTTCTAATGTACTTTACATCATTACCCCCTGCTTCTTCCTTTCTCTCCACATTCCATGCTGATGTAAAATGCCCAGGAGAAGAGGCAATGGGGAGTTGGGGACCCGTGGTGAACCCACTTTATAGTGATAAAGAAATGCCCCGTCCCAACCCACAGACACCCAACACAGCGTGGGCTAGGTTATCCTTTCTTCCTAATGATTGTTTCTTTTGTTCTCCCTCTTTCACGTTTTCTCTCAGTTTATCGTATTCTTATGGCCACTTGTAGTCCTACAGATGATTCCTGGGAGTACCATGGGCCATTCTTGCATCACTTGAAATGTGTATATAAACAAAATAAGATGAGCTACTCTGCAGTAGTATTAGAAAAGTAATAAAGTAATGCCGCATTATTCTTGTGGTTGTCATTGTGGTTTTATTAGTAATCTGGCAGTCCCCTCCTCACCATTTCGTATCTGTGTAGTTGGGGTTGGCTTCAGAGGCTGTTCATTGGTTGTTGTTCCTCGTCTCTCGCTTTTGTCTCTCTCTCCATTTCCCTTTCGCCCTCTCTGCCGCTCATTTGCCATGCCGTTTCATCCACCCCCCCTCTACGGCAGTGAGCAAACGTTTGAGCTTTTTAAATCAGGGGTTGAGCGTCACAGCAGCCCTTTCGAAATGTTTTGCCACAGGTGTTTGGCCTGCTTGAAAGATGGAGAGAGGCAGAGTTCTGTGATAAGGCAGGAAATTTTGTGGACGGTCTATCATTATCAGTCATTAAAAGTGTCATGCAGCATCCATGTTTTTCCACATAGTAATTGAAACTAGATTAAAACCTGGATGAGAAGACCCGTGTAATTTGAAGTTAATTTGCCCATCTCAGTAGGTTGGCAGCAGCTTGTGAGTTCAATGAATTGGTAATGAAATGTCAGCATGGTAATCAATGGGCTCTGCCTCAATGCACACAGAATAACTCTTCTACTTCTAGTACTTCCTTCACAGATGTTGGCAATGATACTATGAATGCTTGGTGTACAGTGTTTTTTTTTTTTTTTTTTTTCCCTCATTTATTTATTTATTTTTTAAGATCTCCATAACTTGGTGTATCAGAGGATGGGGTTTCAGATTATTCCTAATATTCTTGCTGCGGTAGCTGTTACCACTGTGTTGGTTGTGCATTTTCTGCTGGAGCTCATCACTCACACCTCTGTGACTGTTTACTATACATGCAGTGGCTCTCTGTGGCCCATCGCCATAGCGACAAATACACTCCTATGCTGGCATAGTATGCTACTATATGGGAAAGGAGAAGATGCTCCCGGGGCTCGCTCGGGCGGGGAAAAGCTGCAGTGACCAACCTAACCTGGGATCTAGGCATTGGTCTAAGAGTTTAATACAAAACTAAGGTTTATAAAGTATGAGTAAGCATTTGTTGAGGAATCAATAGTGATTAATAATTGACTGAATAATTGGCATTCAGATTCAACTGGATCATCAACAAAATAAATATCACTGTCTTAAATTTTACTTTATGGGCAGTCTAATCACCTAGTGACTTGATGATTGACACTGACTTGTCATCTTGGCAGGACTATTCTCTCATATCCTGTTGGATGAGGCAGCCCAGGCCATGGAGTGTGAGACCATTATGCCTTTCGCTTTGGCCAGCAAGACCACCCGCATCGTGCTGGCCGGAGACCACATGCAGGTAAGTCCAGTACATGGCCTTTATTATTTATTAAAGTGGGTGTTCTAAGGGTTATAAAGCTCCTACTGTTTGGAAGGGTATTCCCCTGCAAAAGTTGCTATCTTGGCACACCATCCTTTAGCTCTAAAACACCAGTGCTACTATAGTGTTGTTGCGCAGGAAATTTTAAAAGAAATCTATACAGTCCACTATAAGCAATGGAATCCTACACCCTCTCCATCATTTGGCTTTGGAAATAGTGATTTTATTGTCTCTAAAAGAATACCATGCAAAAATGTTGGCTGGCAAAGCGTGCACAAATTTATGGATACCGTCGTGGCCGAAAATATTGGCACCCAACAACTCCAAATGTCTGTTATATACAGTAAGTTGACAATAGCACAGCTATTGTGGTTAAATAGATCATAAGATGATATTTCTACAAATATTATATATGTCAATGTATTTTTCAAGGTAGGACTGCAATTTGAACCAATTGGTTAGAATGGCCAGAAAACCCAAAAATCTCAGGTTTTGTTTTCAAGACCTGAGATTGTCAGACAATGGAAAAACAGCCTAAAATGGAACAAATGTCAACCCTCAGTTCTGGGGAGTATTCCCTCAGATGGAGGTAGTGGCATAAAGCGAAAAACAAAGAAAATCTCCCATTGCTGCTGTAGCTTAAATGCAGCATTCAGGTAGAAGGATGAGAAATGGCACAGTGTTTCAGTATAGCCAAGGTGTTGGCTGCTTCACTGTATAGAATCTACACAGTGAAGCAGCACACACCAGATTACAGAAATTCATCTCGCATTACCCATGGTTTGACACTGGGAATTAAAACTTCATTTCTTCAGCTTCTTGTCTTAAAGACAATGCTGTACAGGCACAGGATTACCATTGGACAACAAATGGAAACCCCCACAGACTGCAAACCGGAATGACTTTAATTAGTCTCTCACTCTTGTTCCTTTTGTTCTATTTTGGAAACCAACCAAGACGTGTTCAAAGGGAAACAGCCAAAGTCTCCTGTTGGACTGTCCTGTTTTGTCCAGAGACAAACATGGTCTTTCTGTCTTTTGCACTCATACTGGGCCTTCCTCTCCCTTTATTTTTATCTCCATCTATTTCCACCCCAACCTTTCTCCCTTCCTCTCTCCCATGTCGATCTTTCCTTCAGGAGGATTCAGCCACTCTGGCTCTCTTTCTCTTTTCTCGTCATTGTAATGGCAGGAGTCTGCTGAATTGTGAATGAAGGCTAAGGCCTCCATTGACTGAGTCAGCAAGCTCATTACAGCTGACTGACCTTTCCCCCCTGCTGGCTTAAATTATGGATCAGACAAAAGACAAATCCATGTTAGATAAGCAGCAGTCAAAAGGGTAGCAGTAATTGAGTGTTTGTGTAGGTGTAGTGTAGATTTAGATTTTATTTTCATCAGTGTGTGGTTAAGGGATTGTTTAATAATAATTTGTCCATATCCTGTACAGGAAAACATGGCATATTTTGGACATTTTGGTTTGAATAGTGATTAATCATGATTATTGATTACATTCATTTTGAAGCTGTGTTTAATCTGATTAAAAATTGTAATCTAACACACTAGTAGTTGGATCATAAAATTCTGTCGCATTGTGGTCTGTTGTTTTTGGATGCTACACTGAGTTATAGAAATGAGAGGAAATGATGAGACTCAATAGGGTCTGACCTGACTGTGATTTTATCTTTTTGTGCTATTTCTCCCTTTTTCAGCTCAGTCCTTTTGTGTACAGCGAGTTTGCGCGGGAGCGCAACTTACACGTGTCACTTCTGGACCGGCTCTACGAGCACTACCCCGGCGAGTTCCCATGCCGCATCCTTCTCTGTGAAAACTACCGCTCCCACGAAGCTATCATCAAGTAGGTTTGAGCACTGAGAGACCTCACAGGAGATTGGCCAAGTTGGAACAATGATCAGAGATCGGGCTGACCCAGGAAAATGTGTTATTCAAAGCTTTGTTTTGAGGCTGCCAAATCTGTACAGTACAGTACACAATGCACTGCAGCATGAGTGACATGAGAGCTTGTAGACCTGCTACTCTACAGAAAACTGCTGCGCTTGAGACTCAAAACACGAATGAAGATCAGCCCTAGTCAGAGGAGAATGAAGGTTGTAGAGAGAATTCAGGAAATCGCAGGCCAGTGAGAGGACAATGTATTGAGACAAACAGCAATGGATAACTACTGTATGTTGTAAAGTGACCACTTCCAGATGTTGAGATTTTTTATTTTATTTTCATGAACAGCATGTGTTAATTGTGTATGAATCATGAATTGTGCTTCATATTGTCTCCATCTTCATCCCTTTCCGTAGCTACACGTCTGAGTTGTTCTATGATGGGAAGCTGATGGCGAGTGGGAAGCAGCCCTCTCATAAAGACTTCTATCCTCTGACGTTCTTCACGGCCAGAGGAGAGGATGTACAGGAGAAGAACAGCACGGCATACTACAACAATGCCGAGGTAACAGCAACAAGCACAAATATTCAAATTGATGAGTTAAATAACTTAAATGGTTTGTCACGAAACTTTAGAACCAGTCATGCGACAATTCTCAGGCTGGTCTGCCTTTCACGTCTGCACCGGCTTGCAGCTTTTCATGCCCCATCATACAGACCCAGGGACGGTCAGACCAGAGCCTTCTAGTGGGAGAGTTAGGATATTCCCGTTCACTCCTGTGCGCCAGGTCGCTCGTGCTGCTGGAGGAGCATAGAGCCAACAGCACCCCATTCACACACACTGTTAGCAACTGACAATCTCGCGATACGGGGGCGTCTCGCGAGACTGCCTGCAAGGCTGCTCTGAGTGCAATGTAGCAGTAGGAGTATGCAGAAATGGTTGGACTATTTAATCCAGCTTTAATGACTTTAAACCCCTTGTTCTTTAGTAGTAGTACAACATTACAGAGACTGTATTCGTGACGGGTTTGTGACGGTTGTCGTTTTGCATACGTACTTAAAATAGCTCTTATGTATAGTCATATACTCCACTCTGGTTTCTGTACCCTCAATATCCTAACTCTCCCACTAGAAGGCTCTGGGTCAGACATACAGTACATACACATATTGCTGCTTAATGGAGTGGTTAAGCTCAAAAATAAGTAAAATATATCTCTACAAGTATACATTTGCTGTCAGATGACAACATAATAGTTTCAGGTATAGAAAGAGGCTCCAGCAGGGCATCGCAATAATGTGAGTGTAATGCGAGTCAATGTGAGAATTTTAAGTATTGATATAATCCTGGGGCTAAACTATGAGACATTATGAATAATGCAAGATTGAGCAATGATAAATGGAATGTATTTATGTGGTAACGTACAAGAGCTGGTAGGGATGTTCAACACTATGAAAACATAGTCAACTGTGCAATTTGGAAGATGTGCTATCTGGGTGGAAATTGGCACATTATTTTATTGCAATCCCAAAGCGCTATTGATAATCTGGCCCAGATTATCATGCTCTGAACCTCAATAGGAAGGTACGGACAGGAGACATTTCTACGCTGTTGGACTCACTAAAGCTGTTGGGCCAACTAAAGCTGTTGCTCTAGATCACAGGTTGTAAAAACAGTCAAAGTGCATTGGTTGGGAAATACCAATGCCAGCTGCACTGCGCCCAGCACCGCTTTGTGCCGAACTGAAGATGGAGAGTCATATGAAGATATACTGTGGTTTCTCATTTCCCCATCTCTGCTTGTTTGTCTCTTGTAGGTGTTTGAGATTGTGGAGCGAGTAGAGGAAATGCGTAAGAAGTGGCCAGTGGCCTGGGGCAAGCTGGACGAGGGAAGCATCGGTGTGGTGTCTCCCTACGCCGATCAGGTGTTCCGCATCCGAGCCGAGCTACGGAAGAAAAGGATGCATGAAGTCAGTGTGGAGAGAGTCCTCAACGTTCAAGGTGAGGGCATCTTTCAAAGAGTACATGTCTGTCAAATTTGTAGAGTATATTATGAAGGAACATTTCCCTCCATGAGTTGTACCAATTGGAATATTATGATATGAAGCAATATTTACCAATATTTACTTTAGGCTGATTCCATCCATAATTGACTACTATATAACATTTAACTGGCAATGTCCTTTTCATTTCTGCCTCATAAATTAAGTTTTCAAGTGAAACATATTTTGGCCTGTTATCAAACACCGCTATTAAAAATGTTATTTTGACAGAAGGAAAGTGACACACTTTTGGTTTGGAGAAATGGCTGCTTTCCACAGCTAATTAACTTGCGCTCATGCACATCCTGACTACCACACGCGCACCACACAAACTACATTCTAGAGCTTACATCTTAAAGTCATCACGCAGACGTTTTGTGATCATACCAGGAGCCTAGGGAGCTCAGATAAGCCATAATTGTTGTTGCGGTTTATCTGTCTCTGTGGTTTTGTAGAGGAGATTAGCTCCCTTAAGCGTTTTTTCATCCTCACTGGAAATGAAATCACCATCAGCAACCTGGCTGATATTTCCACCTGTAGCAGTACAGGTATTGCGACATGAATAGCATAGCCGAAGTTTGCTCCCAGCAACTGCCTTGCATTCATGTCAAAAGCAACTTGGATAAATTCAATTCAGATAGTGTTTTAAATCCTGTTTCTCAACAGCAGCTTGGCATCAAATGAATTGCTATAAAGGAGATGTTTGTATTGCAGCTCTTAGCTAAACCACATCCTTGTTGCACTATGCAGATTCTCCATCCCCTACCACTGTGTTTCTAAATGGCTGAAATTGAGGAAATTAACATTTTAGAAGTGGTGCTCCAGAACAGAGTCCTATCTGTCATTGTCTGCCAACAAATGGCGCGCACACACAAAACAAGTTGTAATCTAAAGGTTACTATTGTAAATTGTGTCTGCAGTGTCTGATTCGATGGATTTTCCCCTGTTCCTAGGTAAGCAGTTCAGAGTGCTGTTCCTGAGCACGGTGCGAACACGGCACACCTGCAAGCACAAGCAGACTGCCATCAAGCGCAAGGAGCAGCTGGTTGAGGACTCCACGGAGGACCTGGACTATGGCTTCCTGTCCAACTACAAGCTGCTCAACACGGCCATCACCAGAGCCCAGTCCCTGGTTGCAGTGGTGGGAGACCCCATAGCACTCTGCTCTGTGGGACGCTGCAGGTAAAATGAAACGGGACTCCTTCAAAAAAATTGGCAGTACATTAAAAACCACTCAGAATAGTGGTGTGTACCAAAAGCAAACTTGGGCATGAGTCATGGTGACAAGTTGCCTTGTTCAAGGCCATATGACATTGTTAGAAACTGTTTAGACAGAGTGCCAAGCTGTACTCAAGTTCTACAGTGTCTGGCAGGTATTATAGACACACCAAGACTACTCCAAGTAGTATTAGCTTCAGGGGTGGAGTGCCTGGTAGAACAGTTGGATTCTACCCTCTAGAGTCGGTGTCAACATGAACCCCCCTAATTGCTCCAGATGTGCAGGTTGGTTACACCACTCTGAGGAGCAGTGCCAAGGTTAAATGATCTGCAAGTGTTTCCATTTGTCTCCTCTTTAAAATGGCTTGCTGTATCTGTGCTATAAACTCAATGATACAGTTATAAAGGACTTTGGTTTAAATTAATATCAAGCAGCAGACCCAGCAAAGTTGGGCTACGTAGCCTACCGGTATATATCGACTTTCACCAATGTGTTTACTAGTTACTTGTGTACTGCTCACGCACAAGTAGGCCAAGGCTTACTTGTTACGCACCATGCAAGTCTACCGAGTGCTGATCTAGTTAATTCTGTAATTATCCACAGCCCTGGTGTTTACTGTGTTATGATCCTCCACATGTTGAATCGGAGCTGGCCAGTGTTGCTTTATACAGCCAACAGGAGGAAACATTCGGAAGTGCTTCCCCATAGTACACACATTACTGTGTGTCCACAATATTTTCCCAGCCCTCATCTCGTTACAGCTACTGGCTGGCTGATGCTTGTTCGGAAATGTCAGCCTGGGCAGACGGAGCAATTAAATTGTCCAAAAGGAGCCGGTTTGTTGTTTGCCCAAGACTGACCTCCTAGGGTAGACAGACACAGGCATACATGCATACATGCCCACGCACAAACACTACACTGAGACATTCTAAATTGCTTTTTCCTGACCATGCCTAACTGAAAAGCCCTGGTTTTGTTCAACCCAGACATCTCTTGATTCATATAAATTTGGGAAGAGCTATAACAAGGTTTACTTGACCTGTCCCCACTCCACAGATTTCAGTTATACCACCTTTATTTCATTTATACCACAGCCTGAGGGGATTATTCATTGGAATTGTACATCAAACAACTTCAGCACCAGACCTGCTGCTAGAAAAAACATTTTACTGAGATGCTGGAAGCCTTTGAATGTGCCTCCATATTTAAAACGAGGAATGTGCTTGAACTTAGTGAAAAGCCACGTAATGTCAACAAATATTTCATATTTGGCACAAAACAATAATATTGCTTATTTGGAACAGAAAAAAAGGAACAAATTTATCACTGTCTTGGAATGAAAGCCATCTCAGCTAGAGATTGACTAAATACTCTTTTTTTCCTCTCTCCTTTTTGTGGATTTCAACTGTCTTCAACTGTCAATATGTACGCACAGGGGTATGCAGGTTTTTTAAGTACAATATGTGGAGTAGGGTTCGTAGGAGTATGAATGTTTGATACATTAATGTATGTTTCTATAGCATTGTCTCGCTTTAGGGCGAAGATTCTCTCAGGCTGATTAACTCTCAAGAGGCTAAAATAGCTCTCACAAGTCACAGCAGATCAATTAAAATGGACAAGCCTGCACACGCGCCTACTCACACACACACACACACACAAACACACACACACACGTGCGTGCGCGCACCATTCCCAGCTGGCAGCATCAGGGAAAGACGGCAAAAGCCACTCGAGGTATAAGGCATAATGCTATGCATTCAGTGTTCTCCAGTCTATTTTGTTAGAGGCAGAATGTCTCAAGTGCCACATGTTAGGCAGACTACTGTAGTATAGAGCACAGGCGTCTGATGTAATTTACACGTCGTAATGGGGTCATTTTTTTGTGTTTTGTTTGGTTTCAACTTAAGGTTTTATGTTTTCAACAATGTTTGTTTTTAAAAATGTCACAGTGAAGACGGTGATAATGAAGATAAATTAATGTTTCTTTTGTCACTGACACAAACGTCACGCTATGTACAAACCTTTTGCTAAAAACATCCTCCGCTGCTGTGGAATTTCTGCCACAGAAACCATGTTTGGCTTCTTGTTGAACTCAATATGTCAAACTGTTCAGATATGGTGGCAATTTGGTTTGCACTGATGGATCAGCGGTTGCTATTATTACAGGGGGTACTGTATGCTACGACTTATTTGTTGAAGTACGCTATATCATCACCAAATTGATATGGCGTACCTCTGCCCTATATGCTGTACAAGTCCACCGTCGATCAGATACTGCATGTTAGGTACTCCGATGTGTTGATGAAAGATATCATCACCAGACATATATACCTCTGCTGTACAAGTCCACCATTGCTCATGCCATGTCTGTCATTTCTGTCTCATACACATACTGGGTTATTTGAAAAGGCCTATGGTAGTTAGAAGCTTGCATGTCAGTAGTTTGAGTGGCATGAAGGCAGAGGATACTTTGATGTCAGTACTTTGAGTAGAGCGAAGGCAGAACAAAGGCCCATCTTTCAATCATGCATAGCATTTCACATCCAATTAATATCTATTGAGGGTCTAAAGGGCATGTCGGTCATACTGAACACAGAAAGCTGAGTTAATCTTTTAGGATGTATTCGTGTAATGCTTTAAAATGTCACGTTCAATAAAATAAAGACCACATCCATCTTTGATTGCATTGAGTGTTAGTCCGAAAATGGAGGAATGTGGAGTCCGCAATACTGTGGACAAGGTACAAGGACACTTGTACCTTAAAGCACCACTGTACATGGAAAAAACATGGGAATAAAATGTTTTGCTTCACAAGATGGCAGACATTTAGAGTGACTGTGGTTGAACTGACATGCAACCCCACCCACACACCACCTCATGAGCACTTTGCACAGAGCATATCGTGGACCTGCCAGTAAGAATCATGTGGCTCAGTTTGAGCTCCAACATTCTACTCAAAGAATTGGAAATGTAACTGCATTACGTATCCTGCATTACACAATATGCACCTGATGAACAATTAAGCCATTACACTGAATAAGCTGTTTTGAAAATAAGCCACTTACCGAACAGACTGCAGCAGCCAAAGCGAATTGTCTGGGCTAGTATTGCCAGTGAAGAGGTAATGTAGGTTGTTTAAATGCATCTAGCAATCTGATTCATTATCGCACTTAGCGCGGTTACAGAGCGCTGTAGCGACCATTCAGCCAAGAGCAGTTAAACGTAATCTTGCAGGTGGATGCAGTAATGGAAAGGATGACAATTTGGATAGAGCGAGGAGATTGGAATGAGCCTCAAGTCTTCAAGGTGTAGCTTGGAGTCAGTTTGACCAGGGGATTTCAGGCCAAGGAGCACCTGGCTCATGGACGGGTGAAATCTTCCATTCTTAGATCTCGCTAATGAGTCATCTCTGTTTAGAAGTGTCAATGTTCTAAACTAGAATTACAAAATCGGGACAGAACTTCTGATCTGATCAAAAGCCATGGCGCATGTTTTGCTGCGTGAGGAGCAAAAGAGCTCTGTCAAAATCAGGAGCCACTTATACTAAGCAATGTGTATTTTAAGTACAAGAGTAGCACTGAGGACACCTGGACCCATGGTAAAGACCTATCAGAAAACAAACACATGGACAGCTGGTGTGCGAATGTGTTGGGGTGGTACCGTTACGTCTGAATGAAGCCACAGCATTATTTCATGCCCTTGTTGTGGCTGTTGAATATTCCACAGTGTAACTTTAAGCTGTTCCTCACAGGACCGCTGTCCAACCACACCCCCGATTTTCTGTAGGGAACAGTTATGTCTATTGAAAGTTTACCCTTTACCCTCCACTCTCCATTGTGTTTTTGGTCACATCCCTGGCATGCACCCTTTACCATCTGCGCCCCATCCCATCAATTTGCCCTCCATCTGCTCCCATGCCATCCTATCGGTTTGCCCTCCAGCTCTCCTCCATGTTTCTCCCATCATATTTACCTCTCCTCTACATCAAGGGGTTTCAAGACCTCCACAATGACTTCTATTTTGGCCCCATTTCAAGTTATTCTGCCTTAGGCCCAAACCGCACCAATGCAACTCCTTGCGACTGCCATTTGGTTTGCAAGTAGTTGCGACTACAGGCCACTACTTTCAGCTGTTTGGTTGCAAGGAGTTTCATGGCGAATCATTCGAACGGAGTGGGCCTTAGAATGTGAGATCTGAAAATGTTTTGGTCTCAAGTAAAACTGATCATGCTGTGGATCCCCTAAAACCCCCATCTCTCAGTGACCCATGTGGATCTCACCTGCAAGGTGCCCAGGCTCACATTAAGCAACGAACAGCTCAGGAATATTTGTTTTGTTGCCTTTTTTTAACAGGAAGTTCTGGGAGCACTTCATCTCCATCTGCCACGGCAACTCCAGCCTGCACGGCATCACCTTCGAGCAGATTAAGGCCCAGCTGGAGGCCCTGGAGCTGAAGAAGACCTACGTCCTCAACCCGCTGGCCCCGGAGTTCATCCCCAGAGCCCTCCGACCGCTGCTGGCGCCCCACCCCGCCCACATGGCTGCCGCCGCAGCAGCAGCCTCTGCCGTGGTGGCTGCGGCGGCGCCTCCTCTCCACCCCCATCACCACGCCCCGCACCACCACCACCATCCGCCCCATCCGCAGCATCCACAGGCCGCTTCCAGCAAGCAGGGGCCTCCGCAACAACAGCAGCAGCAGCAGCAGCAACAACAGTCACCCCCCAAGGTAAAGTGTGTATGTGTGTGGACATGGAGAGGCTAAGGGAAGGGAAGGAATACATGAAGGCTCGGCCCAAACAATACTTGGACCAGCCGGAATGTTGCGACATTGAGGGGTCAGAAAACTGAGCTCTCGGGAGGGCTCTTGCAGCCTGAGAGAGGGACAAAAGAGGGACATTTCCAATATTTTCCTGAGGGTGTACAAATGTGAACCAAATGGACCCTAGCAAGTGCATTTGGTTCCATTTGTACACTCAACACAACTTGATGATGGAGCCACCATTGGACTGATCCTATTAAGTGAACGGAATTTGCGACAGCATAACTGTCTATACTCGGGCCCGACTATTATTTGGGCTGAGTCTTCCTGTTACCAGGGGAAGGAGACGTGACATTGACAGGAGTTGGTTTTGGTTGGGATTTGATTTTGTAGTGAGTAATGAAATGACAGCATGGTCTCTTATGCAAAAACTCACTGGGAATTCATATCTTAGGAAGAGATGCACACAGCAAAGAAACTACACTTTGCCATTATGTCACGTCACTTGTCACTTTTTATACGTGCATGATAGCTACAGCCTAAATCTATGCTAAAGGGAGGGAATATAGTAAGTTCCTTTCAATATAATAAAAAGACCCTGATGAGAATTTCTCTTTCTGCGGGTGTGTGAGTGTGTTCCTTCGCTGGGGTTGAAGATGTGTGTGTGTGTGCGTGTGCGTGTGCGTGTGCGTGTGCGCGTGCGCGTGCGTGTGCGTGCGTGCGTGCCCCCCTGCCTGGCCTGTGGTAAAGGTTAACTAAATCACCACGGCTGCCAACCTGCTGCCATCACCCACTGGGCTTAATGAGGCACAGCTCCGCACCATCATCCTGCTCACACACACACACACACACGCATGCACGCACACACACTGAGCAGCTGTTGTACAGTCTATTTTGTGATCATTCGTTGTGCCTGACACAAAGAAGCGGCCGTACCATATAGGGCTGCTCGATGTGGACAACATGAAAGATCGGCTAAGAATATTGCTGTAATGCATCTTGCGTTCGTCAGTGTGCTGCGTATGTATGTGTTGCATGTGCCTTGTGCAAAGGTCAGTTTGCAGGCACACCAGTAATGTGGTCTGTGCAAACTCGACTTGATCAGTGTTCACCAACTAATCTTACCAATGCAAATTTCAATTCCTTTGAAACTCCGTGACTTGCCTAGATAATTGAAACGCGAGTCAATGAGAAAAAGACGAATGTAGTGAATCATGCTGGGCTCCAGCCTAAAGAAATATAAAGCATAGGGAGACATTAGCTGTCTAAGGTTGGTGGAGAAATGGCGTAGGGACCCCCTTAGCCATTTCAACAAACATACCACCAGGCTGCCAACAGAGCTGACACTCAAAGCCTGGCTCTCTGTGCTTTCCGCCAAGTGAAGCGGAGACGACTCATTTTTGTTTTGCTACCTACCGGCTGTGTCAAGAGCACACAGACCCCAGTGCTTTTTTAATCATCCGTGCAATTGGTTGGGGCAGCCTCATTGCACATTTTATTGCAAAGTAAAATCCTTCCGGATCTTTAAACTCAAATCAACCTGGTGCTTTCAAAGCACTTGGGTTTATGCCAGCTGCAGCTGTCACAAACTGTCACAAACCCTCTCGACTGTAGCTGAAAAGTAGACGACAAAATGTAACCGTTAAACAATGGGTCCCCCTTGGCATTCATCCAGGTATGTCTGGCATTGGTGGTTGTTCAGGGAGCACAACCACCGATCCTGGTGGTTCCATGTCACACCTCAAAATGGCCGCCAACATAAGAAATTAAACTCGCTTCAAATTACAGCGGCTGGTGATGATTTTGCTTTGTTTTTGTCTGTTGTTGTTGCCTTTCCATATTTCTTATCACTTAACATATTTCTTATAACACTGTATTGTCTGGAATGTGTGTACAGTGTTTTTAAGCTGCTTCTCACCATACTGACAACAACACCATATGGTGTACTGTGCTTGATGCCATGTGCACTAAAATGTCCTCACCTCATTAATACATAGTTTTAGGAAATTACACAAATATTTTCTCAGGTGTATTTTGTTCAGACAGGAGTGATTACAATACCATCCATGTCACCCTGCCACATGCATTTTTTACACCTCCCCACCCCCCTCCACCTTCCAATGCTTTACTGGACAGAAAGGCTGCGTGCTACAGCCTACAGCGCTGTGAAATGTCTAAAGTAGATTGTTGTGTAAGTACGACTGTAATAATCAATAATACAGCACATGGGACACGACTCAAACCAAACTTGCAGGTTTATTGGGAGAGCAGCTGTGTGTCTTTTCATCTAACAGTCAACAGCTGCTGTACTGCCTGAAAATAATGGGCACGCGCTCATCATATGTTGCATGTGTTTGCATGTGTGCTGTGTGTATCAGTTCTGTGCATGCCTATTGTGCGCACACACCGGCCCCAAGAGAAGCAGATTGCATCCGACAGTTGGGGAGCCTAGAGAGAGAATTTAGATGTTGTCGTCTGCCGAGCCCCGCCTGGATTTGTTCTACCTTCAGCAGCTCATCTATAACTGATCGCTTCAGAAGTGCGCTCTTGAATTAGTTTACTCAGTACAGAGGACCTGGGCCAAACTGCTGGCAGGTACAAATCATGTTAGCTTCATGATTTGTACGTCTGCTTCAACAGTTTTAGCTCAGGGGACTGTCCACAAATCAGACATACCATTAGTCAGACCTGCGTGGCCGGTTAAGTTTCACCCATGCTGTTTAAAAATCATCCATGGCTCCCAGTGATGTTAAGTTAGGGATGGTGTTGGTAAAGGGTAATTCATCCTATATTATTAGACTAATTGTGTTTCAAACGTTCTATAAAAGACATGGCTATCTAGGGAGCCCATAAAATGTGCTTCTCTTTTGTATCTTGGAGAGTGTAGAAATGGATCAGGATTGATTTGGTTCCAGAGTCATAAAGTCTCATACGTGCTTCAGTTTTGGGTGATATTGTAGCTTTGATAGTGAGTCGAGGTTATCAACAGCAATGTGTTAAGGCCACGAGGCCTTAAGAGTCCATTTAAACCCCTGGTTGGCGCTGGCACAGACATAGACCAGTGCCCTATATCTCTTTCACTGCGCATTCCACATACATGCCATGTACAGGACGGTCTGTTTAAAAGCATGTGCAGCCTAAGTGTTTAGCTGCATACATTACATTTGTTGCTTTATTGCAAGCCAATCTTCCATATGGAAAATCTGCATAATGTATGCAGTCTTTCTGGTAATAATGTACACACCACTGGCTCGCCCAAGTAAGGTTCCCTCAATGTCCAGCGTATGGCCTATCTGTGTTTTTGTGCATTATTCATGGTGGTCGGCCTTCCCTTGAAAAAAAAAAAAAAAAAGCTGTTCAGAAAACCTTTCCCCTAGTTTCCATGACTGTGCGTCTGTCTATAAATATACCCTGTCTATATACCTGTGTCTGATAATACAGTAGTTGACACTCAAATGCAAATTCTGGCATGGCAGTTGATGAATTTCTCCTTTGTTTATTTTTGTGGCACCAGACATGCATACAGATGGAATGTTGTCTCCTCTTCTTTGGATCATAACAATGCACACTTTGGAAAAATGGCAGGGGTGTGAAGTTTAACCTTTGAATTATCTGACTCATAGGTCTAGATTAGTAAATAACCTGCAGCCAGTTCCATATATTATATGGAACTGACTGCAGGTTATTTTGAGAGATTATACAATCGAAAAGACAACCTACTGCCTTACGCCGGCTGCATTCAGCTGCAAACTCGGTTATTGCCTCTGCAGAGCTTGGCTCCTTGCTCTGTTGTGACAATCAATAGACATTCTTTGTTCATTTATACTTGCGTGTGGGCAAAATGACTATTAATTAAAATTCATATAACAGTGCATCATTGTTCTTTTGTGTATATGTTGTTACGACCACTGCTGAGCTTTTATATTTGTGCTGTCATCTCTGCCATACACTTCAGAACCATTTTACAACAATATAGTTTGGTGTGAGGAAGCCTTTATTTATCCTTTTCTCTCCCTCTTTTTTTCAATGATTCTGAATTCTTTGTCCTCACTAAGCAACCTTTTCTGTGTTCTGTCTTCCAGGGGAAACACGCAAACCACCCAGAGCACTTTCCACCTGAAGGATTTGGTAAGTGTAACTACTGAGCTTTAAGCAAAGCCCATCTAAGTGCAAGGCTAAAGCATCCCAACCAACCTAAAATACTTTTAGATGATGTGTGGAAACAAATAAAACAGCATTGATCTATCTTGAGTGTCGTTCAAAATAAAGGGAAAAGGAGGTAGAATATATTGACAGCACCACAGAAATGGTTGCACGTTTTATTTTTGTGTAGCAAAATAACATCTGTTTTATAATTTAAACTTAAACACTTAACTTAAACAACAGAACTGAACTGAAGAAAGGACATCCGGAATGAAAGTGGTGGGATTTCCTCACACATGTCCATCGAAAGGGGAGATGATCATACAGTAGCATGATACAAAACGTCCTGTCCACTCGTGTCTTCAAAGCGGTGATGTCAGGTCTCGTCACTCCACACACGTCTCATATGATGGCGCATCTTTTTTTCGACACGCCTCACAGCCCTCAGAGGTCATATCCCCACGCACAGACAGACACATTATCTCCGCTGCTTGTTGAGCTACGCCAGTGCCCAGATGGGGCTGTGAAGACCGAGGGCTGTCGGAGGAATTAGGCCCCGCACAGGGACAGGCGGAATTAAGAAGACCTTTACAGGTCAATTCTTGCACTTGAAGTGTTAAATTGGCACTCTGTTCACATCATAGCGGTTGCAGTGATGCCTCACATGGTGAAATGCAAACCACTGCAAGAGCTGTGATGATGA
Organism: Benthosema pterotum; assembly: GCA_039105355.1. NCBI lineage: Eukaryota > Metazoa > Chordata > Actinopteri > Myctophiformes > Myctophidae > Benthosema > Benthosema pterotum. Next base: position 18,407,509 of record CM076973.1, on the reverse strand, counting down.
ACTGAATAGGACGGACACACCAGGGAACTCGGCGAGAGCTTACCAGATTTTTTTTTCTTTAACTTTAGATGGAGCAGCAGAGACCTTTTGTTTAATATGACCGATGGTGTATCTCTTGAATCAATGTTGGCCGTAGCACTGCACTCAGAGTTTGTTCCTATAACGAACACATTTACTGTATACTGGTGCTAAAATCACCTTCCTACGCTTTGTAACCTTAATGTGTGTGTGTGTTTTTTTTAACACCTTATTTGCAGTCCAACCAAACCCAGCAGTACTGATGGGGAACCCCATCCGGGCTTTCACGCCACCGCTTGGGAGCACAACGGCCACCATGGGCAAGTCGCCCAGCCCTGTTCAGAGGATAGATCCTCACACGGGTGCCAGCATCCTCTATGTACCAGCTGTCTATGGAGGCAATATGGTGATGTCCATGCCCCTACCTGTAAGTCAATTACAGAGCAACGTGTCCATGCCCCTACCAGTAAGTCAACTGCAGATGTGCATGTGTTATTCATTGATATATATACATATAGTGTCCATTTATATATGTGTGTGTGTGTGTGTGTGTGTGTGTGTGTGTGTGTGTGTGTGTGTGTGTGTGTGTGTGTGTGTGTGTGTGTGTGTGTGTGTGTGTGTGTGTGTGTGTGTGTGTGTGTGTGTGTGTGTGTGTGTGTGTGTGTGTGGTGTGTGTGTGCTTCAGTTCAATGATTTTAACTAAAGTTAATCTGCTCTCTGACAATTGGTGTACTGTGAGAAAATATAGGGTGCTGTAATGATATACAAAGCTCATAGTCCTCCATTTCTGCTTACTTAAGGAGGCGTCCACCATGGATTTAAAATCTAATGTAAAATATAAATGTTGCCTAAACAACCACTCGGATGATTACTTTTCATACTTTCTCAGTGCTATTTGACTGCAGTACCAGAAATGTCCACATACACAGCCCCTACTCCCTTCTCACTACTGCCCCACCCACCTCATTATTATTCCCTGTCTCATTAGAATATGTTATGATCTGGTTTCAGTGGGTTTCATTGGGCCTTTATGAGAGGGGGTGTGGATTCTATGCATACCAATGACTTATAGCAGTCCTTTTCAACCTTTTTCATACCAGGGCCCACTATTTATTCAGAATTTGAGCCACGGACCAACCAAATGGACCCTTGCGGGTTTCATTTTTACACTGTCAACATTCAACAGCTACATCTGTTTAACCCACTGTCATTAAGCTGGGGACCACCTGGAACTCTCAAGGACCACCGGTGGTCCCTGGACCACTGGTTAAAAACCACTGACTTATATGGTGGAGGCAAAGTACTACTAAAGAGTTAGTACTACTAAAATTGACTACTACAATTTTAGTAACATCACTAAATAGAATCTGAGAGTGCCCGTTCATGCACCCCCATTCACGCACACATAGAAAATCAGAGATTTCTCAATATACAGTATGCCTGACTGTAAAAACACATTTTTTGTGGTGTAAACATACACCATGGGTGGTAAAAACACCAACATACACCATGGGTGGTAAAAACACCAAATAACTTGAGAAATGTATAATTCATGGTGGAGTCACTTTAAAGTAGCCTTTCATCAATATAATTCTCAGAAAGTGTATAAAGCAGGACGCAGCATCCATGTCTGCGGGGCAAGGTCCTGCCCCCCTGAATAGGACAGCCCTCCTACTGATGAAATTCTTGGTACTGGATTATTGTTCATAATACATGGTTTCACCTGAGATCACTAAGATTTAGAAATGAGCAGCCTGGTTTGCGCCTTCATATAAAATAAAACTCTGAGACGTGTTGACTTTCAGGCAGTGTAAGCCTAGTGTAACAGTGTTTCCAGGGCCACACACATTTCTATTTCCACCCAGATGTCAACTGTCAATTCATGCATATCCAAAGATCATTAATCTTTTAATGCTAGATGGTGGCTCCAGCTGTGTGCTAAAATTGAGTTGGTTGAGTAATTTGAACTCTGCAAGACAGCCATTTTGAATCCCCCTACTAGTAAGACGTTGCGTGTCTTACTGGCAAACGCTGTTCGCTTCCCATATTTCTCCATACAGACCCACACTTCTGTGGATCACTGATATACTGTATATAGAGAATTTAAGTTATCTGCGAACACAGAGCTGACTGAATGTATCTCAGAGACGTTTCAATGTCAATCCAATGACCCAATGTCCAATGACCCAATTCTACTCAATTATTTTACTAACCCATGTTAATTCTTCCTGACAGTTACCATGGCCAGGATATCAGAACCGCTTTGCAATGGATCATATCATGAACCACCAGGCAGCCATGGCATACAACTTTAATCTGCTGCGGGCTCAGAACAGAGGCTCCCCCATCCCTCACAGTGGTGTGGCCCACCCCTCTACTCTGGGGATGGGTCAGCCCAGTCCCGACAAGGAGCTCCACCCAGATTCTGTCAGAAATGGTGTGTCTTATCAATTACTTACCTTGAGGAATGTCATATCTAAGTTAAAAAAAAAATACACACATATTCAAATCACCCTCCTTCCAAGAAAGTTAGGATATGTGGATATCTTTGACATGTCCTGTGGCAAAAACTTCAAATATTTAATTCTAACCAATGTGTTGCTTGACTCGAGCTCAATTGATGTATTTACAGTAACTAACGTTGTTGTTTTTGTATGTGTTGCGCCCGGATTCTAACTGTGGTTCTAATTTTTGCCAGGTAAATTAGATGGTTGTTCAAAGTCAGAGCAGAGTCGTCTGCAGACGCCAGAGAGGAAACCCCCCGACATGAAGGACAAACAGGTCAGTTGTTGTATACTGTAGGCCACAGAGTACAGTTAGTGGACTTACTTAATGATAGAGATTAATTAATGATTGTGTTTTCATTTCAGGGAGATATAGACACGGGGCAAAGTCGAGGTCTGGACTCTCAGACAGACGGACTAGGAGGGTTTCCTAACTCACTCCTCCATAGAAAAGACCCCGCGGCAGGCCAAAGACCCATGAACTATCAGTTGGCGCCCCCTAACCCAGCTTTTGCCCCACACCCAGCTGGGGGGAGAGCCTTCCCCCCGCAGTACCCAGTCTCGAGGCTTCCCTACAGGGTGGGCCAGCCCCAGCAGCACCCTGGGATGGCTCAACAAAATCATCAGCAGCAACAACAACAGCTCAGCCCTGCCTATGCCGGCGGTACTCACAACCCTTCCTTCTTTGGTGGGCACATGCCTCCTCACAGAGGGTGTCCGTCTCCCACGCTGGACGGGTCAGAGTCTGGCGGGGCAGAGGAGATGGCTAGCTCCATGCGCGGGCCAATGGGCCACCAGGGAGGACACCATCCGGGACTGTCGCAGCCCAGCAGGGTCAACAGCTTTGGGGACGAGGGGCAGGATGGAGGCGTTGGAGATGGTATGGGTGAGTAGGGGATGGAGCAGGGGTGCCTACACATTTTTGACTTGAGATCTACTTTCAAAATGACCCGTTCAACAAGATCTACACATCAACAGTGTGATTATTCCATTAATGAAAACCCATTTCAACACTGTTATAGTGTTTAAATGCAATTATAATGAAAAAAATAGAGGGGGAGAATTGGAAGGTTTTCCTGTGTATGCTATTACTGACATTTGAAAACAGTATTTGAGGTTTGAGTTGACAGTTTGTGATGTTGAGTTTAGTCTCCAGTTCTCCAGTTTCTTGCACCCAAAACTAAGAACTTTCACGTTTTTTGTCCACAATTGGGAAAGGGAACTGGCAAAACTTTGGTCAAAATAACAATTATTCTCAATTTTCTAATTGTGTGGACTTTTTTCAGATGTTTAAATATAATTTAACTCTTGAGATTGTAAAATCCGTAAGGCTCCATTTGGTTTCATTTTAACACTCAAGAGTTACAGATCTATAAGGGTCCAAGTGCTGGGGGGGGGGGGGGGGCTGTCATGTGATCTACCTCCACGGCCTGTGTGATCAACTGGGCACCCCTGGGATGGAGCGTAAGCTGAGTTTCTCAAACATTTCGCAGGCTTTCGGTCAGGCAGGAGAGCAGCTGCCATCAGTGTGCAGCAAGTGAGGCGCGCACACACAAGTCGGACCAACGTGTTGTTTGAATAACAGGCTTTCGGACTGGGCCCAGTTAGTCAAACATCACAGGATTCGGGACGTACTCGGTTGTGTACTCAATTACAGGTTACACAATTACAATTGTGTAATCTAAACATAATATGTTTAGATTACACAATTGTAATACACATATTATGTGCTCACACTGTAAAATATAAGTATATACTTATCCTGTAGAAATATCCATAGTCCGATACTATATATAATGTGACCAATTTGAAGAAAACTTGGGCTTACGTTAAAATGATTTCATATAATTGGTTTTCTAAAAGAAACCCAACATTGGACAACAATGTCATTACTGCCATGTGTTTGACTTGGGCCTGCTGATCATCCAGAACTGTCTCTCTGTTTCTCCTCCCAGACATCCAGGGTTCCTTAGCTCTGGAGGCTCTGAGCCAACAACAGCAGCAGCAGCAGCAAGCCGCCAGGATGGGTCAGTGGGGCGACACGTCAGCAGCGCCTTTCCTCCAGGGCAGCATGGCCTTCCCTCTACCCCAGCAGCTGGCACACCTCACCCAGCCTGGCCTGGCCCAGCCTGGCCTGGCCCGCTTCCCCCCACAGCTGCTCCGAGCCACTGGCAACTGGAGGATGAGCTCCAGTGTGGAGGAGGAGCAGGCGGCAGCCGCAGCCACGGCCTCCTCGGGTCTGCCTTTCACCAGGTGGGCTTTAGATCAGATTACAGGCCGGGAATCCATTTTTGGAGCCTGTACAGCAGGGGTGCCCACACTTTTTTGACTTGTGAGCTACTTTCAAAACGATTGGCTCAACAAGATCTACACATTGGGGGGAAAAAAAATCCATTTTCAGCCCCCCTAAGAAAGTGTGAGCTTTGAAATAGTGGTGATGGTGTTACTCACTGTTATAGTGTTTAAGAATAATGCACTTATATGTTGAATTTAGTCTCTTGCACCCAAAGCTAATAACTTTCACGTTTTTGTCCACAATTGGGAAAGGGAACTGGCAAAACGTTGGTCAAAATAACAGTTATCCTGTTAACTGTTAACTCTTGAGAGTGTAAAATGAAACCAAACGGACCCATAAGGGTCCGTTTGGTTTGATTTTAACGCTCTCAAGAGTTACAGATCTATACATTTTAGGGGACTGTCATGTGATCTACCTGCATGGCCTGTGTGATCCACTGGTAGATCACAACCTACCTTTTGGCCACCCCTGCTGTGATATATATAAATGTTTGATGTTTTACAACAAACTTAGGTCAGGCCTAAATGGGGTACCTCTACTGCACTTCAGCTGTGTGGTTCCCCACCACAGTCCCAACGGTTTTCAACCTTTTTCATCCCAGGCCCCACTATTTATTCTGCATTTTAGCCACGGACCACCATTTGATGTTGAGTTTAGTCTCTCGGACCCAAAACGAATGATTTTCACTTGTGTGTCCACAACTGACAAAATGTTGGTCAAAATAACATTTTTTTTTTTTTTTTTTACATTTTCTAAACATGTTTAGAATTTTTAAACATTCACATGTTTAAATATAATTTAACTGAAGAGTTACAGATCTACAAGGGTCCATTTGGTTACCAACTGCCCATTTAGCTGTGGACCACCTGGAAGCCTCTCAGGGACCACTGGTTGAAAACCACTGCTCTAGTATATTGCTTTTTGTTTCATATTCATTGTTACAGCCATTTGCTGGACATTAGATGTTGACATCTGGAACCCCCTCAGGTACCCGGGCCTCTTGAGGGAGATGCCCCCCCAGGAGCAGCCTGACCCCAGGGAGCCGGCCGAGATGCAGCCCCCACCTCAGTCTCGCCTTCTGCAGTACCGGCAGGTCCAGGCCCAGGCTCGCTCCCCGGGCGACCCCTCGTCGCCGTCAACCACCACCTCCAACCACACTGGCCCCTTCCCCTCGGTTCCGTACTCCCACGACGCCGGTCGAGACCACCTCAACGACACCCTGCTCAGCAACCCCGCTCTCCAGCAGCAGCAGCACCCTGGGAACCCGCTCTATAATCCCAGTGCCTACCCACACCAGCCACCAACCCACTCCACTAGCCCCCCTCCCTCCCAGGTCAAATACCTCCTCCAGGAGGCCCAGTGGTCCCACGGCGGAGCTGCCTCTGTGGCCCCTATGCAGCAGAACCACATGATGGGGAACCAAGGCCAGGGCTTCCCCTACGGGCTGCCGGTCATGGCTCACCCCAGCAGGCAGGAGCAGGTCCACCTGATGCAGCTCCACCATCAACACCAGCAGCAACAACAGCAGCAGCAGCAACAACAGAGTCAGAGCTCAGGCCAGGAGTCATACCACCCTCTGTCCCCCAGAGCAGCTGCAGCCACTGCCCTGCACAATGTAGATGAGGTAAGGGCTGCCAAACATTTAAGCTGGAAATTTCATTAGGTTTCCCTTCGACCCACCTTACCGCCTTATCTAGTAGTGGTCAAAACTTGTTTCACTCAAAATGCACTGCAAGTTTGTACCTATTTTCAGTATTAAACATTTATTATATATACGGTAATAAATGTATGGATTTTTTTTTTTTTTATTCTCTTTGATTTTATTTTAATTGTAGGAAAAATACTCTCGGACCATAAACATGTGATACAATTTTTCCAAGTTTGGTAATCAGTTGTTTAGAGGTGGGAAACATTGGTCTTTCCGGTCAAACAAAAGCCCTTTCCTCCCACTTACTCCCACTTTTGATGTTGATGAAAAATGCCAGCTTTTGGAACCATTGACACCTTTCACTTGACATGCGTTATCACATCCCGAAACCCCATGCAAGTTTTGAAGGCCACTTTGCACCTGTCTTGAGAACGGCTAAATTCAATTATGCAAGTATGCATCTGTTACTTCTGTAACTAACTATCTTGGATGGCTGCATTCTTTTTTACCTGCACGGATGCTTTGATGGTATTCTATGTTTTGTAAATTGTGTGAAGTGGTGATGGACAAAAGCAGTTGGTTACCTTCAGAACAGCAATTTGTTTTCTTGGTACCTGTCTGTGATTCTTTCTTTGTGTGTCCTTGCCTGCAGTATGAACCCCGGGGTCCGGGCCGGCCCCTATATCAGCGTCGCATCTCTTCCAGCTACCCAGACGACTCATCCGCCGCCACGGGCCACACTGTCCTGTCTCAGCAGCCCCAGCCCTGCCCATCGGACCCACAGGAGCACAGCCACCCCCATCCTCATCCCCATCCCCACGCACAACATCCTCACGCCCACGCACCCTATGGCTACCCCCCGCCAGAGCTCTGGCCCAGCAACGGAGGAGGCCCCGGTCCGTTCCAGAACATTCCATGCAACGGAGCTGGCACACTCAGTCAGCATCGGGACCTCTTAGGTAGGTTTTCAGTAGTCAGTAGTTCTCAGTGGGGTCCAGGGACATTGAAAGTGGTCCAAGGGGTTCCTAGCACTGGTCAATTAGTTCTAACCACTTAAACACACCCTCTATTATTAGTAAAATGAAACAGAGTTACAAATGTACTTGGACCTATTTTATCCCAACACTAAATCTCTTGCAAATATTCAGCTATTCCGGCTAATTAGAAAACAATGTAATAAATTAGGAATAAAACACAAATCTGTGTGTTTGGGAATGCAGGGATAAATAAGACTGTTTTCAGATGCCAGCAGTTCTGCAGTTAACCCTTTGTGTACTGAACGCGTTTTGGTGTCCACATTATGTTACACTTTAGCTATTGAAAAATATCAGATCTACAAGCTCATATCGCGCCACCGAGTGGCGCGATATGAGCTTGTAGCTCTGATATATTTTTTTAAAAAAATTGTGAAAATGATGCACACATCTAAGAATATATTCTATTTGACACCTGATTGTAGTTTCTGACACTAGATTCTAGTTTCTGACTAGTTTCTAGTTTCTGTTTCTGATGCTAGTTTCTGACAGATTCTAGTTTTTCTGAAAAATCTAAGTTCCTGTCTCAGTGATGCTCAACATATTTCATGCCAAGGACCCCCAGAATTATCTATATTTGGCTGCGGACCCCCCATCTGAAAACGTGTTGTTCTAGGGATCCCCTAATAGCAACGATTTTTAGTTCAAAATATTTTCTTCCGAAAGAATCTATTCAAAGATTTGCATCACATTTTCACTATTTTTCAAAAATATCAGAGCTACAAGCTTGAGCTTGTAGTTCTGATATTTTTCAATAGCCCAAGTGTAACATAATGCTTTGAACACCAAAACACGTTCAGTACACAAAGTCGAAAATCTACCAGCAACTACCACCCAGTCGCAAAAACGGAAGAGCTATCATTAAGTAATCTAACATAGTGTATACAGTACATCAGAACATTGTTTGATTGTAGTTCTACCCTTTCTCTTTTCTAGCTTCTTCCAAGGCTCTCCGTCAGGCAGAGGAACAGATGAAGGCAGAGGCGGCGGCGGCGACAGCCCAGACCCCACACCCCCACTCGCTTAACTCCCTTCAGCATCTCGGACAGTTCCCCCCCCTCATGTCCAATAGCAAGCAGCAGCAACAGCAGCAGCAGGCCCCCACAGAGCCCAGCTCAGGCCCCCAGGGTCTGAGCAAGCCACCCACCATGTCCTACGCCAGCGCCCTCCGCGCGCCCCCCAAACCCCGCGCCGTTCGCCCCGAACAGGTGAAGAAGAATAGCGACCCGCTCTCCCTCTTACAGGAGCTGAGTATAGGAAGTTCAAATGGTAGCAATGGGTACTACTCCTATTTTAAGTGAGTGTCACCCCCCACCCCCACCCCCCACGATATTATTATTCTCAATAGAAGTAATAAAATGTTGACAAAAAATAGCAAAACTTTTACAAAAAGGAATAAAAAAACAGAAAAAATAAATAAATAGAAAAAAAAGATGGTGCAAAGTGCTTTTACAAATTGTTTCTATCTGTAGTTTTTGTTTCCCCACTTTTTTTGTTTTAACTTTTTATTTGTAATAGTTAAATATTTCTTCTGTTTCACATATCTGTGGAAAAAAATAAAAAAAAAAATAAACATTAAGTATATATAATGAATGCATTATTGGTATATATACATACTCATTATGTATATATGAATATATACTTATATTATGTACACTTGTATATGTACATAATGCTAAAAAAGTAAAAGAAAAGTATAAAAAAAAGTTACAAAAATAAAAGAAAAAGAAAATAAAAACATCCGGTTGGCCACTTAACTGCTAGTCTATTTCCACATGATGAAGTTGGTTATGTTGGATAAATTTGTACTACAGTTTAAGGTATTTCATTTCATGTTGGTTTGTCTTTCTCTTTTTTTCTGTTTTTTTGAGTGGACTTTATTCCTTGGTTTTCATACTACTGTTGTGGTAATGGTAAAAGCTGCTAAGTGGCCAACCGATACAGAAACTATATGGAACATTGTATAGAAGTAGATTTTTTTTTCCTTTAATCTGTACATATAAAGAAAATAAATGACTGAATTGTATGCCACAGACATTTACCTAAATTTCCTAGCATTTTCATTAGAATTCATTTTTTCCTTTCATTCACTCTCCGATTGTTAATCTGTAGACATCCTACGTATGGCAATGACCTCCAGTCACAAGTTTTATCGATTTCAACAATACGTGATTTCTCCTTTTTGAGTCGACGACAAAATCCTAAAGGTGTTGAATCATGACTCTTAAATTTACCGAATACAAATGTTGTTTGCATGTTGCTCTTTCCTTGACCTGAAAATGACACGGCCGATATCTACACCACGGTAGAAAGTGATGTCCTTCACCTCATTTCCACCCCCAAACCTTTTTCTTTCTTTAAAGGGGAAGTTCCCCCATTTTCATCATTCTTATGTCATTAGTATACCCTAGAGGTGTTGGGTGGACATGATAAAAAAAAGTTCCCCCATTCTGTGTTCCCAAGAAATGGAGGTCAGAAGAAGACCACTAACATGGTGAAACATCTTGATGACATCATCAAGATGTATTTTCACCGTGTTAATGGATTTCTTTAGGCGCTTCTGTTTTCTGAGAGCGTACAAATGGAACCCGTTAGGGTTCATTTGGGTGCATTTGTACACTCAGAAAAAATGTTAAAAATGGGTGGAATTCCCCTTTAAGGAATGGGTGAAACCGAGTATGGATCTGTTATTAGGATGGCAGTAGGATATTTCAATGAATTGTGAAGGTAGCACTTCATGGGGGATCTTTTGTTGACAAAAGATAATGTAAACAATGATCTTCACTGGTGACGTTGTCTTTACAATATCTGCTAGTGGTGAGGTTTCTTAATTGGATGGTTGGACTGTAATTGGTGTGTGTGTGTGTGTGTGTGTGTGTGTGTGTGTGTGTGGGTGTGTGTGGGTGTGTGTGGGGGTGTGTGGGTGGACTGGAACTGCATAGGGGGAAAAATCCTCAGTGTTAATTTAAAATCGAGAGTAGAGAGTTAACACTTGAAACATGATTGTGACAAGTTTATCATGTTTTTTTAGGAAAATTCTTTTAAAATATCAAATCACACAAGTCCAATCGCAAGCTTTTTGCGCCACGTGACACTATTACACGACGAAAAATACAAAAATTGCCGATTTGGTTAAATTTGAACTCTTGGCTTTTGATAGGCTGCCGTGTTGTTGCATCGTTTCGAGGGATGGCGGAAGTGAATGCAAGTTGTACTGAGGTCAGAAGTGTGTGTGTGTGTCATGATGGAGAGTAAAGATTCAGATGAGGCGAGTTGAAAGTGCCGTTTTGTCTTTGATGGTCTTTTTATAGTAGTCAATGTAGTCGTTGATGTCACATGTTCCAAAAATGAAATTACACATATTTGGTTTTGGTCTGATAAAGTCCTAACAAAACAAAAAAATGGATATATAATATAAATATATTTAATGGAAATAGAGCATAAACCCACTCCCTGGAATCTATTGCACTTGAAAAGTAACCAATTTAACATCTCTGTATTTGATCAGTTTCTCTGTCTGGTATTCATTGTACAGTTGCATTGTGTGTGAATGGGTGAATGTAAATGCATATTGTCAAGAGCTTTTGGAGAAATGCACCATATAAATGCACCATTTATCAAAACAGTCCAATGCCCCAAATTCATGTTCTCGCTCCATGCCATGTGTTGAATCGAGCTGCATTTTATTTACTGGTATGTCCTTGTACTGGGTAACCATATTGACATTCTGGTTTGCATATCAACCAGACATGCTTCTTATTGGAAGATGAAATTTTGTTTTGTTTTGTTTTGTTAGTTTTTTCCCGTAAATTATGGCATTTCCTTTACCCATGTATGCACTTCATGTTGATTTACCACCAGAGATGATCATTGAGGATCAAGGATTAGTGCAGGAAAAGCTCCCTAGATAGAAATCAAGTAATGGAATTGAAATGTACCAGTTGAATTTAATTTTACCACTTATAAAAAATCTGAGAAAACATTATCACAGATGAACAAACTCACTTTGTGTTGAGCTTGCAAGTCTGATGTTTTCAGCGAGGATGCCTAATTTAGAATGAAAACAGAAATTAAAGAGACAGACTAGTGTCCCTGAGGGACAATGAGGTCAAACAACTTTGGCGTCTAAGTCTTCTCACAGCTTTCCCCAGAGTAATAGTTTTATTGTCCCTGTTGCGGTGATGGTAATTAGAACATCTAGTCTTTTCATGATGCTCAAGTATTTCTAGAAATTCCATCGGACTTCAGAAAGCTAATATTTCATAACTGGTAACTTCACTTACTTAGTGTTTTGAACAATCAACAGAATAACAGAAGCTAACAGAAGCTATTTCTTTTTTTATGTGGAAATATAGAGGTCCAGATGAAAAGAAAAAGCAGTTTTCCTTTTTTTCTCTTTTCTTTGCTTTTTTGTCGTTTGACTTCAGTGAACAACACATACTTGTAAATATGCATTTTCTAGGTATTTACAAACAACATTTTGGGAGCACCTCGATTTTGTAGAAGCTGTTCCAAGAAGAGGTATATGCCCTTTTTAATTATGCAAATTCACAAAAGAAAAAAAAAAGAAAAATCTAGAAATGGACAACATGGACCCAGTTGGCAGTTGCAACATCTTGTAACTTTTTAGATTCATTTTGTAAGGTGGTTTCTGGCTGATTTGACAAGCGGAGAATTTTTGTTGCAGCTATATTTGAAATGTCTCATTTTACTGTAAAATACACATTTTAACATTATGTTGCCGGATTTCTTTTCTTTTTTTTTTTTTTAAATCACCGCTTCACTGCAAAAAATAAAAAATAAAGAAAAATATTTTAAGTTCACTGGTGCTTTGTGGTTCGACAATGGTTTTTTGGTGAAGACTATTTTCATTCTGTGCATGTTAAGACAACCTGGCTGGTTTTTATTCCTGTTTTTATCAAATGGTTTGTATTGATTTGTGGAAAAAATGGATAACAATAATCATACTTTTGTTCACCCTACAGAGTCAATTTTTTGATGTGTACAATGACTTGTGATATTATGAACAAAACTATTATAATATTTTACTAACATGTCAATAAATTATGTAATGTCATGTATCCCCCCTTCCCTTGCAATTATTTAGCAGGGCTGAAGCTGAGGTTGCTCCCTAAGTGTGTGTAGCATATTTTCTGAGCTTTAAATCTCTTGCAGAGAGCGGTGTCTCACACCCCACACAATACTTGTTGACTTCTGTAAATTGTGCAATAAAACCTCCCAGCTTTGTTCAGCTTTTAGAGAACTTTCTTTTTGAAAGAGAACTGGATGTGTGCGTGCTATAGCATATGCACACATCTTTCTCCAAATGATGGGCTTTGTTGGCTTGGTATTTGTTCTTGAGACGTCTCATTTGTCCGGACTCTTATTTCTTGCTATTGTGGAGTTATTTCTAAAGTTGAATGGCACATCCGAAAGGGAGCAACCTTTTGCCCAGCCAGTAGAGAGCACTGTGTTCAGCCTTCTGTAAACTCCGCATCTCTTCTATTTGCTGGTTTGATCTTCCTCTCTTCGGTTCTCCCCTACACTCAATGGCACACCTGTCATCCTGTCTCCAGTCCCATTGGTTCCTCACTTGTGGGTACAAAATAATAAATCTTATGTTTCACACTTCAGTTCAATTGGTGGTGGTTATAATAAAGGAAATAGACTGTGTTTCAAAAGTTTCTTTTTTTGTTTTTTTTTGTTTTTTTTTTGTTTTCTTTTTTTTCTCTATTAAAAGTGTTTTTATGGAAATTACTATGATTCCGAGTTTTTATTCCTCAAATGTGGTTCCACAATGCCAGAGGGAGTTCAGCACTAACATGGCGCTAAATTAATTTCGCTCCTATGCCATCAAAATACGGTAGGACATTTTTTGATATTGCCCACAATGCCTACTTTTTTGGGAACTAACTTTCCAAGGAGCGGCAACACCAAGTCATAAATACCTCCTCAGGAGACTGTTGTAATAGATCTGTTATTCTTAGTTATTCTATGTATAGTGACTCGTAGGAACAGAGAATCAGAAATAGTAGCAGAAATAACCGCCAGAAAGGATAGTGACAACCGTAATGTAGATGGCACCCGGGAGCACTATGGGTTGGTCCACCGGCCTGTGCCTACCATGAGAGACCTTTAGCAGGCACATTCAAGCTACAAGCGGAGCCTCAGCACCACCATTCCCCAGGTGCATAGTGCCTACAGAACCAGAGCGGCCAGGGGCGAGTTTAGGCATAATCATTAATTATACTGTATAAGTGTTCACTTAGGGCCACCACCACTAAGGGGGTCATCGCTACATTGCAGGGAGAAGATTCTTTTTCCAGTGAATCTCCTCTCCCATACATGTGGCCCCCACAAATCACATGCACTGAAACCGGCTGAATCTCTTTGCCTTTTTTGCTAGGCCTATTTTGAAAAACAAACAAAAAAACAACTGGCCAATTTACACTGACACATTGAGCTTGTAGGCTGGGAATTTTATTGGCTTTTGATATAAAAATACACAAAATCCCATTTTTGGCATGCATTGTTGGGTATAATAATAATATATAATGGGTAATAATAATAATAATATAATTGTTGGCATATAATGACCACAAAAGTCAAAGAAAGTCAAAGTCGCATGATTTGTCACTACGTTACCGCAGCGAAATTGGACCTCCGCTTTGAACCCATCACTTGGAGCGGTGAGCTCCAAGGAGCGGTGAGCTGCGGCTTGCCGCGCTCGGGAATCATTAGCTGACCACATGTGTGGTCTAAAGGTGTGTTTAAAGTAAGTTGATCTATCTACAAAGGTTTTTGAATTTAAGAAAACATTTTCCAAAACATTAAACAGTCAGAGTTAGTTTTTGTTTTTAATTACAAAGAATTTGCCATAACATACAGTGTAGTGTTCAGAAACATTCTACATTGTCGTGTTGCTACTTTGTATTACACACATTTCAAAGGAAAAGGTCAGAATATAGAGAGCAACTGTTTTGCCAACTACTTCAGCAGCCCATCTATTCATTCCAACGTCAGACAGCGGCTCTCCAAGCTATAGTTTTATTCAAAAGCATTGTACATTTCAGATTATCAAAAAGAAAAAGTATATAGAACATCTAAGGATAAGAAATAGAAAAGCAGTATTGTATGTTTTATTAAGGCTACTGCAAGTAGAAGTAAATAATAAATGTTACCCCCCCATATCTACAGATATTTCTGCAATGCCTTTGGTTTCCCTTGAGATTCAGTAGAAGAAACAAGTCTGAGACATTGTATGTGCACCTGCTAGGACTGAACCCTTTCAGAATGTCTGTCTGGGTGTTTAGCATTCAAGCACGCACACACACACCCCTGCTAGTGTGCAATCACTCCCACTAGACTCATCATGCAGGCCTTTTCTCATGAACCCCAATTGGATTTGGCATTCAAGTGTGGTCACGTGTCCGTGAGAGGAATACTTTTGGAGGTGTGATCTGTATGAATGTCAAAAGGCTACATTTGTATACTGAAGCTTAGCTGAGCACGTTCACTATTCTGTTAATTATATTTCAAAATGTGAAGTTTGTACTGCTGGTGGCAATATTATTGTTAATCATTGTGCATGTCATTCCCCGCCATGCGTGGTGACAGACCTACAGCAACCCTGGGTCAAGTTGCACATTGTAAATGATGCTTTGTCTGTTTTATGATGCATGATTGGAGTACACAAGGATAATTCAGTTTGCCAATCTGAAACTGGTACTACTGACTTAGCCAGTACATCCAGTAAAATCTAATACATGATCTTGCATTTGTAATTTCTTCAACAAAGCCTATCCATAACACAGAATGAGATAAAACAGGACACTCTATAGGTAAAATCTTCCCACACTTGATTATTGTGTTCGCACAGTAACTGTTAGGGTGGTGAACTTCGCCCCACGATTCTGGTCCACCATTCACACCTTTCTTTTTTTTCTTGCTAAATGTTTGCTCTCATGTTGAATTGGATATGTGATAAAAGCCAGTCACTCTCACGCTCTTAGTCCTTCCCATCAAATTCCTTCTGTCTCCTTCCTCACTCCACTTGCTCAGGCTCAGCGTCCATGCAGGTCTCCCAGGCGTTGCGGGGCATCTGTGGCATGGCCAGGAAGAACAAGGTGAGGCCTGCAAGGAACTGGAGGACAAAGCCGGCACAGGCACAGGCGAAGGACCAGGAGTAGTCGTACTCTATCCAGATGGTCTCGGTGCTCTCGATCATGCGCTTGACCGACTGCCGCATGACCTCCAGTGAGATGAAAGAGCAGATACCTGAAATTAGGAGGAGGGCAGTTGAGATGATGTGCTACTGGCAGGTCATGCTTGAGAGGGAAAAAGTATCATTCAGAGTCAGTGGACTGCGGACATGTCATGCCGTTCTTACCACATCTGTTTAGAGCAGTGGTTTTCAACCTTTTTGATACCAGGGGTCACTATTTATTCAGGATTTCAGCCACATTTGATGACGTTTTAGCCCCACAGACCCCAAAACTAAAGATTTATTTTGCTTTTGTCCACAATACCAGTGTGGATTTGGGAAACAAAACAGTCAAACACACAGATCAAAATGACCATGAATCTACATTCTCTAGTTGTATAGACTTGGGCTAATTCAGATGATGATGAATATTTTAACTCTTGCGAGTGTAAAATGAAACCAAATGGACCGCAAGAGTCCATTTGGTTTCATTTTTACGCTATCAAAGAGTTACTGTATAGCTGGTTAACTAACCTTCCATCATTTACATGGGGTTGAAAAGCCCTGGTTTAGAATCTCATGTTTAGCATATCATTCACATCAATGAATGCAGAATATCTGTCTGCCTGTCTGTGGGTTGGTCTGTAAGTTTATCGGCCTGACGGCCGGTCAGTTGGCCAGTCGGTCGGTCGAAACCTCGGCATTTCAGAAACCCAGTGCCCATAAGTGATCATCGCTAGGCATGCGTGCGTGTTGTTGTGTGTGTTTATTTGCTCACCTGCAAATGCATAAAACATGCCAGCAGGTTTGAGCAGGTAGTCCCTTCTTTTGCCTTTGCCTTTGCCGGTACATGAGCATAATACACTCAGAAGACCCAGAAACATGAAGGCCAAGCTGAAGATGGAGATGGCAGCAGCAGAGATGTTGTACTCTGAAGAGAAACAAGAAGAGATAGTAGGGTGGACAGTGTAAGTACAGGGAGGAGAGAACAGATCCGCACAACGTTTTAAAAGCTCCAGCAATTTAGCAGTTTTGCCTGAAGTAGCCTTTGTCAGGTATACTGTTCATCATATAGACACTATGATGCAAGAATAAGTCCCTATAAAGCTTATGCGTCGCATCAGGAGAGATAGACCTATAATTTTTTCCCTGTTGGCTTAAAGCCAGCCATCACGCTTACAGTAAAATGTTGATGAGGGGAATGAGGCTCGTCTTTGAAGTTAGCACACTCCATTTGGAACCATGCCCAGGGCCAGCTGGGACAAGCGCTCCTCTGGGGAATGGCAACACAAACCTGTATTTCCTAGTGGAAATTGAGAGACCATTTATTTCTACACCCCAGGGGTGGGACAAAACTCAAAGTTCCCTCAAGATCAGTCTGAAAAATACACAAGTGATTAAATGTGTGGGAAAACCTTTAGACAAAACCAGAATTTGTGGATCTGTTAACCTACCATAATATGTGCTCATTAACTTTTATATTGGAGGAATTGCAAACCAAAGTTGCTGTATAATTTTTAAGTGTCCTTTTAGTGCACTTGTAGTGCCATACTGCTTGTATGGGTCCACCATAGAAATGTGTTCTTTCATCATAAGGCTATATGCCTTGCCTACATAGGCTACTTAGCCAAATTGCTCACTCAAGAGTGAATAACGCTACTGCAGTAAATCCAGCAATTTACTGTACAGTGTGCCTTGGGAGCTAGCCATAAGGCTGTCTATGTTTGTATGCTGGATGCAGGGGGGTTGTTGTCGTATGGCGCATATGCTTAAATATCTCATAGTTTTCTTTGTAGCATTGTGTGTGTGTGTGTGTGTGTGTGTGTGTGTGTGTGTGTGTGTGTGTGTGTGTGTGTGTGTGTGTGTGTGTGTGTGTGTGTGTGTGTGTGTGTGTGTGTGTGTGTGTGTGTGTGTGTGTGTGTGTGTGCGTGCGTGTGTGTGTGCATGACTGCACATGCAGGGAGGATGCATCTATACACATGTACACCCTAATAATCGGGTATGACAGTATACTGCATGTGCTCGGGCCTAATGTACATTACATAGAAGCTGTCAGAGATCATGCATGTAAAGGGTCCAGCGTTCTAGCTGGGTTACTGGGAAGAAGATGTAAGGAAGGGAGAGGACTGGGGGTTGGTACATAACAGCAGGTCGACTCTACATGTGTGTTGGCTGCTAAAAAGCTAAACAGTGCAAGACATACAATCCAGGAGCCACTACTGTATTCATTGTATGTGTTGCACTGTTTTGTGCTGAGGTCAGTGTGCGTTCTTGATGTTTCTCTCTTCACTGTCCTAACTATAATATAAAACTATGCCTCTAGTAGAGACAACTAGCTGGTATAGTATGGAGATAACTGTACCGCTGGGTTGTTCTAGATTAGTTGAGGATGAGGAAACTGATGCAAGAAGGGCTTAAAGATTGTAAAATAAATAAAGGTGGAAGGATGGATATGGATTTACACACTTAACCTAGTTAATCTCTACTGTGTGTATCCCAAATTCGAATATCTGGACATAAACCTTTCCAAAATAAATCAAGATGAGTGTACTGTTTCTACCACCACCATACAATCTGTATTTATTTTTATTGTGACCAGTTATGTGACTGGCCTCAACTCTCGTCTGGGGAGATCTTTGTCTGCTGGCTAAGGATTAGGTTTTGACATATAGCTACTCTTACTTAAACAATATGTCTTTAGGTTTACACAAAATATCAGCAGACCATTTCCTCTTTAAATGTGAAATAATTTACGTTAAACGTCCTATGTCATACTGCAATCTATTCTGGTTAGATTTATTCTAAACAAGATACAGGAACGAAGAGTCATTATTTTGCTGTACATGGATAATGGTAGGTTACCCAAATAAGTCTATGCCTTAGGCATATGTATAAATCCATTTCATGAGAACCCTTCCACCCAGAAAGGTGCAATTATGGGCAATTGCAAGTGTTGTTGCAGCCACAATTTCAGGTTTTGAGTACAACATACACTATGATGTTGATCTATTCATCCATGACGTCACAGAGTCCCTAAAGGTTTCAATACGTCCAGAAATAGGCATGTTGATCATATTGGTGTGCAACGATTAGCTGTGTGAGGTGAGGTATGATACGACTCAAAGTCTAAATGTGTGAATACAGTAAGCCTATAGGGGCCAGATCTCTTGTTCATTCAAACTTCTGGATCATATGTGATCCCAATTTTACAGTACATTTTGACATTGAGCACTGATGTATTGGTTTTAACAACATACCGTACACTGTGTAGACCTATTTTGTGTAATCCATCCATCCTTCTGCAAACAAACTGCTCTTCCAAAAGTCAACAATAAAAAAAAACAGAAAGACCACTGGATGTGTTTGCCTATAGATGAAATGTAAATCAATCCTTACCTTTTTGTGTCTTATAATCCAGAATCTCACTTTCTTCTCCAGGAGTGAAGTGCCTGAAGTAAGTACAGTTCTCCTCTGTGAAACAAGAGAGAATTTCGGTTGGTTCAATAGTTCTTGGATTCATCCTTCTGCGTGATTCCATTAATCACGCTGCTGTATGCCAGTAATGCCACTAGTGCGGCTCGAAATCAATTAAGTGACATAACAATGTTCAGTTGATCACATTGATACACAGCATCGTCTGCAGGTTGCTTTACATGTGATTCTTCAATGTCCTTGTTGTCCAGTGTTAATCGTATTAGCCTAATGCTGGGTTGTCACTCTATCTGCCAAAGCAAATTCTGCATCATGAAAATCGTGACTAGTATAAGTGTTTCTAAATGTATTTTCTGTTTCTCATACTCGCTCCCTCTGCACACCAAAGGACTTAAGATAATGTTACTGCTAACATTTGTGACACTGGATCCTAGGTCCGTCTTTATTTAAGATACAGTACCATGGTAATGTTACCTTGTTGAATTTCTTCCATGCATAAAGTGCTAAACCTTTGGTATTTGTCTACCCACCCAAGCAAAGCCGTCCTGATTTAAGGGATCACACAGTGAGGTTGTGTGGTGGTAATTCTGTGTATTGAGAGGTCACACTAGTCTCTGAAGCCATGCCCAAAGTACCATAGCCTAAAAATAAATAAAAATCCTATATTTTTTATATTATTTTCTTATAGGATTAAGAAATTACGATAGGAATCGTATAAGAATCCTATAGGGCTTTCCCAAAAACCTTTTCGTATAGGATTCCTGTAAACATTTTGGGAAATTAATCCTAGGATTTTGTAACAAATCCTATAGGATTTTCCCAAAATGTTTTTGACTAAGGTGTGAAGAAATCTTTTGCCGGTGTGGAGAGGGGTTTGGGACTTTGGATTTACAGCGAATCCTCAACACATCATTTATCATGATCTATTTATTTCAAACCCTCGTCTTCAAGCTGATACACAAGCATGCAAGCTTGTGTACCAGCTTGAAAACGAGGGTTTCAAATAAATAGCATACCTGCAGCAGTTTGTTTTGATAAACAGAGAATTACATAGGCATACATACTATACATACGTACAGGCATACATACAATACATAAACAGTAAACAAATTGTTCATAATCGGTTCTCATCTATTCTCAGCTTGGAACACCCCTCAAGATGCTTTCATGTGGAAGCACAGATGTTGCTAATTAATTGTTACAGTGTCACATGTGCTAGAAAATGATGGTGTGTGCTGGGATACTAATAACCCATAGCCATGCACTGCATCTTACACATATGTATAGTATGACACTATTTCATGTTTGGTCTAATATTTTTAGATTATTCCACTGAAGTCTCAATTATAGAGGCACATGTAATGCTTATATATACATGCATACGTAGTGCTCTACAGAAAACATGAACAAAAAAGTACATAAAACCATATTACATTTTTCTGGAAAAATGTCAAGTGGTATTTGTTTCTCAGCTTAGTGGGAATATTTCAGTTTCACCACAATCGGTTACTGCATTCATTTTTTAAAATGATTTGTACTTTATTAATCTTTGGGTACTGCATTCATGATTTGCGTCATTTAGCACAAAACAGGCCGCTCCTGAAAGCTTTGGAAGACATGCAGAAAAGGTACTGTTGCACAGGACTCGATCACACAACACAATATCAGTCAGTCTATAGGTTGTTATAGCACCACTAATCTATGAAGCTGGTTTAGTTCTTTTCAACCTTTTCATGCTATGTTCTTCAAACATAGCACTCCTGGAAACTGGAAGGCTATTATCTGTAGCCAATCACGGTGGAGTATGGAAAATCTAGAAAAAATGGCTGTATAGAGAGGCAGACTATTTGCGTGATGTTTGGACAAAATCTGTAGGGTGGAAGAAGTACAAAACCATATACTCTCGATGCCTTTGGCCTGGTGGAGGCAAAATTATTGTTCAAATCTTTCCAAACTGTTGATACTCTGATGTACATATATGGAGAGAGGTGTTATTTATTTATTTATTTATTTATTTATTTATTTATTTATTTATTTATTTATTTATTTATTTATTTATTTATTTATTTATTTATTTATTTATTTATTTATTTATTTATTTATTTATTTATTTTTGTATGAGGACACCCTGAGAGTAGAGGGGGAAAAAGTACCATAGTTACTAAGCAACAAGCTCAACCGCTTTTCCTACCGACAATGGGCCTCATTCACTAACCATTCTGAGGAACAATTTCTTTTCACTTGCAGTTTTTTTTTTTTAAGATTCTGACATTCATAAATGTTTTCTTACTTGTGAGTTGTTTTCACTTAACAACAGAATTTACATACCCAAGAGCACTCTCGACATTGCAATTGCATAAACGTCATTTTCAATATGATTCAATAACCCCATAATCAGAAACAATGAATCTTTTCCTTTGCCCTTGCACTTTTTCGCCCCAAATTAGACATAATTTAACTGGTTTTAGTTTTTTAAAAAAGAACAAACATGGCCACACACACGTGCGAACACACGTGCATGTGGTCACGCGTGCATGCGCACACGCACACAGACACACACACACACACACACACACACACACACACACACACACACACACACACACACACACACACACACACACACACACACACTTGAATATGAAGTATATAAGAATGCCTTGTACAAATGTGTACATGTAGGTCGACTATTATCTGCAGCATAAAGAGTCAGTTACACATATTACCTACTGGTATATAAGGCTGTACATTTTGATACATTTGTTTGCCTAAATTATGCAATATTTGTTGCAATACAGCAGACCTAGCTAGTACTGATAGTACCTTTGGTAACTGCTTGGTAGAGGCCAGAGATAAGACAGAGTTACGACAAATCTGTTCACATTCTACAGTACGATTTATAATGGTGAATAATAGGTATTTTACAGATGTTTACAGAAAGCATTGGAGTCTGGGCTTACGCAAGTTTATGAACCAGATAACCAGGCTCTTTCCTGCCCCATCAATGTCTCAACTCTGCATATACTGCATATACTCTATGGCCCTGGTAGAAGCTGGCTATTTGAAGGCCCTTAACAACAAACTTGTGCATGTGCCCTAGGTTAGGTTACCTAAGATTAAAAAAAACATGTCAATAGTTCACCTCTATAGCTTCACAATCACCGGACCTCGAGAATGACACATATGCAAGCTCACGCACACGCATGCACAAACACACGCACACGCACACACATTAGCCACACACACATCAACAGCAGCAGCCCTGCACAGTTAACACAGTATCACTATTATTGTCACCAATGCTTGCACGTTAGGTTAGCTCTCTTGTGTCATTTCAGCCACTTTGAGCTTGGTGTTGAAACCTCCACTATATTTATATACTGTATGTAGTCTACATTGGGTCACTGTGGTCACACCTGTCATGAGACAATACAGTGTATGTGCCAATTTAAGCCAGTCAGTGTTTTATTTTATTTTATCAGTGCTATTGAACACCCTTTCCATCTGTGTGTACATGTAAAATATTTAACCGACTGAACATTAGACCAAACTGTCTCCTAAAGCAACTAACTCCATCTTATGCGATTTCACAACATCATGAATTTAGTTATCAAAAGTACAAAGTGCATTTAGTTACTGTAGGCCTATGTATTGCAGTTTTGTTTATCTATGGCTACTGTAAGCCAATCATTGGATAACCATGAACGGTCCCTTATTGGGCCTGTAATGGATAGAAAAAAAGTCATTTTAAGGGTGTATCCCTTTAAGTGGTTAATCATATTAATAATACATTTTCCCTTCCTAGAAATGCAACTTATTTAGTGGAGTGAAAGTCATTAAGTATCCAAAAATACAAATACACTTTACAAACAAAAGTTGTTGCTGCCTAGTATCCACCACTGCATGCGTGCATGCCATTGCCGCCAGCATCTGAACATGAGCCCGGCCATAAATGCCCATGGGATTTCCCCTCATGTTTAAATCCAACAGAACCAAAATGATGGCATACAACTATATATAAAGAGACTATAGGTCACACAGTGTGTCCAAATAAGGCAAAGTAATTGGTCCATCATCCAACCACGCAATCAATCTGAATGGAAAGATATTCTCAGTGTGAGCATTAACCAGACATTAACCCTCAAACACAGGCAGTGTCCATCCATGTGCTTGCATGTTGCCACAGATACGATGGCGCTAAGCCAACATTGTTTTTTTACGTGATTCATTCATTCGACCACTCCCAGGGAGTGTTACAAATTATTTGTAAGGCTATCGGCCACCCGGAGGTGCAGGTTTAGGGGTTGGTCTCGTGGGAGCGGTTTTCCGGGACACAAGGGGATCGAGAGCTATGCCTGGCTCTCGCAAGTGTCCTTGTCACTCAGGGTTGCTGGGCTTGTGGACACACTTGACTCCCCCCGCGGCTTCCACCCAAGACAGCTGGGTATTTACACAGCCTATATTTATCCCCTGTCGGTGGTCTGCCGAATGCTGTCCACACACCAGAAAAGAAGAGAAAAATCACAGATATCTGTTTGTGTGTCTGTGGCTGGAGTCACTGCAGTGCATGTATACATAATATGGTTATAATTATGACACTGACAGCTCTGTAAGTGACTGCACTATATGTTCTGTATGTGTCACATTAATCCTCACTGAAGTTTATGGAATCAACTCCTGTTGTTTAACTCTCATCAACTAGGTTTTGTCATGCGTTGACATTGACACAGTGCCGAGTTGTGACAGCAAGAGCTGTTAGGGATCAAATGTTAGCATCTTTGCTAAGATGCGAGGGTATATGTTATCCTATAGGCCTACTACTATAGATAAGTTTGCTGCACATGATGAGATCACTGAACTCCAGAAAAGTCTTGCACTGGAGTTACTTGGCAAAGGCTTCTATCAATACAAGGTTACATTGCATACAAAGGCATGCAATGGTAGCACACCAATGCTGTGTCTTAGGCTATTTGAGATTTTAATCCTATTCTGGGCGGGAACCCCTTTGGGTGTACAATATGTCGAGTATTAAAAACATATAGGCCTATACTGTTATTGATGCTGCTATATCGATATTTTAAGTTTTCAGAAAACCTAGGTCAGGATTTAAAATGTGCTTTAGAATTGGCATCAGCCCAAAGTGGCCCCTTTACATACTTTAATTACATTTAATTTCACACTAAAGCTTCAGTAAATGATACGCTTCCTGTACAATATCACTTCAGTTCTGTAATAAGCCTGATATGCTGGTGGGGAACTAATTAATAGAAGCAAAACACATAATCAGTCTTATGGCACCATTGATAGATTGATTAGTGGGATTTGTCTGTGACCTACGATCAGCACATACTAGACATGCCTGGAAATTTAACCCCCAAAGGTTAACACGAAGAGCCAGCATGGGGAGTGGTCTAAAAGTGAGTGTGAACACATTAGTTTAACACTTAATATTTACCTTCAGTTTTAACCTGCCACACAAAATGTATCCGCTATTTTCATCTGCGTGCATTATGTTGTGCTTGTGTTGTGTATTGGTTGTTGTTCACCCTCTCGATGATGTAAGCATTCCACCACCATTCACAGTATGTTCATACATTGTATTGTTTTTCCCCCCAAGCATGACTTAAGTGAACAGCAATCTTCAGTACAATGATAAAAGAAGTTTGTTTGTTTTTTAAGCATATTGCTAAAGGGCCAACCACATTGCTGTCTCTGTGACAACTGGCAATATCACTTGTGTGTGGCAAACCATACCCATTTCTGGAGAAAATAAAACCCAATATGCAGCTTTCATATGCTAAAAGAGAGAGAGAGAGAGAGAGAGAGAGAGAGAGAGAGAGAGAGAGAGAGAGAGAGAGAGAGAGAGAGAGAGAGAGAGAGAGAGAGAGAGAGAGAGAGAGAGAGAGAGAGAGAGAGAGAGAGAGAGAGAGAGAGAGAGAGAGATGTGGAACTGCCGGCATGTGAATG
Source organism: Benthosema pterotum (assembly GCA_039105355.1). NCBI lineage: Eukaryota > Metazoa > Chordata > Actinopteri > Myctophiformes > Myctophidae > Benthosema > Benthosema pterotum. The sequence continues at coordinate 18,382,407 of CM076973.1, read as the reverse complement.
CACTCTTGTTTCAGTAGACAAACAGGGACACAGAGTGAGAGTATGCTGGGTTTATACAAGCTGCAGATGTTATTTACATATCACAGAGCTTACAATTCATCAACATGTGTATAGCCTATTTCACCTTATATAGTAAATTACTTAAGGTGTGGCTACTCCTGAAATTCTTAGAAATGATCATGGTTTGTCCAAACTCATAATCTCATAATCTTCAGTCAGAGGGAAGTTTACAGGCTATGGTCATATGACCTGGCCAATGATATACGGAAGCCCTATTCTTAGAAACCTGATGGCTTGGGCCAGATTTCCCCAGTGCATAATCTTTTAGCTTTTGTAGCTTGTAGTCTTTGCTTTTACACAGTCCTAAGCTTTTTTAAGAGGCCCTTTCTAGCTGTCACTCAGAAAACAATTAACACCTTGTGACACCAGCACTAATACTGCAGGAAATCTGCAGGAATGGAAAAGACCATAGACCACCATAGACCACAGGTTGACCGTTTGCAATGGGCCGCTTTGGGAGCTGATCTCTCACCTCCAGGTAGGCTCAGGGGTCCACAACCGTGTCCCGTGTCCTCGGTCATGTAGATGTACTTCTTGCACAGTCTCCACAGGCCAAAGTGGGCCGCCTCGCACGTCTGGTTGTAATGTTCCACCTGCGGGCTGAGCACGGCCCAGTAGTCCGTCACCACCGCCGAGAACATGGACGCCATGCCCACCAGGAGCACCAAGATGGTGATGTTTATCTTGGTACGCTTATGCATGCTGCCACTTGGTTGGTGTGCCTCTTAGAAGCCGCTCCTGAGTTTAAAAAAGTAAATAAAAAACAACAACAAAGGACCCAAAAGACTCAGGCCCCCCTCCAGAAAAGCAAGGGCTACCCTCAAAGGCCTCTGGGAGATGATGTTGCTTCTGTGGAGACACTCTGGATTCCGTCCTGGAGAGATGAGCACGTGAGGAGGGAGGGAGGGGGGTTTCTCTCCTCAGCAACCACAAACAAGCAAGCCTCTCCGTTGTCTGTGTTATCTCCACTTAAGTTGTCTCTCTTCTTGTCCCTCCGCTGCAAATCTCTGCCTTTGGTTTGAAAGGAAAGGGGGCCAGCCTTGCTACTACCGTGCCCTAGTTTCAACTCCCCTTCTCCCTGCCCGCTGTCGCACAACTGAGTCAAAGGGGTTTGCCAAGCTCAGAGCCACAGCTGTTGAGATTGATCAAGAAAGTTGATGACCACACAAACTAACTGCTGTGGAGTTGGGCCGCCATGCAGGGCGGGGTTGGGGGCGCTGTGGGGGTCTCGCGTACGTACGGCTGAGGGAGGTGTGCTATAAATGAGACCAGTGAGTCAAGTTGTTGGGCCGCCGTTTGCCTCTCACGTTACAGCACAGGTGATGGGTGCAAGCGCCACAATAAACCAAGTCATGCACGCAGACACCTCTTTGCAGTCCACATACACTATTAGTCTTCCCCCCACTGTGGTGAGAAGCTGATGTGCCTGCACATATGCACAGGCACACACACACTAGCACACGTGTACGCAAGTCAACAGTAATTACAGACTCATTTCAGCTATTGCCAATGTCTGCATTTATGTTTCATCCCCACTGGTGTGTTGTCATAATGCCACACATTACCTTCTCTTTGAAAGAATCACCTGTACAGTTTAATTATTGACTTCCTCTTCCCAGGACCACAAACCACCCATCATCCCACCTCTCACAGGCCTCATTATCAAACTAGGGCAATGTCCCCCCAGTAAGCCCATCTCTTATGCATGGTTGCTTTAAGTGTTTGGCTGCGGTTGCGGTCCATATTTTCCACATTCGCAGTCCGTATGGCAGGTCAGTATCGAATGTGTTCTGAAGGCTCCATCCATCTATGGTGCTGTGGCTGTTGCATATTCTGCCATTGTGTCCTGACTGCTCAGCGAGGCTCTGGCTTTCTAAACTATTTATAAGGAAGAGCTGGATGTTTATAGAGAGGATCAGTCAGACTCCAGCCCTCTCAACTTGTCCTGAGGGAATGGGATTGGCCTTTGGTGAAGCCTGTCGGGCTGCGCACAGATCAGATTCTGTTTACAACTTGCTTTACATGCTGTGTGCACCACTTTCACTATTGAGTCATCTAAATTAGGTCTTATCGCAACTGCCCTCAAGGCTTAAAGCACTGAATTAATCCCCCCCTCTCTCTGTCCCTTTGCCAAAGGACAACCTGTTATTAAACTGTCCACAGTTATCGCAAATAAATACAGAAATTATAAAAATATGTAAAGTTTAATTGGTCAAATCAACATTAGCTTTCATCTAGATTATAGATAGTGTATGTATGGTAGTTTTGAGCTTTAATGGAAGCATGCTGCGGAGTGCAAAAAATGTTTAAATGAAACACGCACGCAGGCACACTCATGCACATAGAGCAGGCATCTGTCCAGGGTGTTTAGACAGCTGCTGGGGGATTGAGATGACTTGCTAGTGGCTTCAACCAAGTCGTTCCTTTTTTGCCGGTGCTCAAAGTTAAAATCATTTCCATCCTCCAGCTGTTTAAAAACATGGAACAGACACTTTTCTGACGTGAAGCCATGCCTGTGCACATATTGTGTTGCACATTGACAGACAAACCTCTGGCCCTGCATGCCCCCTATTCCCCATCCGCCAGTTATATCCACGTCTATGAAGCCTCTCTCTTAGTGAAGGTGTAAGCATATTTGGGATTCCATGCGTGGTCAAAAGCCACTGCATGGCGTCTCTCTCACGCAAGCTTCCTTATCCAGCCACCAGCTGTCTAAAAACACAAGCGGCCAGCGGCTGTTCTCATACGGACGATGCCAAAGTGTGCCTGCGCTGAGTGAGGCTTTCAGTCCACCAGCCATTCACCAGCTGTTTGCAGGAAAAAAAGCGCTTGCGCGCTTTCTTGTCGCCTCTTGACGCATATGTTTGCCCTGCTATAGCTCTGGGGAATGGTAGCATTTTAGTGTATTATTTGAGTTATTGTAAACCTTCACCCTGCACAATATGTGACCGTTTTTCATGTTGTGCTGATAGGATAAAACATTTCACAAGTTTTTACTTCAGTCGTTCTTCTTCAACTATGTTACTACTCTATATCCCTAAACGAGAGGAGCAGAGCAGTCACTATTTTAAGTTTAACATCCCCTGAAGTTAATCACAGTGGTGCCTTGAAAAAAGGGGAAAAAGGGGGGGAAAGATGAAGGGCTGCAGAACATCACGAAGAGCATGCATGCATGGGGTGGGGGATCGCTTAGGACTGGAGGTCTTAGAAAATAGTGATGAAATGTTCTGTAATCGGACATTATTAGACCTGACTGTCTTAGCATTCATCTTTACAGACTCAAGTCAGTAACACTGTTGGAGATCCCAGCTATATGCAATAGCCTACCTGTTAGATCCACGTTGAAACAACTTTTCAACAGCATTGAAACTATGTTTTTCTTTCGATGTCTAAACCTAGACTGTTGTGTGGATGGACCTTTTCACCTCACAGGTCAAAGGTTGTTGCATGTGGCCATGACAGCACACACACACACACACACACACACACACACACACACACACACACACACACACACACACACACACACACACACACACACACACACACACACACACACACACATTCTGTCAATCATCAGTGTCTGTGACTAATCCCCTCAATCAGAGTGACACACCTGTAGCAGGCTCCCCAATTATCTGTTGCTCTTCCTCCTGCATAAAAGCCTGCAGCCACCTCAGTGTGTCTGATGGCAGACATAGCTCTCTTGGCTCTAGATACCCTATTGTTCTTTTCAGTTAGCTTTTTAGTTTGTTTGGCCTGGAGATGGCCGGCAGCTCTAGTTTTCATTATATCTTTCATCGATATCTTTATATCTTTCCATCTTTCCATCTTAAAGCTCTTTCAGAAGTTTTCGTGCATCGGCCCCTTTTCCGTCTTATGGCTCTGATCTGAGCAGGTGGAGACCTATGCCCCAAGGCGCACAGGTCTAGTTAAGTTATTGTTTGGAGACATCCATCCACACTTCAGCTTACTGTGGAAACATGTATATTTAAAATATAATGCAGCAGTGTATCCCTCTAAATACTTAATGCTGACCACAGGGAATCCTCAGCTGTTATTTCACAGAAATAACCATGGAACACATGGACACTATGGCCAGGAGTGAATGTTTGTGGGTTGCCTATACTGGACACCAAATAGTTTCCACAATTTGGGTGGTTGTACCACCTGACTACCCTTTTCTTTTGATGTGATTGTCTGCCTATATGGTGTATATAAAGTGGTGGACATGTTTACCTGAAAATGGATCTTTAGACTAATTTTAAAAATATAGCCTAGTCCTGTCCAAATTCAGTCTTGTAAAGTAAAGTAATCCTACATACTATGTTTAATGTGTTAACTTTTACAGCCCTAAAGCACTGTACCAAATGAAGTCCTAGTAGTGAATGCATTTGTTCTCACCATTTTTTTTTTGCATGATTACACTTACAGCACATAATTGCATCAATGGCAGCAGTGATGCCTGACTTTTGAAGCATGACACTCATTTGAACTTTGACCTTTGACTAGCAGAGTGGGCAGAGGCGAAACAATCTCCATCAATTTTCAATGTAGGCTACTGTTGGTGCAAATTGTCACGGGGGTGTCTTCAAGGAGACCATTACCACCCTCATGCCTTCCTTGAGACTAATAATGTGGATCCAACCAGTGTCAGTTAACAGTAACTCTAAACCTTATTGATTGTAATCACAAAGGACTACATCGACTACAGCTTAACTCTGTGACTAGCATCCCCAAGAATATGTCTAAAGGATCCCATTGTTCACCTTCTGTAGTGGTTACTGTTCAGTGTTCATATTGTCACTGTCGGGAGGAAACAACGCCTGTTTGGAAGCTTGAGGGTCCAGCTTGAGGGTTAAGAGCTAAGGTCCAAAAGCGCTTTATAATAATTGGTTGGTCATTGGTTCAGTATTTTTGAAACCAGCAGTGCGGCGATGCTGTCCTTTATTAACATTTGCAACAACAGCAAAAGACAATCCATACAACACACAGCACATTATGGATACACTCGGGTTTGACACATAATTGATTGATTTGATTATTTCCTGTTTCATGTCTATGACTGCGTGCCGATTGACTGGTTTTGGTATGGACCATCTTCTAAAAATAAGTCCCTGCAGGCTTGTATGCTATTAAAGGTAGGGGAAGTGATTTCACTTTTGTCAGATATCGCCCAAAAAATATTTTTTTCTGTTAAAATGCTCTATTATAAGGTGTGGAAACCATATATGGAGTTTCCCCCTCCCCCACGTTAGCAGAGGAGCTAATAAAAGTTCCCCAGGTGGTGGGTGAATTCTAATCCAATCAGGATCGAGCAGCAGGTTCACATAGTGTAGCTACTGTTGGATGCCCCTAGTGCACCAGGCTGGTACTACACGATGAATTTCAAATCACTAACCCTACCTTTAAGATAATAATGATGAATCATTAATTTGATCTCGCAAGAGATGACAGTCGGTTCCAGCCATGGCAAGTAGGCCTATCCTACAGGACCAGCACACAAGGGAAAGTTTTACTGAACATTATTAAGCGTCGAGCAGCAGCCCTCATATGTGATATGGCGTATTCTATAAAACTGCACACGCCTACTGGCTGGATAGGCCAAGCTAAATGATTGAGGGGCACATAGAAGGAACAATGGGAAAGGCTCAATAGCCCAGCTGTTGAGAAAAAGCAAGATATGCAACGGAGGGCTGTCAATGACTATTGTTGTACTATTATTCAGGAAAGCTGTAAAGAAAATATGCATATAAAATCCGGGCTCATTTTAAAAATAAAAATTGGACTCAAAGTAAAATTTGATGACCCTCCCTCAAACTAAAAAGACATTCCTTCAGTGACCCCCCTCCATAAATTACTATTGGTCCCTAATAAAGTAATATGTAACATAACTATAGTCATAAGTAAAGATACTCTCCTAGTAATATTGCAATATTATTAACAATATTTTTGCAAAAAACTGTGAAATGGTTCTTTAACTGGGTTTAAAGAAGTAATAAATGTAAGGATTACGATTAACATGGATTAGTACTATTAACACACCTTTTTTCACTATTTTTTCACTATTCATTTGTATAATAGTAATATACCAATTCCTTGGCTTATAAACAGAATAAAGTTGTGTAACCTGTTTCAAATGTAAATACACAAATAAATAAATACAGATTTTTTTTTATTAATACATGATATTCTAGTGTAATTGTTTGGCAAAATGGCACATTGGTACAAAACACAAAGCATATCTAAAACATCATCCAATGGTCCAAAATACTTTCAAATTTGCATGCATGAGTGGAAAAACATTATTTACAGCCATGGCAATGATATATTTTCAATAACTTGTGTATCCATTTAATGAACAATACAAATCAATGGAGCTGAAACACAGTGAACACCAAGCAAATTGACGAAGATATTGACCAGCATGTATTGGGATATTGACGCAAACCCTGGCTTGTCAGCACTCAGAAGGGACGTGTACATAGATGTGAAAGGGGGCTTCAGCCCATCCATGTCGTACACTGCATCTTCACTAACTAATCAGTGTTGGTTTGTGCCCGGGAAGTAGCTGATCTACAAGCTCACAACCCATCACAATCAGCTACTTTTGGTCAGCCGCTGTCCCTCTAACACTCTCTTCATGTCCCTGGTTGTCTGGGTAGCTCATGTGGTTGTCATGGCTACTAATATGGTATAACAATATATGTTGCAGTGAGATACTGATTGGAGGGCAGAGCGTCATCAGTGGATATGAGGCCCACCTGGTGCTATACGTCTGGGTGCAGGGGCCAGGCTCCAGCTCTCACTCACCATGCAACCAGTTGGTTTATTTATTATGATTTGCGCACACCACTGATTCTAATGACTATCACTGTTACTATTGAGTTTATCATTTAATTTACTTGTTACAGTTATTGCATTAATAAAAAAAAAACACATTATTTATTTGTGTGGACTTCCTCTTTTTTGTTACAAACCATTTGCAACAGGGATAGAGTTTTATATACTGTATGTGACACTAGGATACTGATTAGGATAATGACAGCGCTGTCAAGGAATGACTACAGAATTCTGATGAGGATACTGTTATGTGTCAGTAAGTACCTCATCAGAATTCTGTTCTCAGTATCCTGGAGTCACGATCAAACATTATTAGGCTTTTCTGAGTATTTTTTTGCTTATGCATTAATGCATAACATCTCAAACCTTAATTTTAATGACTGTAAACTGGAGGTCATGGTGTTCAGACCCAGCAGCATTGCCAATGACACCTCTCAGGATTTGGCTCCCCTGCAGCTGTTAAAACCGGTGGTCAGAACAAGCCTCAAAATAGATATTGATTTTAGGTTTAATGAACAGATCAATTCTGGTGTTGAATCCAGATTTGTCTGTAATTTGAATGTCTTACCGGTATTTCAACCAGACTGGACTATCGCATGTCGCATCTGTTCTGAACTTACGAACATATCAACTTACAAATCAGAGATCGGATATTGGTCATAATTTCATAAGCATGCACCCCTAAAAACTATAGGTACTTTTATAAGTAGGACTATTTATGCTTTTGAGGAGTTTGTCTCAGGATAACAGTTGTTGTTGTAAGGACATAGAAACTCAGGGTGATTTGTTTTATACCTGCTATGCATTTACACATTAAATTAGAAAAACAAATGTAGTGACGATTAGCATAACATGGTCCAGAGCTGGTATGGATTGTTTGACAATGGATGTTGGAAACATGCACATGTACATTATTATTATTATTATTGTCTTTTCCTACTCTTTGTTTGCTCATTACAACTAAACCGTTTTACAAACAGTCACAAGCTTTTATATCACTCGCAACTAAAACTATAGTGACCCTAATCTTAGCCCTTAACCTCAGTAAAACCTGCAACTAAACTTAACCTTACCTCCGACTTATTAAAGAGGTTGTGACCCTTTTTAAAAATGTTGTTTGTTTTTGCACTCTATATCATACCCTTGTTTGCTGTGTTTTTGCGGTTATATTTTTGCTGCTGCATTGTCTGAGGGAAGTGAAACAAACAAAAAAAGAGTAAAGAAGTTTTACTCTTATATACCTGTACACAAGACGTAACAATAACACACAACCTTGATCCATCATGAAATTCATAATGTTAATGTGCATAGTGAAACATAATAGTGTACCATTAATATATGTAATAGACAACAATAATAATCATTTTTAGACAATTATTTTTAAAGTTATTCTTCATAAATAATCATCAATAAAACAAACAAACAAAAATGTTGTGTGGTTTACACACAATGGAGCAGGCTAACTAATGTCAGGCTGTGGTGGCTACAAAAGATATGAGGATGCTCAAAGTGAATGTGAGGAAATGCACAGACAGTCCTTAGAAAGACTGTTTTTTTTTTCTACTATATTTCCGAATACTGAAAATATAGTATATTATGACCCACCACTGTCTCCTTTAAACAGAAAATTGGTGGGAATGTCACAGGGGTTAAATCCAAGTGTTACTGTACATTGTAAACTTGTATTTTAAGTCATTGTTATCTCTGGAATTGCTGCTATAAGATGTGTGAAGGTGACAAATAGCTTTGGGAAACACATATACCGTAGCTTTAGTTTCATGTTTGACACTTATGATGCTGTCACGTGGCAAAAATACCGATCTACAGTCAAGCTCCCAACATGCCGCTATAGGCGCTGTCACGCTGTGAGCTAGTAGAATTCTTTGAAATGTGTTTGCCTGTGATACTCTCAAAATAGGCACTCCAGGTGGTAATAGTCATAGCAGAAGAGCCACTAAATCCCCCAACGAACAATCCAAAAAACTAGGTTAACGTTCATCAGAAATTGTACGATTTGCAAGCTCAGAATGTGCCACGTTTCATCCGATGCGATGAGAAGTGAGCTTGTAGTAGGCTATTTTTGGCAAATACATTTTAATGTAGAGCAAGATAAAGATAGCAGGATAAACCCTTGATAGAAGATCTATTGTAAATAAGTAAAAAAGTTGAATATTGGGTGTACAATCAGGACACAGTATGCAAACATTTGAATACTGTGTCCTGATTGGCCACCCCATTTTTCTGGTGCAGGAGGTGGGCGTACAGTTGAACTATTCCAGAACTAACTGCTGACAGGATTGTTTTTGCCAACAGCTTTAGTCAGGCTAAGCAAGATATGACATACAAAATAACAAATAAGCATCTATAAAACTTTTTTTTGCATTTGAGTCTGCCTGTACCACTAGACAATGATATAACAAGCTCTGTGACTCATACACGGTACACTGATCTGGGTCATACCCCGGCCTGTACAGGAGGAAATAAGACCTGGGTGACAAGGCTTATCTTACAGATAAAATATCAGCAAGTGTTTAAATTCATACAGCTTTCCAGTCTTCTTGGCTGAGGTTGAACAATTGCTCAAATTTGGCAATGGAATGGACAAGTTCACCCGACCATTTCATTGTTGCGAAGAGATGCTGCTCTCAGAGTTAGTTAGAATAAACACCATTATAATGCACTTTCACCACTAGAATTACTATAGTTGGAACGAGGAGACCACACTCTCTACTTGGATGATAATGTAAATGTCAACACGCATCTACTCTAGTCACTAACTCATAAACCAAACATCTAATTAAATCAATTTCAAATCCATTCTAAAAATAAACAGGGTATGTAGTGGTGCGTACAATATTCAGAAGGATGCCTGAACGACATCAATCTCAAATTGTCTTAAGCTCTGGTAGTTATCTGACACTGATCTTCCCTTTATCCGCCCTCTGGTTCTGCCACTGTCGAGCATGGAGTGTCATAGCAGGCTCATCAACCGTGCTTCATTAGCTAAATATTTCAGAAAAGGCAAACGCTGTGGAAACGATGCATTAATTAAGACGCAGCAACCAAGACGCAGCAACCAATTTTACTTTTCACATTATCAATTAAGATCTCATGCAAATTATCTATGTTTATGAGGCCGTAATTTTGAAACGGTTCTTCTCCAATTCCCCGTTATTGACAGCTGACTCTTAGTTTGGAGTTAAGTGTCTTTCCTCCCTGGAATGTGTCTGGACTCTGGATATGTCATGGTTCAACTATAAAGATGATGAAGGCAACATGTTGTCACAGCATCCCATCCTTGAAATGTAAAGCAAAAATAAATATTCCCAGCGTGATTCACAAATTGCACTTTATCACAGACCTATAGACAGTATTATTAAACATGGATTCATGGAACAACAGTGTAGTGAATCAAGCATGCAATAGCTATACATTTGGGTATCTGCACTCAGTGCGCTGTCAAAATGTACCAGTTCTTTATCTCAAGTATAACATTTGTCTGGAAGATTTCTGAAGTTCTGAACACAAGGCCATTAATGTAGAAAAGTGAATGAACCAACGAATAGAATGAAAATACATTATATACTATACATTGAGATCACACCTCTAGTTCTACAAACACTTACTTGTAACAGTCAGTCTGGCTAAGGTAAGGAAATCAAAATAACATAAATACAGTAAGAGGAATATATATGTTTTTTCCCAATCATACACTCATATCTACTCAACTAATAATACGTTGTTGGTTTATTCATTGGTACCATACTGTACAACTTCCCTGAGCAAATGCAGAACTTAACTGCGTGTTGGACTACTGTATATCATACAATACACTGGAATGTTAAGTTATTAATGTGATGTCATTTATCCCTGTTGGGTGGACACCTTGTACTGTGATATATAGGATCTAATGTACAGTTATTTAGTTACAATGTTTATACTGTATATATATACAGTATATAAAATCAGCAGACAGACCTCATCACAATCAATCTTTTTTTGAAAGTAGCAAAGACAAACTAAGCTTGTTTTGAGCCTGTGTGTTAAACTGTACATTATAGGCTTCATAGAACAAGCTATAAAATACTGTCCTGTTTTAATTCATGAACCCAAATACAAAATAATTAAATGTACAGTAGAGTTACAAGGTTTCTGCTTTGACAGCTTGAGTCTTTGCATCTCAACACTTGGATATGTCATAATGTGGCAGTGTTTCTATAAGTAGCATATTACAGGGAATATTAACTGGCAGCTGAGAGGGCTTACAATTATCAAAGATGTACAGTTGTATAAGGTGTTCCAGTTAGCACCAGTTGTGATTGTACAGATAAACGCACACTACTTCACTTGCCCCTCAAGCACCACCAATAAATATATATATATTTTAAAATTCTAGCTAATATGTATATATATTTTTAAATGTAAATAAGACACAGGTTATTCCCTTAAAGGGGAATTTCACTCCTGAAGGCTCACACATTTACTTTCACCTTTGGTACAGCAGTGGTTCAGCTGTCTGACGCATGGTTTATGGCTGAACCATTGCTAAACAGAGTGTGAAAGTGAAAGTGTGAGTGTGAAAACACTACTGGCTTGGTGGAGAGACGATATATAACAAAAAAGTGCATTTTGGAGCGATGGAAATAGGTGAATTTGAGCAACATCCCATAGGCCCATTCTAAGCTTATTTTGGGGAAGGAGAAAGGAGTTTTTTCACAAAATAACTGGACCACTTTTTTGGGAAATAAATCAACTGCAAATAAAGGTAAGAAAGCCTTCTGGGGTGGAATTCTCCTCTCCTTCAGCAGCGGTGACTCAGGAGGTAGAGTTGCAGTTTTAGCCTGGTTTTAAACCACAGAAACTCAGATTTTTGCATTGTGAATAGATATCGGTGTATGAACTCTGGCGGGAAAAGCTCCAGATGCCAGACAGAAGCAAAGATCTCAAAGACAACAACAGTCAGAGCACACTGGACCAGGGCAGGGGACTAGAGGGAGGCAGGGGTGGGCAATGCCCACCCAAATGTGCATCCTGCCCACCCAATGAAAGGTAATATCAGTGGTTGTCATCAATGGTCTGGGGACCATCAGTGGTCGAGAGAGGTCCAGGTGTTCCCCAGGCTAAATGGTGGAACAAGATGTAACTCATTGAGAGTGTAAACATGATGGACCCTTGCGGTTCCATTTGGTTTCATGTTTGGTTTCATGTTTACACTCTCAAGAGTTAAGATATTCATCATGTGAATGATCCCAAGTCTACACAACTAGAGAATGACTAATGGTCATTTTGATCTGTATGTTTGACTGTTTTGTTTCCCAAATCCAGCCTGGTATTGTGGATAAAAGCAAAAGAAATCTTTAGTGTTGGGGTCTGTGGGGCTAAAATGTCATCAAATGCTGGTCCGTGCCCTGCCATTCTTCCAGCCCATCCTAGTAGGGCTGGCTAAATCCGGCCCTGCACTGGACCACAAACTCCACACGTGTTTTAAGAAGTTAACCAGTAAGGTGGCGCTTCAGGTCCACAACCTTCGTCGGAATGCAATGATGACGGAACAGCAGCATCTTTCGCTGTCTGCGTCTACCAAGCGTGCTTTCGGGCCTCATACCGGTGTGGTCCTTCTGTTGGCCCCATCTTTCATATCCTTCTGGAAGCAGTTGTGGACTTGTAAAAACCCAGCGTCCCTCTCAGGGCTGTAGGGCCCCCGGCCCCCCGCCGCCGCCCGCCTTCATGGAGTCCCTGCCGAGGGCGTACAGAGACATATCGGCCATCGGCAGCCCCATGCCCATCACCGCTCCCGCGGCGCTGCCCCCGCCGGCCATCTTCACCCCCACCGGCGACGGCTCGCGGGACGGGTCCAGCGACCGCGAGCTGGACCGCGAGCGCCTCCGGCGGTAGCGGTAGCTGGGGATGCGGGTGTAGAGCGACGAGGACGACACCGCCTTGACGAAGTTGCTGTTGCCTCGGCGCACACGGCAGCGCGTCTCCTTGTTCTTCTCGATGTAGATGTTGATGGCGAGGACGCCCACCGACTCTGCCACGATGAAGGACAGCGCGCCAAAGTAGAATGACCAGCCGTAGTTGTACTGGTTCTTCTTGTCCTCGTCCTTCTTGTCGCTGGGGTCTCCAGCATTGCTGGAGATGTAGACGATGATGCCAATGATGTTACTCAGGCCTGGAGAGAATGAGAGAGAGAGAGAGAGAGAGAGAGAGAGAGAGAGAGGGAGGGAGAGAGAGAGAAGGAGAGAGTCAAATAGACGGTGGGAAGTGGCCGTCTAGAAGGCCGAGTTAGTAAATTCATGCAGATACTATATGTAGGCGGCCCAATTTTTTTTAATTTTGTACATTAATTGGTTATAAACACAATATCTAATGTTTCCAGTCGCACAAAGTGCGCAATATTAATATTTTTTAAGAAAATGACAAGAAAATCCTCAAACTGTGTCAAAGTAAAACGAACGCCCTAAGCCAATCACAGCTCGCCATGGGCCAGAGTCGCAATTGAGCTGGCCAATCGCGTTCTTCGGTACTCCCTGTCCCTGATGTAAACAGGAAGAATCCTGAGACTTCTAGTGGCAGCAGCAGCAGCACAACTTCAGCGGCAGCAGAGGTAATAATTAATATAATTAGAATAATTATGATTCGGTTTTACACATTCTAATAGTTTGATTCAATGGATGCATAGATATAGACTGCATGCGCCATACTTAGTGATACTATATTGATAGTATAATATTGTACGAAATAAAGTTTAGTAATTTACGACGAGGCCGTTGAGCCTCTCTCGGGCTGGCCCTCATAGCGACCAAACTATGTTGTGCGCATTGATCGATCACTAATCAATGGATTAATATTTGCAGCTGTTCATTCAATAAATGATTATCTTCCACGGCTGCTGATAGCAATCGAAACGGTCACGGGGAGTTTGTATCGTGCCACAGTATAGTATCGTGCCACATTAAATCCAGGCTCAACCTTAAGTTGGTGTTTGCAATGTGTTACTGTAAGTTTCAATTCGTGTTTTAGTTTGAGATACGGTTATTTGTTCTATTTCTCAAATTCGAGTTTGCACAGGTTTGACGTTATGTGTTGGCTTACAGATTATTTTTGTTTGCAGTGCATATGTCATAATCATATTTATCATATATTCATTATATTGTCGATGCTTTATTAAGCTTGTGCACCACGCACAATTGAGCATTCATCACAATTTTAGGTAATTAAAATGACTGAAAGCTTAACATGTTAACATGTGACCAATCAATTGCTATGATTGTTTGCTATGATTTGCTCTACTACAGTTTTTTTAATTTCAGTTCATAACGGTGGCAGAGGCAGAGTGTGATGGGTAAGTGAAGCTACAGAAGAACAGGTTAGTTTATCAAACATAGGTCATTAACAAAGATTGCATTAGATACACTGGGGAAGAGGTCTCTCTTCCCCAGTGCCGGCATCATCATGTTGACTGGGACAGGTGACCAACAATCATTATTGAATATCATGTTTAAAATAATTGCAGGGTCCATTATAAGAGGAATTTATTTAAGATAGTGTAAAGACATTGATATGAAACACCATTCCCCACAGTCACTAACAAGCCGGCCAGAGATAATTAGAAAAATTGTGTATTCAGATGAGTCTGTGTACATTGCCCCATTTGTCTCTAGGAGGCTGCCCTGTGACAGCCATATCCCTAATTTGAACAGATCATCTGAGATTAACGTTCTAGTATATTTTTAACACTGGATGTCTGTGTGTTTCAGGCAAGTTGCAGAGGAGCAGGCAGTGAAACACCTCCGATTGTGGATGAAGAACAGATTCAATGCAGTCAACTATTTATTTTCACTAGGATGGCATTCCCCTGTCCTGTTTTTTTTTTTAGTTCCATGTAGAATGCCATACTGACTTAAGATGGAGAACAAAAACAGGGTCATATTAATGGCATCGTATTTGACATTCAACATTCCTTTCCCTCAAATTATTCTGGAGAAATGGTGGTAGCCTTATAATAAGTCATCTTATATTTGGGACAAATTATGCTCAAAGACCAGCTCTGCAGTTCTGCTAATGCTGTGTCAAATGTTGCAATTACTTTGTGTGGTTGCAACTAAGGTTGCAGAAAAAACTATTGAAAGATTGGCCAGAACCATATCCTATCCTATCTAGTACAACAGTGGTTTAACATATCTTTGAAACTGAGTGTAGTGTCTGTCCTAAACTGGACACCACTGGTTGCTTCAAGATTCAAGTTTCAAGATCTAGTTTTGATGTGTGCAGTAACAAAAAAAAAAGATGTCCAAACATTGATGTTTATTTACCGTCACTTAGCAGGATAAAGGCCCACAACAGTGAGCTTGATACAACTGCAGTTCTTTGTTCCTCTGACAAGCACAGCCAACAAACTGTTTGGCTCGCATTTTATTCAGCAACACCTGAGTACAGGTAGATCACTTCCTCATATAGACTAGTCACCTGACCACTTTGCCCTTGGCTGAACCTACCATCACGTCATCATACAGAAATATAATGAATGAACAGAAATGGCTCTCACACTAAGAGCCACCCCACTAATCTCTCACACTAAGAGCCACCCCACTAATCTGTGGGTTGGGTCCATCACAGACACATATTGACCAACTTATGGGAGAAGCATATGCATATTAATGTTTTTGTAACCTTAATTTACAGGTTGTATACGGTAGTCATACTATGGTGATAAACTGAATATAGCCATGTTGGTCTATGCATTTTGCCACCTGTTAATGTACAGATGTTTAGTAGAATACTTTATGTGGGTGTTCAAATTATGCTTGAAATGTACAATATTTAACTCAGTATTAGAAAATTGGTTTTCTCTTACATGCCATTTGAATGTGTTCCATTTTGTAAAAAGCATGTAGCACTGCCTGTGATAGCCCACATTGTTGGGTATTTCAGGAACATGGTCTGCTGTTATATTAAAAGTTATATTAAAATATATTATATTAAAAGTTTCAATTGCCTTTTCAGCAATAACACTTTCTTCAGTGTCTAATGCTATCCATTGTTGTGCACATTGCACACAATTTGACCAACTTTTGTCTGAAAAACATTGTTTGTTTGTAACCGACGCTAGATGCATACAGCACTTCAATATTGCATGCTTGTTGATGGTACAGTGGGGTCACCCCAGGACAGGTCGGATGTTGAGGGGCCTTCCTACCGTGTTTGCTGGTGCATAGGTATAGGTCAGGGGTTTTCAACCTTTTTGACACCAGGGACCACCATTTATTCAGCATTTGAGCCACGGACCACCATTTGGTTACATTTTAGCCCCAAAGACCTACAACTAAAGATTTCTTTTGGTTTTGTCCACAATTCCAGGATGGACTTTGCAAACATAACAGTGTAAACTTCTTAATTAAACAGTGCAAATTCAGATGATGAATATTTTAACTCTTGAGAGTGTAAAAATGAAACCAAATGGACCCACAACTTGTGGGTCCATTTGGTTTCATTTTTACATTCTCAAGAGTTACATCTGCCTAACCAACTTTCCATCATTTAGCCTGGGGACCACCTGGAACCTTCTCAAGGACCACTAGTGGTCCCCGGACCACCTGTTGAAAACCCCTGGTATAGGTAATGAGATCTCCTGACGTAAGAATAGTATGCTGACCTCCAGTGGCGCAATAATGAATAACCTTTGACATCAATGGACGATTGCTTTTTATTCTGCAGTTCGGGAGATTTATTACATCACAGTTGATCAATCAATTGTAGGTAAGACAATGATAAAAAGCAACCATGTACGAATTGTACTGCTTCAGTGTAAATACCAGAATTTACGTCAATGTTCCAAAATACAAGAATGTATTGAGACTGAACAATATAACAAAAATAGCGTGATTTTTTAAAGGTAATCTGCAACAAAGTACTGGCACAATGTGAGTAATTTAGTAGCCTAAATGACACTTGTATAATCAAATAACGTATGCATTAGTAGTCTTAACTTTGGCGTTGTGGTATAGCTATAGATGAGACAGACAAGCTGGAAATGTTGTAGCCCTACTTCATTTTATTTGAACAACCATTTGGCATCGTAGGTAAGACAATTGATGAATGTAGGCTATCCATATAAGATCTGTACTGTTGTAGTACAATTTTCCAAAGTGATGAAATTCTTTTGTACAATTACATGGTCAGCTAGATAATGATCAAAGGTGAGTGGTATGATGATCTGTGCTTTCTTAAGGATTATTCCCAAATCCAAACGCTTACTACATAGCTGATCTACAGAATATGAGCTTTCATGTGGGGGTGATTAACATAAAAACGTCGTGGGAACAAGTGGTTTATACTAGGGTATAATTACATTGACGGGCAATGCACGTGATTTTCTATAAGGATGCAGATGCAGCGCAGAGCTTGCTACGGATTTGTTTACGTGAATACACGCGCAGACCTGGCAGTTTTCTGGAAAGGTTGCCGGGTTTGTCTGATAGTAACCCTCTTTTAGTAACGCTAAAATTCATTTTTTAAATCGGTTTGTTCTCGTTACGACGCAAAAATTCGAGCTGGAAACATTAATTACAGTACTTATAAGACTTTTATCTACCCACTGTGAAAAAAAAACGTAGACTACATCGTGCGACTTGGGTGATAACCGCTCCCAAGCCCCCAGCCCACGGAGTCAAAGCACAGATTTGAAGTGACAAAGAATTGATTGAGAAGTGTATTGGCAATGAGTGTGTGATACTGTGATATAAGCAGAGGATGACGCTATTTACAAAATTGTGCACCACCTCCATATACTGTAGGGATGTCCTGATGCCACTTTTTTCATTTCCGATCCGATCCCGATACAAGAATTTCTGTGTTAGCCGATACAGATACCAAATACCGATACCAGATAAAAAAAGATATAATAATATAAAAAGTGCACCAACAAGAAGTATCAGACCTCCCTCTCACTTGTGCACTTGGGCAACTCCAAAGCAAACCCCATATGACCCAACATTTTTTTAATGGCCATAGTGTCAAAGCCTTACCCCTGTGTCGCATCTGTGGTTAGACTGGCATACTTGCCAATATATGGCACGATAATGACAAATAAGGGGCAATATTGATACTTTTCCGATACCCATACAGTATTAGCCGAGACCGATGACACCGATACAGTATGGGGACATCCCTACCTCCAACTGTACAGTTCTCCCAAAACTGAAAAAATACTGTACCTGCAGCCACAAACAGAATGCCACCGCTGAGCAGGATGTTGTTTTTGCTGCTGTACATGCGTCCCACGCCGACGCACAGCCCACCCAACATGAGCAGAATGGTGCTAAGAATGGGGAAGAGGCTTGAAGCACGCACGATACCTGGGGGGGGGGGGAGGGTGGGTTTTAGGACAGACTCACACTAAACATGTGACGAAGTGACAAGGCATTGCCAAAGGGTGTATGGGGTACAAATACCTACTGTACTAGTACTACACTAAGTGGACGGAATGCCTGTAAACTTCACTGTGATTTGGTGACGACGGGTGATAAACAAATGTTCCTTTGTGGCATTCAGCTCAGGTTCAACATCACACATAGGACACGTTGGCGCATTAACACTACTACCACATTATCACATTGTCACATTGGCACGGTGCTTAAGAACATTAGCACAGTACGCCACAGCCACAGTGGTGCGCCCGCTGTAGCTGAGCGGGTAGAGAAGCCATCTGGGAAACAAAAGGTCCTGCTTCATGTGCCGATGTGCCCCGGGGCAAGGCACTTAACCCCTAACAACTCCCTGAGGTACTGCCCCTGGACATGCTCGTTGCTCCTGATATTAGGATGTGTTAAACGTATGCAGATAATACATCGCAAAGGAATGCAGACCAGGCTACATTGATCAAATGAATATCACATTATCACAGTTCACATTTCGCATGATCTGTGAGGATCAAGAGCAAATGCAAACCATATAACTGCAAGCAAACTGGAGTTACTGTATGTGAAACACTGCAGAAACACATGTATGCAAAAGTTTTTGGGAGAG
The DNA here is from genome assembly GCA_039105355.1 of Benthosema pterotum. NCBI lineage: Eukaryota > Metazoa > Chordata > Actinopteri > Myctophiformes > Myctophidae > Benthosema > Benthosema pterotum. The sequence goes on along the minus strand of CM076973.1, from coordinate 18,363,477 downwards.
TCAATACTTTTCAGACAGACATCTGAACAGTGTTGGAGACACAGTGTGCCTGTGGCCCCTGGGGGTCCCTGGGGGTCCCTGGGGGTCCCTGACAGGTCTCCTGGAGGCCACACATCCCTCCTGGTGTCAATGGTGTGACTATTCTCATGCCAGGCCCCTGACCGGTGTCAAAGTTTGCTACAGATTAGAGCCCCATGTGTTTGGAATCTGGATGTCAACCCATTTAGCAATTTAATCCCTGGTGTTGTCTTTCTATAACAAAAATGCCCAGCCTGGATGTTTAGCAGATATATTTGATTACTTTTCCTGAAATGCAAGCAATAGGTAAGTAAGTGGTGCAACACAATGTGAGCGTCCCCAGGGGGTCCCCGGAACTTCCAGAACCACAAGAAAACACAGGGCGCCGGTCTGGTTCCGGCGAGCCGCACCGATCGAAACAGTTAAGACACAACGCTCCTTAATATAATGAAGTGTTTCCAACACTTAAAAAGATACACTATACATTTCCATGGAAGTTGTACACATACTGTAAATGTACTAATATTGTCTTTGGTTAAAATTTTATATTGATAATATTATGTTATTAGAGAATGTGGGTAAATTTAGACCCACAGGATGAGGGGGATATACACAAAGTGACGAGTATAGGGTATTAAATAGAGCAGGGCATGGAAATAATGATGAGTGCTGACATCATTAGCCCTGTGGCTGATCGCATCTATGGCTACAGTTAATGGAATTATGAGCACATTGACACACAAGGACACATGCATGCAACATCCTCTCACACACACACACACACACACACGCACGCACGCATACACATACACTATATTTATCATGGTTTGGAAAACTTTGGTTCCCTACTCCTCCCACAGTTTTTGCCGGATGCACTCGAGCCATACAGTATGTCAAATCAACCAGCTTCCTTGAGAATGGTGTGATTGAAGAGACACAGCATTTCACCCCCCTGTGTTTCCAGTTCCACACAGTAAGATTGGGACAAAATATGACAAAAATAAATGACACCTATCTGAACTTTGCTATCAAGACACTAGCTGAATGTGCCTGAAGCCTTTACTTTCAAGACCATTTCTTGAAGAACAAAACTCCAAAAAAGCCTTGTCACTCAGTCGTTGTCGGTGGCTCAGTGAGTTAGGTCAGCGGCTTTGTCACTGGGAGATGTTTTTTCTTGATTTCGACATTTTTGAAAATCCTCAAAAAGATGAAACACGTCATAATAAAGCACAAGACCATGTAATATGGGCTGTTTTTTTTTTCAATTTCGAAGTTTTTCGAAAATCCTCAAAAACGATGACAAATGGCATGTACTATGGCCTTTGGTTTTTCGTCGATTTTGCCATTTTTTGAAAATCCCTGAAAACTATGAAAAACTACATACTATAGTATGGCGTTTGAGACCATGTACTATAGCCTTTGGTTTTAGTATAGTATGGCGTTTGCGATAGCCTTTGGTTTTTCGTTGATTTCGCCATCTTTTGAAAATCCCCGAAAACGATGAAAAACGGCATACTATAGCATGGGGTTCGAGACCATGTACTATAGTCTTTGGATTTTGGTCGATTTCTCCATTTTTTGAAAATCCCCGAAAATGATGAAAAACGGCATACTATAGCATGGCATTCGAGACCATGTACCATAGCCTTTGGATTTTCGCGATTTCTGCATTTTTGAAAATCCCTGAAAAAGGATGAACAACGGCATACTATAGCATGGCGTTCAAGACCATGTACTATAACCTTTGGTTTTTCGTTGATTCCTCCATTTTTTGAATATTCCAGAGAACTATAAAAAAACGGCATAGGCCTACTATAGCATGAGCTTTGAGACCATGTACTATATCCTTGGGTTTGTTGTCAATTTCGTCAATTTTTGAAAATCCCCGGAAACGATGAAAAACGGCATACTATAGAAAATCCTCAAAGATCCTCAAAATGATAAAAACGGTAAGGCTATAGCCTTGCTTTTTTTTTTTTTTTTTTTTAATTTCGACATTTTTGGAAAATACTCAAAAATCCTCAAAACAATGAAAAACGGCATGCACCCCAAATTTGAATCATAGGTTTAGGGTGACAGCTTCAACAGAGGGCCAAAAGCAAATCCATTTTCATCCATAGGGGGCACCACAAATGCACAAAATGTAACCATTTATTGCAAAAAAAAAACACCCGCCATTTCGTGGGAATAGATACCCGGGGATGACGTAACAAGTTCACGTCGCAATTGGCTAGCGGAAGTTGGGGGGGGGGCAACACAAGCGACAACGGCAACCACACTTTGCAATTTTTAAATTGCGAAAATTCTAGTTTGCCTTTGAGTAGCACCATTTATACAGAAAAATGACATTGATCTCTGCTGTTTTTTACTTATTCACATAAATGATGTTGTTTTTCTTTGATTTTATCATTTTTCGAAGATCCTCGAAAATCCTCAAAACGATGAAAAACAGTAAGGCTATAGCCTTGCGCTTATTTGAAATTTCGACATTTTTCGAAAATCCTCCAAAATCCTCAAAACGATGAAAACAGGCATGCTGTTCAGGATCAAAAGGCTATATCCTTGCATTTTTGCCAGATTTTGCCATTTTTTGAAAATCTTCAAAAATCGTCAAAATGATGAAAAACGGTAAGGCTATAGCCTTGCGCTTTTTTGACTTCTCGACATTTTTCGAAAATCCTCCAAAATCCTCAAAACGGTGAAAAAATGCATGCTGTGCAAGATCGTAAGGCTATAGCCTTGCGTTTTTGCCAGATTTTGTCATTTTTCAAAAATCCTCGAAAATCCTCAAAACGATGAAAAACAGTAAGGCTATAGCCTTGTGCTTTTTTCGAAATTTCAACATTTTTTGAAAATCCTCGGAAATACTCAAAACGATGAAAACGGACATGCTGTGGAAGATCGTAAGGCTATAGCCTTGCGTTTTTGCCAGATTTCGTCATTTTTCGAAAATCTTCAAAAAACGGCAAAACGATGAAAAACGGTAAGGCTATAGCCTTGCGCTTTTTTTGACATTTCGACATTTTTCTAAAATCCTCCAAAATCCTCAAAACGGTGAAAAAAGGCATGCTGTGCAATACCGTAAGGCTATAGCCTTGCATTTTTGGCAGATTTCGTCATTTTTCGAAAATCTTCAAAAAAAACGGCAAAACGATGAAAAACGGTAAGGCTATAGCCTTGCCCTTTTTTGAAATTTCGAAATTTTTAGAAAATCCTCCAAAATCCTCAAAACAGTGAAAAAATGCATGCTGTGCAAGATCGTAAGGCTATAGCCTTGCGTTTTTGCCAGATTTCATCATTTTTCGAAAATCTTCAAAAAACGGCAAAACGATAAAAAACGGTAAGGCTATAGCCTTGCGCTTTTTTTAAAATTTCGACATTTTTCGAAAATCCTCCAAAATCCTCAAAACGGTAAAAAAAGGCATGCATACAGAAAATGACATCTATCTCTGCTGTTTTTTATTTATTCCTATAAAGTATGTTTGCCTGAAAAGGAATCTTTGAAATGTTTCATCGTTGTAGAAATATAAAGCTTTATAATTTATAATGGAGTCAATTCAATGTCGTTCCTAAAAGTAAATACTGGAGTGGGGTTTGAACTCCCAACCTCCAGATAAAGATCAGTTGTCTGGAGCCAAACCCACAGAGCCACCTGGTACCGGTGGATGTTGTGGGTCAGTCTTTATTTGTCTTTGAGTAGCACCATTTATACAGAAAAATGACCGATCTCTGCTGTTTGTTATTTATTCACATAAATTATGTTGTTTTTCTTCGATTTGTCATTTTTCAAAGATCCTCGAAAATCGTCAAAACGATGAAAAACAGTAAGGCTATAGCCTTGTGCTTTTTTCGAAATTTCAACATTTTTTGAAAATCCTCGGAAATACTCAAAACGATGAAAACGGACATGCTGTGGAAGATCGTAAGGCTATAGCCTTGCGTTTTTGCCAGATTTCGTCATTTTTCGAAAATCTTCAAAAAACGGCAAAACGATGAAAAACGGTAAGGCTATAGCCTTGCGCTTTTTCGAAATTTTGACATTTTTCGAAAATCCTCCAAAATCCTCAAAACGGTGAAAAAATGCATGCTGTGCAAGATCGTAAGGCTATAGCCCTGCGTTTTTGCCAGATTTCGTCATTTTTCAAAAATCCTCGAAAATCCTTAAAACGATGAAAAACAGTAAGGCTATAGACTTGTGCTTTTTTCGAAATTTCGAAATTTTTAGAAAATCCTCCGAAATCCTCAAAACAGTGAAAAAATGCATGCTGTGCAAGATCGTAAGGCTATAGCCTTGCGTTTTTTGCCAGATTTCATCATTTTTCGAAAATCTTCAAAAAACGGCAAAACGATAAAAAACGGTAAGGCTATAGCCTTGCGCTTTTTTGAAATTTCGACATTTTTCGAAAATCCTCCAAAATCCTCAAAACGGTGAAAAAAGGCATGCTGTGCAAGACCGTAAGACTATAGCCTTGCATTTTTTGACTTCTAGAAAAATATTGAAAAAAAAAAAAAAAACGGAAGCAAGGCTTTGGTGTTCCTGTCACTTTCTGTTTGTTATTTTGTGAGTTCACTCAGCAGCCAGCGTGGCTCACTGGATAAAGGTTATGCCTGGGAATTTGTGGGCCCGGGTTCAAGTCCCAGATGTTGTACTGTGTGCGTTGTCATCCGATGCATTCAACAGAGAAATTAAAACCTGTAATTCTAGTACTTTTTTCTTTGTGATTTTCATTAAAAAAAATCAAAATAACTTAATATAGTACTGTACTATGTCATCCAAAACCGTAAACTATATTATATCTTTCATTCACTTTTTACTTTGAAATGTTTTGTAGTTTCTGAGTTTTTTTTTTACTTAAACGCCCAATGCATTTTCAATGGCAATAGCACAAACTTTATTATGCTATTCCTCCTACATACTTATACCTAGAAACGCCATTTATGGCTATTAACGTTCGTCTTACGGTGGACATATTTGCCTGGAAAGGAATCTTTGAAATGTTTCATCAGTTCAGAAATATAGTGCTTCCAAATTTGACACTTTTTATAATGGGGTCAATGGGAGCTTCAAAGGGGGTTAAAAAATCACGTTCACCAAAAAACTTCATTCAGACTTTTTTAGTTTCAGCTTACAGTGGAGATACATGCTGGAACTTTTTACTTTGAAATATTTTGTAGTTTCTGAGTTATTTAACTTAAACGCCCAATGCATTCCAATGGAAAACTTTATTGTGTTATTAGTCCTGCATACTTACACGTAGAAACCCCATTTAAAGCTATTTAGGTTCATCTTACGGTGGACATGTTTGCCTGAAAAGGAATCTTTGAAATGTTTCACCGTTATAGAAATATAAAGCTTTATAATTTAATGGGGTGAATTCAATGTTGTTCCTAAAAGTAAGTCCTTGAGTGGGCTTTGAACTCCCAACCTCCAGATATATGACTATTGTCCAGCCATACCCACTGGGCCACCAGAGACGGTTGGGTGCTGTGGTTCAGTCTTCATTTGCCTTTGAGTAGCACCATTCATACAGAAAAATGACATCTATCTCTGCTGTTTTTTATTTATTCCTATAAAGTATGTTTGCCTGAAAAGGAATCTTTGAAATGTTTCATCGTTGTAGAAATATAAAGCTTTATAATTTATAATGGAGTCAATTCAATGTCGTTCCTAAAACTAAATACTGGAGTGGGTTTGAACTCCCAACCTCCAGATAAAGACCTGTTGTCTGGAGCCAAACCCACAGAGCCACCTGGTACCGGTGGATGTCGTGGGTCAGTCTTTATTTGTCTTTGAGTAGCACCATTTATACAGAAAAATGTCTGATCTCTGCTGTTTGTTATTTATTCACATAAATTATGTTGTTTTTCTTCGATTTCGACATTTTCCGAAAATCCTCCAAAATCCTCAAAACGATGAAAAACGGCATGCCGTGCAAGACCGTAAGGCTATAGCCTTGCGTTTTTGCCAGATTTCGTCATTTTTCGAAAATCTTCAAAATCGGCAAAACGATGAAAAACGGTAAGGCTATAGCCTTGCTCTTTTTTGAAATTTCGAATTTTTTTGAAAATCCTCCAAAATCCTCAAAACGGTGAAAAAATGCATGCTGTGCAAGATCGTAAGGCTATAGCCCTGCGTTTTTGCCAGATTTCGTCATTTTTCAAAAATCCTCGAAAATCCTTAAAACGATGAAAAACAGTAAGGCTATAGCCTTGTGCTTTTTTCGAAATTTCGACATTTTTCGAAAATCCTCAGAAATACTCAAAACGATGAAAACGGGCATGCTGTGGAAGATCGTAAGGCTATAGCCTTGCGTTTTTGCCAGATTTCGTCATTTTTCGAAAATCTTCAAAAAACGGCAAAACGATGAAAAACGGTAAGGCTATAGCCTTGCGCTTTTTTGAAATTTCGACATTTTTCGAAAATCCTCCAAAATCCTCAAAACGGTGAAAAAAGGCATGCTGTGCAATACCGTAAGGCTATAGCCTTGCATTTTTGCCAGATTTCGTCATTTTTCGAAAATCTTCAAAAAACGGCAAAACGATGAAAAACGGTAAGGCTATAGCCTTGCTCTTTTTTGAAATTTCGAATTTTTTTGAAAATCCTCCAAAATCCTCAAAACGGTGAAAAAATGCATGCTGTGCAAGATCGTAAGGCTATAGCCCTGCGTTTTTGCCAGATTTCATCATTTTTCGAAAATCTTCAAAAAACGGCAAAACGATAAAAAACGGTAAGGCTATAGCCTTGCGCTTTTTTGAAATTTCGACATTTTTCGAAAATCCTCCAAAATCCTCAAAACGGTGAAAAAAGGCATGCTGTGCAATACCGTAAGGCTATAGCCTTGCATTTTTGCCAGATTTCGTCATTTTTCGAAAATCTTCAAAAAACGGCAAAACGATGAAAAACGGTAAGGCTATAGCCTTGCCCTTTTTTGAAATTTCGAAATTTTTAGAAAATCCTCCAAAATCCTCAAAACAGTGAAAAAATGCATGCTGTGCAAGATCGTAAGGCTATAGCCTTGCGTTTTTGCCAGATTTCATCATTTTTCGAAAATCTTCAAAAAACGGCAAAACGATAAAAAACGGTAAGGCTATAGCCTTGCGCTTTTTTTGAAATTTCGTCATTTTTCGAAAATCCTCCAAAATCCTCAAAACGGTGAAAAAAGGCATGCTGTGCAAGACCGTAAGACTATAGCCTTGCATTTTTTGACATTTCTCGAAAAATATTGAAAAAAAAACGGAAGCAAGGCTTTGGTGTTCCTGTCACTTTCTGTTTGGTATTTTGTGAGTTCACACAGCAGCCAGCGTGGCTCACTGGATAAAGGTTATGCCTGGGAATTTGTGGGCCCGGTTCAAGTCCCAGATGTTGTACTGTGTGCGTTGTCATCCGATGCATTCAACAGAGAAATTAAAACCCGTAATTCTAGTACTTTTTTCTTTGTGATTTTCATTAAAAAAAAAATCAAAATAACTTAATATAGTACTGTACTATGTCATCCAAAACCGTAAACTAATTTATATTATATCTTTCATTCACTTTTTACTTTGAAATGTTTTGTAGTTTCTGAGTTTTTTTTTTACTTAAACGCCCAATGCATTTTCAATGGCAATAGCACAAACTTTATTATGCTATTCCTCCTACATACTTATGCCTAGAAACGCCATTTATGGCTATTAACGTTCGTCTTACGGTGGACATATTTGCCTGGAAAGGAATCTTTGAAATGTTTCATCAGTTCAGAAATATAGTGCTTCCAAATTTGACACTTTTTATAATGGGGTCAATGGGAGCTTCAAAGGGGGTTAAAAAATCACGTTCACCAAAAAACTTCATTCAGACTTTTTTAGTTTCAGCTTACAGTGGAGATACATGCTGGAACTTTTTACTTTGAAATATTTTGTAGTTTCTGAGTTATTTAACTTAAACGCCCAATGCATTCCAATGGAAAACTTTATTGTGTTATTAGTCCTGCATACTTACACGTAGAAACCGCATTTAAAGCTATTTAGGTTCATCTTACGGTGGACATGTTTGCCTGAAAAGGAATCTTTGAAATGTTTCACCGTTATAGAAATATAAAGCTTTATAATTTAATGGGGTGAATTCAATGTTGTTCCTAAAAGTAAGTCCTTGAGTGGGCTTTGAACTCCCAACCTCCAGATATATGACTATTGTCCAGCCATACCCACTGGGCCACCAGAGACGGTTGGGTGCTGTGGTTCAGTCTTCATTTGCCTTTGAGTAGCACCATTCATACAGAAAAATGACATCTATCTCTGCTGTTTTTTTATTTATTCCTATAAAGTATGTTTGCCTGAAAAGGAATCTTTGAAATGTTTCATCGTTGTAGAAATATAAAGCTTTATAATTTATAATGGAGTCAATTCAATGCCGTTCCTAAAAGTAAATACTGGAGTGGGGTTTGAACTCCCAACCTCCAGATCCAGACCTGTTGTCTGGAGCCAAACCCACAGAGCCACCTGGTACCGGTAGATGTTGTGGGTCAGTCTTTATTTGTCTTTGAGTAGCACCATTTATGCAGAAAAAATGACCGATCTCTGCTGTTTGTTATTTATTCACATAAATTATGTTGTTTTTCTTCGATTTTGTCATTTTTCGAAGATCCTCGAAAATCGTCAAAACGATGAAAAACAGTAAGGCTATAGCCTTGCGCTTTTTCGAAATTTCGACATTTTCCGAAAATCCTCCAAAATCCTCAAAACGATGAAAAACGGCATGCCGTGCAAGACCGTAAGGCTATAGCCTTGCGTTTTTGCCAGATTTCGTCATTTTCGAAAATCTTCAAAAATCGGCAAAACGATGAAAAACGGTAAGGCTATAGCCTTGCTCTTTTTGAAATTTCGAAATTTTTTGAAAATCCTCCAAAATCCTCGAAACGGTGAAAAAATGCATGCTGTGCAAGATCGTAAGGCTATAGCCCTGCGTTTTTGCCAGATTTCGTCATTTTTCAAAAATCCTCGAAAATCCTTAAAACGATGAAAAACAGTAAGGCTATAGACTTGTGCTTTTTTCGAAATTTCGAAATTTTTAGAAAATCCTCCGAAATCCTCAAAACAGTGAAAAAATGCATGCTGTGCAAGATCGTAAGGCTATAGCCTTGCGTTTTTGCCAGATTTCATCATTTTTCGAAAATCTTCAAAAAACGGCAAAACGATAAAAAACGGTAAGGCTATAGCCTTGCGCTTTTTTGAAATTTCGACATTTTTCGAAAATCCTCCAAAATCCTCAAAACGGTGAAAAAAGGCATGCTGTGCAAGACCGTAAGACTATAGCCTTGCATTTTTTGACTTCTCGAAAAATATTGAAAAAAAAAAACGGAAGCAAGGCTTTGGTGTTCCTGTCACTTTCTGTTTGGTATTTTGTGAGTTCACTCAGCAGCCAGCGTGGCTCACTGGATAAAGGTTATGCCTGGGAATTTGTGGGACCGGGTTCAAGTCCCAGATGTTGTACTGTGTGTGTTGTCATCCGATGCATTCAACAGAGAAATTAAAACCTGTAATTCTAGTACTTCTTTCTTTGTGATTTTCATTAAAAAAAAATCAAAATAACTTAATATAGTACTGTACTATGTCATCCAAAACCATAAACTATATTATATCTTTCATTCACTTTTTACTTTGAAATGTTTTGTAGTTTCTGAGTTTTTTTTTTACTTAAACGCCCAATGCATTTTCAATGGCAATAGCACAAACTTTATTATGCTATTCCTCCTACATACTTATACCTAGAAACGCCATTTATGGCTATTAACGTTCGTCTTACGGTGGACATATTTGCCTGGAAAGGAATCTTTGAAATGTTTCATCAGTTCAGAAATATAGTGCTTCCAAATTTGACACTTTTTATAATGGGGTCAATGGGAGCTACAAGGGGGTTAAAAAAATCACGTTCACCAAAAAACTTCATTCAGTCTTTTTTAGTTTCAGCTTACAGTGGAGATACATGCTGGAACTTTTTACTTTGAAATATTTTGTAGTTTCTGAGTTATTTAACTTAAACGCCCAATGCATTCCAATGGAAAACTTTATTGTGTTATTAGTCCTGCATACTTACACGTAGAAACCCCATTTAAAGCTATTTAGGTTCATCTTACGGTGGACATGTTTGCCTGAAAAGGAATCTTTGAAATGTTTCACCGTTATAGAAATATAAAGCTTTATAATTTAATGGGGTGAATTCAATGTTGTTCCTAAAAGTAAGTCCTTGAGTGGGCTTTGAACTCCCAACCTCCAGATATATGACTATTGTCCAGCCATACCCACTGGGCCACCAGAGACGGTTGGGTGCTGTGGTTCAGTCTTCATTTGCCTTTGAGTAGCACCATTCATACAGAAAAATGACATCTATCTCTGCTGTTTTTTATTTATTCCTATAAAGTATGTTTGCCTGAAAAGGAATCTTTGAAATGTTTCATCGTTGTAGAAATATAAAGCTTTATAATTTATAATGGAGTCAATTCAATGTCGTTCCTAAAACTAAATACTGGAGTGGGGTTTGAACTCCCAACCTCCAGATAAAGACCTGTTGTCTGGAGCCAAACCCACAGAGCCACCTGGTACCGGTGGATGTCGTGGGTCAGTCTTTATTTGTCTTTGAGTAGCACCATTTATACAGAAAAATGACCGATCTCTGCTGTTTGTTATTTATTCACATAAATTATGTTGTTTTTCTTCGATTTTGTCATTTTTCGAAGATCCTCGAAAATCGTCAAAACGATGAAAAACAGTAAGGCTATAGCCTTGCGCTTTTTCGAAATTTCGACATTTTCCGAAAATCCTCCAAAATCCTCAAAACGATGAAAAACGGCATGCCGTGCAAGACCGTAAGGCTATAGCCTTGCGTTTTTGCCAGATTTCGTCATTTTTCGAAAATCTTCAAAAATCGGCAAAACGATGAAAAACGGTAAGGCTATAGCCTTGCTCTTTTTTGAAATTTCGAAATTTTTTGAAAATCCTCCAAAATCCTCAAAACGGTGAAAAAATGCATGCTGTGCAAGATCGTAAGGCTATAGCCCTGCGTTTTTGCCAGATTTCGTCATTTTTCAAAAATCCTCGAAAATCCTTAAAACGATGAAAAACAGTAAGGCTATAGCCTTGTGCTTTTTTCGAAATTTCGACATTTTTCGAAAATCCTCAGAAATACTCAAAACGATGAAAACGGGCATGCTGTGGAAGATCGTAAGGCTATAGCCTTGCGTTTTTGCCAGATTTCGTCATTTTTCGAAAATCTTCAAAAAACGGCAAAACGATGAAAAACGGTAAGGCTATAGCCTTGCGCTTTTTTGAAATTTCGACATTTTTCGAAAATCCTCCAAAATCCTCAAAACGGTGAAAAAAGGCATGCTGTGCAATACCGTAAGGCTATAGCCTTGCATTTTTGCCAGATTTCGTCATTTTTCGAAAATCTTCAAAAAACGGCAAAACGATGAAAAACGGTAAGGCTATAGCCTTGCGCTTTTTTGAAATTTCGACATTTTTCGAAAATCCTCCAAAATCCTCAAAACGGTGAAAAAAGGCATGCTGTGCAATACCGTAAGGCTATAGCCTTGCATTTTTGCCAGATTTCGTCATTTTTCGAAAATCTTCAAAAAACGGCAAAACGATGAAAAACGGTAAGGCTATAGCCTTGCGCTTTTTTGAAATTTCGACATTTTTCGAAAATCCTCCAAAATCCTCAAAACGGTGAAAAAAGGCATGCTGTGCAAGACCGTAAGACTATAGCCTTGCATTTTTTGACATTTCTCGAAAAATATTGAAAAAAAAAACGGAAGCAAGGCTTTGGTGTTCCTGTCACTTTCTGTTTGGTATTTTGTGAGTTCACACAGCAGCCAGCGTGGCTCACTGGATAAAGGTTATGCCTGGGAATTTGTGGGCCCGGGTTCAAGTCCCAGATGTTGTACTGTGTGCGTTGTCATCCGATGCATTCAACAGAGAAATTAAAACCTGTAATTCTAGTACTTTTTTCTTTGTGATTTTCATTAAAAAAAATCAAAATAACTTAATATAGTACTGTACTATGTCATCCAAAACCGTAAACTATATTATATCTTTCATTCACTTTTTACTTTGAAATGTTTTGTAGTTTCTGAGTTTTTTTTTTACTTAAACGCCCAATGCATTTTCAATGGCAATAGCACAAACTTTATTATGCTATTCCTCATACTTATACCTAGAAACGCCATTTATGGCTATTAACGTTCGTCTTACGGTGGACATATTTGCCTGGAAAGGAATCTTTGAAATGTTTCATCAGTTCAGAAATATAGTGCTTTCAAATTTGACACTTTTTATAATGGGGTCAATGGGAGCTTCAAAGGGGGTTAAAAAATCACGTTCACCAAAAAACTTCATTCAGACTTTTTTAGTTTCAGCTTACAGTGGAGATACATGCTGGAACTTTTTACTTTGAAATATTTTGTAGTTTCTGAGTTATTTAACTTAAACGCCCAATGCATTCCAATGGAAAACTTTATTGTGTTATAACTTATTAGTCCTGCATACTTACACGTAGAAACCCCATTTAAAGCTATTTAGGTTCATCTTACGGTGGACATGTTTGCCTGAAAAGGAATCTTTGAAATGTTTCACCGTTATAGAAATATAAAGCTTTATAATTTAATGGAGTGAATTCAATGTTGTTCCTAAAAGTAAGTCCTTGAGTGGGCTTTGAACTCCGAACCTCCAGATATATGACTATTGTCCAGCCATACCCACTGGGGCACCAGAGACGGTTGGGTGCTGTGGTTCAGTCTTCATTTGCCTTTGAGTAGCACCATTCATACAGAAAAATGACATCTATCTCTGCTGTTTTTTATTTATTCCTATAAAGTATGTTTGCCTGAAAAGGAATCTTTGAAATGTTTCATCGTTGTAGAAATATAAAGCTTTATAATTTATAATGGAGTCAATTCAATGTCGTTCCTAAAAGTAAATACTGGAGTGGGGTTTGAACTCCCAACCTCCAGATAAAGACCTGTTGTCTGGAGCCAAACCCACAGAGCCACCTGGTACCGGTGGATATTGTGGGTCAGTCTTTATTTGTCTTTGAGTAGCACCATTTATACAGAAAAATGACCGATCTCTGCTGTTTGTTATTTATTCACATAAATTATGTTGTTTTTCTTCGATTTTGTCATTTTTCGAAGATCCTCGAAAATCGTCAAAACGATGAAAAACAGTAAGGCTATAGCCTTGCGCTTTTTCGAAATTTCGACATTTTCCGAAAATCCTCCAAAATCCTCAAAACGATGAAAAACGGCATGCCGTGCAAGACCGTAAGGCTATAGCCTTGCGTTTTTGCCAGATTTCGTCATTTTTCGAAAACCTTCAAAAATCGGCAAAACGATGAAAAACGGTAAGGCTATAGCCTTGCTCTTTTTTGAAATTTCGAAATTTTTTGAAAATCCTCCAAAATCCTCAAAACGGTGAAAAAATGCATGCTGTGCAAGATCGTAAGGCTATAGCCCTGCGTTTTTGCCAGATTTCGTCATTTTTCAAAAATCCTCGAAAATCGTCAAAATGATGAAAAACAGTAAGGCTATAGCCTTGCGCTTTTTCGAAATTTCGACATTTTCCGAAAATCCTCCAAAATCCTCAAAACGATGAAAAACGGCATGCCGTGCAAGACCGTAAGGCTATAGCCTTGCGTTTTTGCCAGATTTCGTCATTTTTCGAAAATCTTCAAAAATCGGCAAAACGATGAAAAACGGTAAGGCTATAGCCTTGCTCTTTTTTGAAATTTCGAAATTTTTTGAAAATCCTCCAAAATCCTCAAAACGGTGAAAAAATGCATGCTGTGCAAGATCGTAAGGCTATAGCCCTGCGTTTTTGCCAGATTTCGTCATTTTTCAAAAATCCTCGAAAATCCTTAAAACGATGAAAAACAGTAAGGCTATAGCCTTGTGCTTTTTTCGAAATTTCGACATTTTTCGAAAATCCTCAGAAATACTCAAAACGATGAAAACGGGCATGCTGTGGAAGATCGTAAGGCTATAGCCTTGCGTTTTTGCCAGATTTCGTCATTTTTCGAAAATCTTCAAAAAACGGCAAAACGATGAAAAACGGTAAGGCTATAGCCTTGCGCTTTTTTGAAATTTCGACATTTTTCGAAAATCCTCCAAAATCCTCAAAACGGTGAAAAAAGGCATGCTGTGCAATACCGTAAGGCTATAGCCTTGCATTTTTGCCAGATTTCGTCATTTTTCGAAAATCTTCAAAAAACGGCAAAACGATGAAAAACGGTAAGGCTATAGCCTTGCTCTTTTTGAAATTTCGAAATTTTTTGAAAATCCTCCAAAATCCTCAAAACGGTGAAAAAATGCATGCTGTGCAAGATCGTAAGGCTATAGCCCTGCGTTTTTGCCAGATTTCATCATTTTTTCGAAAATCTTCAAAAAACGGCAAAACGATAAAAAACGGTAAGGCTATAGCCTTGCGCTTTTTTGAAATTTCGACATTTTTCGAAAATCCTCCAAAATCCTCAAAACGGTGAAAAAAGGCATGCTGTGCAAGACCGTAAGACTATAGCCTTGCATTTTTTGACATTTCTCGAAAAATATTGAAAAAAAAAACGGAAGCAAGGCTTTGGTGTTCCTGTCACTTTCTGTTTGGTATTTTGTGAGTTCACACAGCAGCCGGAGTGGCTCACTGGATAAAGGTTATGCCTGGGAATTTGTGGGCCCGGGTTCAAGTCCCAGATGTTGTACTGTGTGCGTTGTCATCCGATGCATTCAACAGAGAAATTAAAACCCGTAATTCTAGTACTTTTTTCTTTGTGATTTTCATTAAAAAAAAATCAAAATAACTTAATATAGTACTGTACTATGTCATCCAAAACCGTAAACTATATTATATCTTTCATTCACTTTTTACTTTGAAATGTTTTGTAGTTTCTGAGTTTTTTTTTACTTAAACGCCCAATGCATTTTCAATGGCAATAGCACAAACTTTATTATGCTATTCCTCCTACATACTTATACCTAGAAACGCCATTTATGGCTATTAACGTTCGTCTTACGGTGGACATATTTGCCTGAAAAGGAATCTTTGAAATGTTTCATCAGTTCAGATATATAGTGCTTCCAAATTTGACACTTTTTATAATGGGGTCAATGGGAGCTTCAAAGGGGGTTAAAAAATCACGTTCACCAAAAAACTTCATTCAGACTTTTTTAGTTTCAGCTTACAGTGGAGATACATGCTGGAACGTTTTACTTTGAAATATTTTGTAGTTTCTGAGTTATTTAACTTAAACGCCCAATGCATTCCAATGGAAAACTTTATTGTGTTATTAGTCCTGCATACTTACACGTAGAAACCCCATTTAAAGCTATTTAGGTTCATCTTACGGTGGACATGTTTGCCTGAAAAGGAATCTTTGAAATGTTTCACCGTTATAGAAATATAAAGCTTTATAATTTAATGGGGTGAATTCAATGTTGTTCCTAAAAGTAAGTCCTTGAGTGGGCTTTGAACTCCCAACCTCCAGATATATGACTATTGTCCAGCCATACCCACTGGGCCACCAGAGACGGTTGGATGCTGTGGTTCAGTCTTCATTTGCCTTTGAGTAGCACCATTCATACAGAAAAATGACATCTATCTCTGCTGTTTTTTATTTATTCCTATAAAGTATGTTTGCCTGAAAAGGAATCTTTGAAATGTTTCATCGTTGTAGAAATATAAAGCTTTATAATTTATAATGGAGTCAATTCAATGTCGTTCCTAAAAGTAAATACTGGAGTGGGGTTTGAACTCCCAACCTCCAGATAAAGACCTGTTGTCTGGAGCCAAACCCACAGAGCCACCTGGTACCGGTGGATATTGTGGGTCAGTCTTTATTTGTCTTTGAGTAGCACCATTTATACAGAAAAATGACCGATCTCTGCTGTTTGTTATTTATTCACATAAATTATGTTGTTTTTCTTCGATTTTGTCATTTTTCGAAGATCCTCGAAAATCGTCAAAACGATGAAAAACAGTAAGGCTATAGCCTTGCGCTTTTTCGAAATTTCGACATTTTCCGAAAATCCTCCAAAATCCTCAAAACGATGAAAAACGGCATGCCGTGCAAGACCGTAAGGCTATAGCCTTGCGTTTTTGCCAGATTTCGTCATTTTTCGAAAATCTTCAAAAATCGGCAAAACGATGAAAAACGGTAAGGCTATAGCCCTGCTCTTTTTTGAAATTTCGAAAAAAAATTGAAAATCCTCCAAAATCCTCAAAACGGTGAAAAAATGCATGCTGTGCAAGATCGTAAGGCTATAGCCCTGCGTTTTTGCCAGATTTCGTCATTTTTCAAAAATCCTCGAAAATCCTTAAAACGATGAAAAACAGTAAGGCTATAGCCTTGTGCTTTTTTCGAAATTTCGACATTTTTCGAAAATCCTCAGAAATACTCAAAACGATGAAAACGGGCATGCTGTGGAAGATCGTAAGGCTATAGCCTTGCGTTTTTGCCAGATTTCGTCATTTTTCGAAAATCTTCAAAAATCGGCAAAACGATGAAAAACGGTAAGGCTATAGCCTTGCTCTTTTTTGAAATTTCGAAATTTTTTGAAAATCCTCCAAAATCCTCAAAACGGTGAAAAAATGCATGCTGTGCAAGATCGTAAGGCTATAGCCCTGCGTTTTTGCCAGATTTCGTCATTTTTCAAAAATCCTCGAAAATCGTCAAAACGATGAAAAACAGTAAGGCTATAGCCTTGCGCTTTTTCGAAATTTCGACATTTTTCGAAAATCCTCCAAAATCCTCAAAACGATGAAAAACGGCATGCTGTGCAAGACCGTAAGGCTATAGCCTTGCGTTTTTGCCAGATTTCGTCATTTTTCGAAAATCTTCAAAAATCGGCAAAACGATGAAAAACGGTAAGGCTATAGCCTTGCTCTTTTTTGAAATTTCGAAATTTTTTGAAAATCCTCCAAAATCCTCAAAACGGTGAAAAAAATGCATGCTGTGCAAGATCGTAAGGCTATAGCCCTGCGTTTTTGCCAGATTTCGTCATTTTTCAAAAATCCTCGAAAATCCTTAAAACGATGAAAAACAGTAAGGCTATAGCCTTGTGCTTTTTTCGAAATTTCGACATTTTTCGAAAATCCTCAGAAATACTCAAAACGATGAAAACGGGCATGCTGTGGAAGATCGTAAGGCTATAGCCTTGCGTTTTTGCCAGATTTCGTCATTTTTCGAAAATCTTCAAAAAACGGCAAAACGATGAAAAACGGTAAGGCTATAGCCTTGCGCTTTTTTGAAATTTCGACATTTTTCGAAAATCCTCCAAAATCCTCAAAACGGTGAAAAAAGGCATGCTGTGCAATACCGTAAGGCTATAGCCTTGCATTTTTGCCAGATTTCGTCATTTTTCGAAAATCTTCAAAAAACGGCAAAACGATGAAAAACGGTAAGGCTATAGCCTTGCTCTTTTTTGAAATTTCGAAATTTTTTGAAAATCCTCCAAAATCCTCAAAACGGTGAAAAAATGCATGCTGTGCAAGATCGTAAGGCTATAGCCCTGCGTTTTTGCCAGATTTCATCATTTTTCGAAAATCTTCAAAAAACGGCAAAACGATAAAAAACGGTAAGGCTATAGCCTTGCGCTTTTTTGAAATTTCGACATTTTTCGAAAATCCTCCAAAATCCTCAAAACGGTGAAAAAAGGCATGCTGTGCAAGACCGTAAGACTATAGCCTTGCATTTTTTGACATTTCTCGAAAAATATTGAAAAAAAAACGGAAGCAAGGCTTTGGTGTTCCTGTCACTTTCTGTTTGGTATTTTGTGAGTTCACACAGCAGCCGGAGTGGCTCACTGGATAAAGGTTATGCCTGGGAATTTGTGGGCCCGGGTTCAAGTCCCAGATGTTGTACTGTGTGCGTTGTCATCCGATGCATTCAACAGAGAAATTAAAACCCGTAATTCTAGTACTTTTTTCTTTGTGATTTTCATTAAAAAAAAATCAAAATAACTTAATATAGTACTGTACTATGTCATCCAAAACCGTAAACTATATTATATCTTTCATTCACTTTTTACTTTGAAATGTTTTGTAGTTTCTGAGTTTTTTTTTACTTAAACGCCCAATGCATTTTCAATGGCAATAGCACAAACTTTATTATGCTATTCCTCCTACATACTTATACCTAGAAACGCCATTTATGGCTATTAACGTTCGTCTTACGGTGGACATATTTGCCTGAAAAGGAATCTTTGAAATGTTTCATCAGTTCAGATATATAGTGCTTCCAAATTTGACACTTTTTATAATGGGGTCAATGGGAGCTTCAAAGGGGGTTAAAAAATCACGTTCACCAAAAAACTTCATTCAGACTTTTTTAGTTTCAGCTTACAGTGGAGATACATGCTGGAACGTTTTACTTTGAAATATTTTGTAGTTTCTGAGTTATTTAACTTAAACGCCCAATGCATTCCAATGGAAAACTTTATTGTGTTATTAGTCCTGCATACTTACACGTAGAAACCCCATTTAAAGCTATTTAGGTTCATCTTACGGTGGACATGTTTGCCTGAAAAGGAATCTTTGAAATGTTTCACCGTTATAGAAATATAAAGCTTTATAATTTAATGGAGTGAATTCAATGTTGTTCCTAAAAGTAAGTCCTTGAGTGGGCTTTGAACTCCGAACCTCCAGATATATGACTATTGTCCAGCCATACCCACTGGGCCACCAGAGACGGTTGGGTGCTGTGGTTCAGTCTTCATTTGCCTTTGAGTAGCACCATTCATACAGAAAAATGACATCTATCTCTGCTGTTTTTTATTTATTCCTATAAAGTATGTTTGCCTGAAAAGGAATCTTTGAAATGTTTCATCGTTGTAGAAATATAAAGCTTTATAATTTATAATGGAGTCAATTCAATGTCGTTCCTAAAAGAAAATACTGGAGTGGGTTTGAACTCCCAACCTCCAGATAAAGACCTGTTGTCTGGAGCCAAACCCACAGAGCCACCTGGTACCGGTGGATATTGTGGGTCAGTCTTTATTTGTCTTTGAGTAGCACCATTTATACAGAAAAATGACCGATCTCTGCTGTTTGTTATTTATTCACATAAATTATGTTGTTTTTCTTCGATTTTGTCATTTTTCGAAGATCCTCGAAAATCGTCAAAACGATGAAAAACAGTAAGGCTATAGCCTTGCGCTTTTTCGAAATTTCGACATTTTCCGAAAATCCTCCAAAATCCTCAAAACGATGAAAAACGGCATGCCGTGCAAGACCGTAAGGCTATAGCCTTGCGTTTTTGCCAGATTTCGTCATTTTTCGAAAATCTTCAAAAATCGGCAAAACGATGAAAAACGGTAAGGCTATAGCCTTGCTCTTTTTTGAAATTTCGAAAAAAAATTGAAAATCCTCCAAAATCCTCAAAACGGTGAAAAAATGCATGCTGTGCAAGATCGTAAGGCTATAGCCCTGCGTTTTTGCCAGATTTCGTCATTTTTCAAAAATCCTCGAAAATCCTTAAAACGATGAAAAACAGTAAGGCTATAGCCTTGTGCTTTTTTCGAAATTTCGACATTTTTCGAAAATCCTCAGAAATACTCAAAACGATGAAAACGGGCATGCTGTGGAAGATCGTAAGGATATAGCCTTGCGTTTTTGCCAGATTTCGTCATTTTTCGAAAATCTTCAAAAATCGGCAAAACGATGAAAAACGGTAAGGCTATAGCCTTGCTCTTTTTTGAAATTTCGAAATTTTTTGAAAATCCTCCAAAATCCTCAAAACGGTGAAAAAATGCATGCTGTGCAAGATCGTAAGGCTATAGCCCTGCGTTTTTGCCAGATTTCGTCATTTTTCAAAAATCCTCGAAAATCCTTAAAACGATGAAAAACAGTAAGGCTATAGCCTTGTGCTTTTTTCGAAATTTCGACATTTTTCGAAAATCCTCAGAAATACTCAAAACGATGAAAACGGGCATGCTGTGGAAGATCGTAAGGCTATAGCCTTGCGTTTTTGCCAGATTTCGTCATTTTTCGAAAATCTTCAAAAAACGGCAAAACGATGAAAAACGGTAAGGCTATAGCCTTGCGCTTTTTTTGAAATTTCGACATTTTTCGAAAATCCTCCAAAATCCTCAAAACGGTGAAAAAAGGCATGCTGTGCAATACCGTAAGGCTATAGCCTTGCATTTTTGCCAGATTTCGTCATTTTTCGAAAATCTTCAAAAAACGGCAAAACGATGAAAAACGGTAAGGCTATAGCCTTGCCCTTTTTTGAAATTTCGAAATTTTTAGAAAATCCTCCAAAATCCTCAAAACAGTGAAAAAATGCATGCTGTGCAAGATCGTAAGGCTATAGCCTTGCGTTTTTGCCAGATTTCATCATTTTTCGAAAATCTTCAAAAAACGGCAAAACGATAAAAAACGGTAAGGCTATAGCCTTGCGCTTTTTTGAAATTTCGACATTTTTCGAAAATCCTCCAAAATCCTCAAAACGGTGAAAAAAGGCATGCTGTGCAAGACCGTAAGACTATAGCCTTGCATTTTTTGACATTTCTCGAAAAATATTGAAAAAAAAAAACGGAAGCAAGGCTTTGGTGTTCCTGTCACTTTCTGTTTGGTATTTTGTGAGTTCACACAGCAGCCAGCGTGGCTCACTGGATAAAGGTTATGCCTGGGAATTTGTGGGCCGGGTTCAAGTCCCAGATGTTGTACTGTGTGCGTTGTCATCCGATGCATTCAACAGAGAAATTAAAACCTGTAATTCTAGTACTTTTTTCTTTGTGATTTTCATTAAAAAAAATCAAAATAACTTAATATAGTACTGTACTATGTCATCCAAAACCGTAAACTATATTATATCTTTCATTCACTTTTTACTTTGAAATGTTTTGTAGTTTCTGAGTTTTTTTTTTTACTTAAACGCCCAATGCATTTTCAATGGCAATAGCACAAACTTTATTATGCTATTCCTCCTACATACTTATACCTAGAAACGCCATTTATGGCTATTAACGTTCGTCTTACGGTGGACATATTTGCCTGGAAAGGAATCTTTGAAATGTTTCATCAGTTCAGAAATATAGTGCTTCCAAATTTGACACTTTTTATAATGGGGTCAATGGGAGCTTCAAAGGGGGTTAAAAAATCACGTTCACCAAAAAACTTCATTCAGACTTTTTTAGTTTCAGCTTACAGTGGAGATACATGCTGGAACTTTTTACTTTGAAATATTTTGTAGTTTCTGAGTTATTTAACTTAAACGCCCAATGCATTCCAATGGAAAACTTTATTGTGTTATTAGTCCTGCATACTTACACGTAGAAACCCCATTTAAAGCTATTTAGGTTAATCTTACGGTGGACATGTTTGCCTGAAAAGGAATCTTTGAAATGTTTCACCGTTATAGAAATATAAAGCTTTATAATTTAATGGGGTGAATTCAATGTTGTTCCTAAAAGTAAGTCCTTGAGTGGGCTTTGAACTCCCAACCTCCAGATATATGACTATTGTCCAGCCATACCCACTGGGCCACCAGAGACGGTTGGGTGCTGTGGTTCAGTCTTCATTTGCCTTTGAGTAGCACCATTCATACAGAAAAATGACATCTATCTCTGCTGTTTTTTATTTATTCCTATAAAGTATGTTTGCCTGAAAAGGAATCTTTGAAATGTTTCATCGTTGTAGAAATATAAAGCTTTATAATTTATAATGGAGTCAATTCAATGTCGTTCCTAAAAGTAAATACTGGAGTGGGGTTTGAACTCCCAACCTCCAGATAAAGACCAGTTGTCTGGAGCCAAACCCACAGAGCCACCTGGTACCGGTGGATGTTGTGGGTCAGTCTTTATTTGTCTTTGAGTAGCACCATTTATACAGAAAAATGACCGATCTCTGCTGTTTGTTATTTATTCACATAAATTATGTTGTTTTTCTTCGATTTTGTCATTTTTCGAAGATCCTCGAAAATCGTCAAAACGATGAAAAACAGTAAGGCTATAGCCTTGCGCTTTTTCGAAATTTCGACATTTTCCGAAAATCCTCCAAAATCCTCAAAACGATGAAAAACGGCATGCCGTGCAAGACCGTAAGGCTATAGCCTTGCGTTTTTGCCAGATTTCGTCATTTTTCGAAAATCTTCAAAAATCGGCAAAACGATGAAAAACGGTAAGGCTATAGCCTTGCTCTTTTTTGAAATTTCGAAATTTTTTGAAAATCCTCCAAAATCCTCAAAACGGTGAAAAAATGCATGCTGTGCAAGATCGTAAGGCTATAGCCCTGCGTTTTTGCCAGATTTCGTCATTTTTCAAAAATCCTCGAAAATCCTTAAAACGATGAAAAACAGTAAGGCTATAGCCTTGTGCTTTTTTCGAAATTTCGACATTTTTCGAAAATCCTCAGAAATACTCAAAACGATGAAAACGGGCATGCTGTGGAAGATCGTAAGGCTATAGCCTTGCGTTTTTGCCAGATTTCGTCATTTTTCGAAAATCTTCAAAAAACGGCAAAACGATGAAAAACGGTAAGGCTATAGCCTTGCGCTTTTTTGAAATTTCGACATTTTTCGAAAATCCTCCAAAATCCTCAAAACGGTGAAAAAAGGCATGCTGTGCAATACCGTAAGGCTATAGCCTTGCATTTTTGCCAGATTTCGTCATTTTTCGAAAATCTTCAAAAAACGGCAAAACGATGAAAAACGGTAAGGCTATAGCCTTGCGCTTTTTTGAAATTTCGACATTTTTCGAAAATCCTCCAAAATCCTCAAAACGGTGAAAAAAGGCATGCTGTGCAAGACCGTAAGACTATAGCCTTGCATTTTTTGACATTTCTCGAAAAATATTGAAAAAAAAAACGGAAGCAAGGCTTTGGTGTTCCTGTCACTTTCTGTTTGGTATTTTGTGAGTTCACACAGCAGCCAGCGTGGCTCACTGGATAAAGGTTATGCCTGGGAATTTGTGGGCCCGGGTTCAAGTCCCAGATGTTGTACTGTGTGCGTTGTCATCCGATGCATTCAACAGAGAAATTAAAACCCGTAATTCTAGTACTTTTTTCTTTGTGATTTTCATTAAAAAAAAATCAAAATAACTTAATATAGTACTGTACTATGTCATCCAAAACCGTAAACTATATTATATCTTTCATTCACTTTTTACTTTGAAATGTTTTGTAGTTTCTGAGTTTTTTTTTACTTAAACGCCCAATGCATTTTCAATGGCAATAGCACAAACTTTATTATGCTATTCCTCCTACATACTTATGCCTAGAAACGCCATTTATGGCTATTAACGTTCGTCTTACGGTGGACATATTTGCCTGGAAAGGAATCTTTGAAATGTTTCATCAGTTCAGATATATAGTGCTTCCAAATTTGACACTTTTTATAATGGGGTCAATGGGAGCTTCAAAGGGGGTTAAAAAATCACGTTCACCAAAAAACTTCATTCAGACTTTTTTAGTTTCAGCTTACAGTGGAGATACATGCTGGAACGTTTTACTTTGAAATATTTTGTAGTTTCTGAGTTATTTAACTTAAACGCCCAATGCATTCCAATGGAAAACTTTATTGTGTTATTAGTCCTGCATACTTACACGTAGAAACCCCATTTAAAGCTATTTAGGTTCATCTTACGGTGGACATGTTTGCCTGAAAAGGAATCTTTGAAATGTTTCACCGTTATAGAAATATAAAGCTTTATAATTTAATGGAGTGAATTCAATGTTGTTCCTAAAAGTAAGTCCTTGAGTGGGCTTTGAACTCCCAACCTCCAGATATATGACTATTGTCCAGCCATACCCACTGGGCCACCAGAGACGGTTGGGTGCTGTGGTTCAGTCTTCATTTGCCTTTGAGTAGCACCATTCATACAGAAAAATGACATCTATCTCTGCTGTTTTTTATTTATTCCTATAAAGTATGTTTGCCTGAAAAGGAATCTTTGAAATGTTTCATCGTTGTAGAAATATAAAGCTTTATAATTTATAATGGAGTCAATTCAATGTCGTTCCTAAAAGTAAATACTGGAGTGGGGTTTGAACTCCCAACCTCCAGATAAAGACCTGTTGTCTGGAGCCAAACCCACAGAGCCACCTGGTACCGGTGGATGTTGTGGGTCAGTCTTTATTTGTCTTTGAGTAGCACCATTTATACAGAAAAATGACCGATCTCTGCTGTTTGTTATTTATTCACATAAATTATGTTGTTTTTCTTCGATTTTGTCATTTTTCGAAGATCCTCGAAAATCGTCAAAACGATGAAAAACAGTAAGGCTATAGCCTTGCGCTTTTTCGAAATTTCGACATTTTCCGAAAATCCTCCAAAATCCTCAAAACGATGAAAAACGGCATGCCGTGCAAGACCGTAAGGCTATAGCCTTGCGTTTTTGCCAGATTTCGTCATTTTTCGAAAATCTTCAAAAATCGGCAAAACGATGAAAAACGGTAAGGCTATAGCCTTGCTCTTTTTTGAAATTTCGAAATTTTTTGAAAATCCTCCAAAATCCTCAAAACGGTGAAAAAATGCATGCTGTGCAAGATCGTAAGGCTATAGCCCTGCGTTTTTGCCAGATTTCGTCATTTTTCAAAAATCCTCGAAAATCCTTAAAACGATGAAAAACAGTAAGGCTATAGCCTTGTGCTTTTTTCGAAATTTCGACATTTTTCGAAAATCCTCAGAAATACTCAAAACGATGAAAACGGGCATGCTGTGGAAGATCGTAAGGCTATAGCCTTGCGTTTTTGCCAGATTTCGTCATTTTTCGAAAATCTTCAAAAAACGGCAAAACGATGAAAAACGGTAAGGCTATAGCCTTGCGCTTTTTTGAAATTTCGACATTTTTCGAAAATCCTCCAAAATCCTCAAAACGGTGAAAAAAGGCATGCTGTGCAATACCGTAAGGCTATAGCCTTGCATTTTTGCCAGATTTCGTCATTTTTCGAAAATCTTCAAAAAACGGCAAAACGATGAAAAACGGTAAGGCTATAGCCTTGCGCTTTTTTGAAATTTCGAAATTTTTTGAAAATCCTCCAAAATCCTCAAAACGGTGAAAAAATGCATGCTGTGCAAGATCGTAAGGCTATAGCCTTGCGTTTTTGCCAGATTTCATCATTTTTCGAAAATCTTCAAAAAACGGCAAAACGATAAAAAACGGTAAGGCTATAGCCTTGCGCTTTTTTGAAATTTCGACATTTTTCGAAAATCCTCCAAAATCCTCAAAACGGTGAAAAAAGGCATGCTGTGCAAGACCGTAAGACTATAGCCTTGCATTTTTTGACATTTCTCGAAAAATATTGAAAAAAAACGGAAGCAAGGCTTTGGTGTTCCTGTCACTTTCTGTTTGGTATTTTGTGAGTTCACACAGCAGCCAGCGTGGCTCACTGGATAAAGGTTATGCCTGGGAATTTGTGGGCCCGGGTTCAAGTCCCAGATGTTGTACTGTGTGCGTTGTCATCCGATGCATTCAACAGAGAAATTAAAACCCGTAATTCTAGTACTTTTTTCTTTGTGATTTTCATTAAAAAAAAATCAAAATAACTTAATATAGTACTGTACTATGTCATCCAAAACCGTAAACTATATTATATCTTTCATTCACTTTTTACTTTGAAATGTTTTGTAGTTTCTGAGTTTTTTTTTACTTAAACGCCCAATGCATTTTCAATGGCAATAGCACAAACTTTATTATGCTATTCCTCCTACATACTTATACCTAGAAACGCCATTTATGGCTATTAACGTTCGTCTTACGGTGGACATATTTGCCTGGAAAGGAATCTTTGAAATGTTTCATCAGTTCAGATATATAGTGCTTCCAAATTTGACACTTTTTATAATGGGGTCAATGGGAGCTTCAAAGGGGGTTAAAAAATCACGTTCACCAAAAAACTTCATTCAGACTTTTTTAGTTTCAGCTTACAGTGGAGATACATGCTGGAACGTTTTACTTTGAAATATTTTGTAGTTTCTGAGTTATTTAACTTAAACGCCCAATGCATTCCAATGGAAAACTTTATTGTGTTATTAGTCCTGCATACTTACACGTAGAAACCCCATTTAAAGCTATTTAGGTTCATCTTACGGTGGACATGTTTGCCTGAAAAGGAATCTTTGAAATGTTTCACCGTTATAGAAATATAAAGCTTTATAATTTAATGGAGTGAATTCAATGTTGTTCCTAAAAGTAAGTCCTTGAGTGGGCTTTGAACTCCGAACCTCCAGATATATGACTATTGTCCAGCCATACCCACTGGGGCACCAGAGACGGTTGGGTGCTGTGGTTCAGTCTTCATTTGCCTTTGAGTAGCACCATTCATACAGAAAAATGACATCTATCTCTGCTGTTTTTTATTTATTCCTATAAAGTATGTTTGCCTGAAAAGGAATCTTTGAAATGTTTCATCGTTGTAGAAATATAAAGCTTTATAATTTATAATGGAGTCAATTCAATGTCGTTCCTAAAAGTAAATACTGGAGTGGGGTTTGAACTCCCAACCTCCAGATAAAGACCTGTTGTCTGGAGCCAAACCCACAGAGCCACCTGGTACCGGTGGATATTGTGGGTCAGTCTTTATTTGTCTTTGAGTAGCACCATTTATACAGAAAAATGACCGATCTCTGCTGTTTGTTATTTATTCACATAAATTATGTTGTTTTTCTTCGATTTTGTCATTTTTCGAAGATCCTCGAAAATCGTCAAAACGATGAAAAACAGTAAGGCTATAGCCTTGCGCTTTTTCGAAATTTCGACATTTTCCGAAAATCCTCCAAAATCCTCAAAACGATGAAAAACGGCATGCCGTGCAAGACCGTAAGGCTATAGCCTTGCGTTTTTGCCAGATTTCGTCATTTTTCGAAAATCTTCAAAAATCGGCAAAACGATAAAAACGGTAAGGCTATAGCCTTGCTCTTTTTTGAAATTTCGAAAAAAAATTGAAAATCCTCCAAAATCCTCAAAACGGTGAAAAAATGCATGCTGTGCAAGATCGTAAGGCTATAGCCCTGCGTTTTTGCCAGATTTCGTCATTTTTCAAAAATCCTCGAAAATCCTTAAAACGATGAAAAACAGTAAGGCTATAGCCTTGTGCTTTTTTCGAAATTTCGACATTTTTCGAAAATCCTCAGAAATACTCAAAACGATGAAAACGGGCATGCTGTGGAAGATCGTAAGGCTATAGCCTTGCGTTTTTGCCAGATTTCGTCATTTTTCGAAAATCTTCAAAAAACGGCAAAACGATGAAAAACGGTAAGGCTATAGCCTTGCCCTTTTTTGAAATTTCGAAATTTTTAGAAAATCCTCCAAAATCCTCAAAACAGTGAAAAAATGCATGCTGTGCAAGATCGTAAGGCTATAGCCTTGCGTTTTTGCCAGATTTCATCATTTTTCGAAAATCTTCAAAAAACGGCAAAACGATAAAAAACGGTAAGGCTATAGCCTTGCGCTTTTTTTGAAATTTCGTCATTTTTCGAAAATCCTCCAAAATCCTCAAAACGGTGAAAAAAGGCATGCTGTGCAAGACCGTAAGACTATAGCCTTGCATTTTTTGACATTTCTCGAAAAATATTGAAAAAAAAAAACGGAAGCAAGGCTTTGGTGTTCCTGTCACTTTCTGTTTGGTATTTTGTGAGTTCACACAGCAGCCGGCGTGGCTCACTGGATAAAGGTTATGCCTGGGAATTTGTGGGCCCGGGTTCAAGTCCCAGATGTTGTACTGTGTGCGTTGTCATCCGATGCATTCAACAGAGAAATTAAAACCTGTAATTCTAGTACTTTTTTCTTTGTGATTTTCATTAAAAAAAAAAATCAAAATAACTTAATATAGTACTGTACTATGTCATCCAAAACGGTAAACTATATTATATTTTTCATTCACTTTTTACTTTGAAATGTTTTGTAGTTTCTGAGTTTTTTTTTTTTTACTTAAACGCCCAATGCATTTTCAATGGCAATAGCACAAACTTTATTATGCTATTCCTCCTACATACTTATACCTAGAAACGCCATTTATGGCTATTAACGTTCGTCTTACGGTGGACATATTTGCCTGGAAAGGAATCTTTGAAATGTTTCATCAGTTCAGAAATATAGTGCTTCCAAATTTGACACTTTTTATAATGGGGTCAATGGGAGCTTCAAAGGGGGTTAAAAAATCACGTTCACCAAAAAACTTCATTCAGACTTTTTTAGTTTCAGCTTACAGTGGAGATACATGCTGGAACTTTTTACTTTGAAATATTTTGTAGTTTCTGAGTTATTTAACTTAAACGCCCAATGCATTCCAATGGAAAACTTTATTGTGTTATTAGTCCTGCATACTTACACGTAGAAACCCCATTTAAAGCTATTTAGGTTCATCTTACGGTGGACATGTTTGCCTGAAAAGGAATCTTTGAAATGTTTCACCGTTATAGAAATATAAAGCTTTATAATTTAATGGGGTGAATTCAATGTTGTTCCTAAAAGTAAGTCCCTGAGTGGGCTTTGAACTCCCAACCTCCAGATATATGACTATTGTCCAGCCATACCCACTGGGCCACCAGAGACGGTTGGGTGCTGTGGTTCAGTCTTCATTTGCCTTTGAGTAGCACCATTCATACAGAAAAATGACATCTATCTCTGCTGTTTTTTATTTATTCCTATAAATGTTTGCCTGAAAAGGAATCTTTGAAATGTTTCATCGTTGTAGAAATATAAAGCTTTATAATTTATAATGGAGTCAATTCAATGTCATTCCTAAAAGTAAATACTTGAGTGGGGTTTGAACTCCCAACCTCCAGATAAAGACCTGTTGTCTGGAGCCAAACCCACAGAGCCACCTGGGACAGGTGGGTGTTGATTTTTTGTCGATTTCACCACTTTTTGAAAACCCCCAAAAGCGATAAAAAACGGCATACTAAAGCATGTTGTCCGAGACCATGTAGTATAGCCTGTCGTTTTTCTTTGATTTCAACGTTTTTCGAAAATTCTCAAAATCGATGAAAAATGGCATACTATAGTATGATGCCACCCGCATCAGTTGACTTGCTGTGCTTTTTTGGGAGTTTTGTTCTTCTGGAAAAAGGGTGTAACCCCTTTTCCAGAAGAACAAAAGTTGGGTCCCTCGGCTGGCCTTGAACCCGTTTTGACCATGTACCACAGTACAATGATCACCTATGTAGCTACAGCAGAGCTTGCTTGCCTACAGCATTCCACACATCCACACACCTTTCTTTAGGGTCCTCAAAACTAATCACATCTTTTTAGTTTCATGATTTTGCCACTTTTTATTTGTCCATCTGGGGATAATCTCACAATTAGATTGATTGATTAGTGCTAAATCTGTTATTCTTACTGGGAAAAGGCAAAGGAAGTAACTAAATGCACATTATATTGTGTTATGTTATTCTTGAAATATTAACCATTATTTTATAGTGAATGGGGGTCAGACATCATAGGTCATGGATTTGTATGTTTTAGTTGCCATAGATGATAAGACATCGTAGACAAATTGAGTTAATCTTTCTTTTACTATGAATGGTATTTGTACACATTTGTACTTGAAATAATAAACCTGTAAATCATATTTTTTCCCCAAAATCTCCAGTCAAAGTTGAAAAAGTACAATGTATAAGTGATACGTATGGGTGCTCTCAAGCACATGGTTGACATGCTTCATATTGGAGACCTGCTGTACTTACACACAATACACTTCATCACATCCACATCACAGTAACGTGATTACTGTCACGTTTTTCATGGATGTGGTAAAGCAGCATGAAGTCAAAACGCAGTACAAGTGCCATATTAATAACTCAACTCAACCTTCCTCTTGGTGAAGATGATGAGGTACAGTGGCAGGGACTTACGCAAGATGTATTCTGAGCTGTCAGTGTCATAGTCATTGTCATCTGGGAAATGATTGATCCGGAAACAGCTGCCTCTGTTGATGCCTGAGGGGAGAAAAGGGATACGCTTTGAGCAAAACTAAACAAATGAGCGGCTCAATTCATAACACAAGAAAATACTACACACCTTGAGCGCAACTAAAACAAGCGTAGGGCTCAATTACCATACCATAATGCAAATGCACACCTTGACCCCGAATGACTCACTTCTGCGAAACATATTTGACACACAAAAAAACAAGGAATTCAATTATACTGATCCATCTTTTATAGACTAAGGGATTTCTGAGACCACACACTGGTGGTCCAACACTTTGAGGAACCACTTAAGGGCAAGCAGCTTTGCGTTGATGTTTCGCCAGCTCCCAGCTCCTCTATCTTTTGGCTGCAAAAATCCCTTCACTTTTAAGAGAATAAAACATTGCCAGGGCATGAATATTGAAAGGTTTGACCGAGTCTAGATGTTGCATTTGAGTGATGTCTGGCGCTAATCTATAGCCTTCACCATGAGATTTGTACGTACAGCATTTCGTGTGCATGCTGCGAGCAGATCAAATATTATTTTTAAATAAATAGACACACACACACACGCGCGAGCACATGTACACATGCGCGTGCACACTCACACTCACACACACACACACACACACACACACACACACACACACACACACACACACACACACACACACACACACACACACACACACACACACACACACACACATACTCTCTCTCTCTGGAGACTGTCTCCCTTCCTCTCTGTGACTCTCTTCATGGCGTTGGTTTCCGCTCTCATTAGACGCCTTTCTGGACCACGTGCCCTTTGTGAAAATAGTGGATAAACAACACAGCCCTTGTGTTGTCTAAAGTGATTAATCCACCAGTTTGCATGCATAAAGGGTGGGCTTCCCGCGTTGTTTTGTGTCTGAATTTCAAAGCAAGTGAATCCATTTCACTGCCTGACTGTGTGCATCCAAAGGGGAATGATTCACGTAAAATGAAGGGAAGAAATCAATGAAAAGGTTGAAAAAAAGCAATAACAAGATACAAAGAAGCCAGAGAAGCATCAGAGAGAGACAGATAGATAGATAGATAGATAGATAGATAGATAGATAGATAGATAGATAGATAGATAGATAGATAGATAGATAGATAGATAGATAGATAGATAGATAGATAGATAGATAGATAGATAGAATGCACGCACGCGCACGCACGCGCACGCACACACACACACACACACACACACACACACACACACACACACACACACACACACACACACACAGAGAAAGAACTGGGGTATGGTGGGTGGGTGCAAGGGATGGGGGTCCGGCTCCCTAGACTCCATCTGTTGAGAGACCAGAGCTCATCTTTTATTACTCAACATAGATTCACCATGGCAACCTAGCCCTGCCTACCCCTGGCACCCCACGGTCACCTCGCTGGCTTCATATTCCTAGGAGTATATATGCCTCTGACATCTTACTAATGCAGGCCAAACCAGGCCAACATGCGCGCATGCACGCAGGTGCACACAAACGCGCGCGCACACGCACACACACGCACACGCACACACACACACACACACACACACACACACACACACACACACACACACACACACACACACACACACACACACACACACTGACATTTCCTGAAAGACACATACAGATGCTGAAAGACACACAGATCGTTTTGCACGCGCGCATGCAGCCACTAAAGCTGCCCGAATCAAATCAACATGGGACAGTAAAGTGTCTGTTAGTGAATCAACAGGTGTGTCATCCACTTGTGATGTGGGTGAGTGAGGAGGCCTTGTCCTCAGATCACACCAAAGCTCTCCGCTCCACCGGCTCCACGTGCAGTCTGAGATGAGGGGCTTAAGTGGGACTCCTTGTATACATTATGTCATGAGTGGCTGCATAACACGACTTTGCTTTCCTTTAAAAGACCATCCATCAGCACCAGTGTGGTGTGCTCATGTCTTTGTACATGCAGCACAAAGCATGTGCACCCAGACAGCTGGCATTCACATTCACACACTTACAGAGACAGACTAGCACTCTGCTATGGTGCTAGAGAGGGTAACCGAGGGATTATAAAGCATTTATGTCCGCAGTATGTCTTTTCCCTAGTGCAACTTTACATACATTCAATTTTGGTTGGAAGTGCATGATACTAGACTCAACTGATCTTGCCCTGAAATGGGCTTGACCAGATGAACCTTTTTGGCTATACTATTATAATACGGTAGTAGACTATGTTTTAGATGTTTTACATGGGAAAAGAGGCAGGAAGAGAGGGGGGGGGGGGGCGGGGGCGATGAAAGAGCATTCATACTGTAGTTGATACCCTCTAGTCTAGACTACATAATGATTGTTAATGTTGGGACTGTTATAAATGGAACCAAATGGACACGATTCCCCGTCAGAACTTCCAGTATTCCACCTGTGGGATCCTGGAACAACTGACACCCATGTCTTTAACTTTCACTGGACCCAGTCGATTAAATT
This sequence comes from Benthosema pterotum, assembly GCA_039105355.1. Taxonomy (NCBI): domain Eukaryota; kingdom Metazoa; phylum Chordata; class Actinopteri; order Myctophiformes; family Myctophidae; genus Benthosema; species Benthosema pterotum. Next base: position 18,331,089 of record CM076973.1, on the reverse strand, counting down.
AGTCTAATATATAACTTCACGTGATATAGCCGACTGACAACTGACAACTGACATAGGCCTACTCTGACATTTCAGCACTAGAATCAATGGACAGCGACATTCACTAGCCTGGCCTGCATGTTGAGTGACGCGTCTGATTTTTGTTTTTTCCCTTGGGTTATTTTTTTCTCCAAATAACTTACGTAAATTTACGTAAGTTTACTTTTAACCGTAACATTCCTTATTCTGCATCTTTTTCTTTATTTTATTCAGGTTTTCCCAATCAGTGAAAAAGTGAGTGAGTGTACAAATGTGAACCAAATGGATTTGGTTCCATTTGTACACTCAGAAAAAAAAGTTCTAAAAGAAAAATCATTAATCATTTCATTTGGTGAAACACAACTTGATGGCGTCAAGTTGTGTTTCACCATGTTAATGATTTTTTTCTGACCTCTTCTAGGAACTATTTTATCATGTCCACACAACATCTCTAAGGCATATTATTGACATAGTAAAGTGTTGAAAATGGGCGGAATCCCCTTTAATAAGGCTACATGCCTTTCCGCTTTGTAGTTTACAAAGATCACAATTAAATTATATTCAGCTTGATTGATTATATTATATATTCAGCCATAGAACGTGAGGAACATAATAAATAACACACGTGAACTAAGTATTGGAACATAGCCTACCTTCGATGCAGCAGATTCTCCACAGTCCGGAGTGCGTCAGGTCGCCTTTAACTTTCTTGGTTTGCGCTTGAGTCTCGTCGGTGGTGACATTAGTGGCGTTACAGACGTATGCCCGGTTGTAAAGCCAGTAATCGGTGCCGATGGCAATGGTCATGAGGCTGAAAGCGGCAAAAGCTCCAACAATGGTCAGCACAGTCTGAAGTCCTCTACTCCACGCCATGGCGTCTCATAACAACAGCTGATGATCCACCGAGTATTCTACAGCCTCTCAAAGCGAGACTCCAGCGGACGCACCCATAACAAACTCTACAATATCACATGCTTCCCTCCGTTCTTTCAGCAACATAGGTTACCTCCAGGTTAATGCATATTCCACTTTCTTTAACTTAACGCGGAGTTCAGAATGTCCCTCGACTGAGATCAAGTTGGGTGGCTGCTGGTTTCAGGATCTGTAGCCATTTATACACGAAGTTCATCCGCACGCATTCCATTCGGCTACAGGTGGAATAGTGAGCACAGAAAACCTATAGCTATAGCCTGTTGCGGGATTGAATGAAACTAAAATATAGCATATCTGTCCTACTTATTGATCGACTTCTCCTTGTGTAGTTTTCAATATAATGTAAATTGACAGACAAGAGCGCAGCATCTTCCATCCAGAGCACCAGACCACACCTTCCAAGGCTATAAACCAATGGGAAACGGCATTTCAGGCAGAGGGGGAAAACACCAGTGACTGTTTCTGTCCGCTGGTGATGACTGCAATGATTTGGGGATTTATTGTAAGAGGTAAATTCACTACCTTACAGCCTAAATCCTTCTTTTGCCACATCCTAAATCCTTTAGAGGTAGGCTATCGCATATTCAGTATTATAACTTCATCACCCAAAATCACCCAAACACCTTTGCTATTACATTATGCATATAGGTGTGGTCTGGGCCGTGTTACAATAAGTAAACCTATCACATGCCACTGGACATTGCCAAAGGTTTCACCTTGAATTTTACATTTTTCAAGTTTTTTGCTGTTTTTACCATCCCCAGTGTATTTTCACCCTCAGATTCCCCTGTTTAGTGAATGTCACTAAAATTGCCAATTTCAATAGTCCCTTCCCTTTAACTTTGCCAGATCATGCATATTCTAATGAGACAGGGAATAACAGTTAGGTGGGCGTGAGGAAACCGTGGGGAGGGAGGAGGGCTGTTTTTGTAGACATTTCTGGTGCTGCATCAGCACCCAAATAGCACAGACAGAAAATATGAAAATAATTATCTGAGTGATTGTTTAGACTACAGAGTGTTTAGAGAGGCATTAAAAGTCAACATTTATATATATATATATATATATATATATATATATATATATATATATATATATATATATATATATATATATATATATATATATATATATATATATATATTATATATATATGATACATTTGATTTTTAAATCCGCTTTAAGAGATATGCATATGCTCAGTGAAATCTTGCTGTATACACTATGGCGCTGTATGAAAGAGTCAGGTAATAGGCCCACAATTATAGTTGATATAGAGCAATGTTTTCTGTGTCCAGTGTCTAACTGTCCTCTACTCTGCAACCAACACTGGCAACACAGTCTCACGTTTGCTCAACAGGTATATGAGATCCTGGATGTATGGAGATCCCTCAGCAAGTAACTCTCCTACTCACCTTGAACAACCTTAAACCCTCAGATCGGAGCTGAGTCAGCTGACCATCCACCTGTCAGGTGACCATCCTTCATCTTCAATGTCTGCCTTTTGACTGACACCTGTCCATTTAAACTCTAGGCATACAGTAATTCTGCAAACTGTTAATACGTCAATTAGCGTTGGGTTCTCAACAGACCTGGTTTGATGAGGCCTGCATGCTGCATGCGGCCTCATCAACCCAGGTAAACGCAAGTCACTGGTCACTGCTACCCCTAGATCTTCATATATGGAGCTGACCTGTTCTGACATTCCATATGTTGATCCGACAAGACGTTTTCCATATACGTATGGCTAGTACAGCCTTTATTGCATATGTGGAATTGACACCCAGGCCAAAGCTTGTTGTCTTCTGTTACCTAGGCGGATATGTTGATCTAATCCACAGAGGGGTGATGAAACTGAACGACGCACAACGCGCCATGACACAAATCAAATCATTTAATTGACTAGACAATTAAACACACTGGGCACCAGGAATTGAGACTGATTATAGGACAATTACAATCACAGAGATTTTTGGACAATTAAGTCCTTTGAGCTGTGATTGTTCTGAGCCATTCTTCATTAAAAAAAAACACAGATTGGCACTGCGGGTGGTTTAAAGAGGCATTTTCCATTGTCCTGCACCTGTGTGCATAAGATAGAAATTATAGGGAGAACGCATCAACACGCCTACAGACACACCTCCACCAGCAAATAAATTGGTTTGGATATGTTGGCCATAAGATACCATGTATGCATAGTGGAAGCTCCTGTGTGTGTGTGTGTGTGTGTGTGTGTGTGTGTGTGTGTGTGTGTGTGTGTGTGTGTGTGTGTGTGTGTGTGTGTGTGTGTGTGTGTGTGTGTGTGTGTGTGTGTGTGTGTACAGTATATATATACAGTACACAGTATACTGTATATATAACAAATGTTTAGTGATTTGAATAGGAATTATGTAGTAATTATCAGTAGTGATTAAGTAGTGAAACGGGACATTTCTCTACATTTTACTATTGAAATCACTACATAAATCACTACTCATCGCAATAGCAAAAACATTACTGAATGAGTAGTGATTCAATGGAGTTTTTTCATGAGGGATTGGACAGTTACATGGGCATCTTGGTAGTGTATCAAATCTTGTGGATCAGACCCAGTGTTGTACTCTGTCGCCCATTCCAGTCTTTCAAAGTGGGCAGGGGTGAGGTGGGTTCGGGTAGTGAGGCCAAGTAGCAGCCTGACCATTTTCTTTTGGAAAGTCTCGAGTTCTGTTTTCTGTGGGAAAACACCAAACCAAAACCCTACACATAGAATTTTGCAAATCCATTCTCTGGACCCAGCAAAAAATAAAAATAAATAAAGCATGCAGAGCAGAATTAGGATGATACTCACTCATAATCAAAATAATACGAGAGCAATTAAATTCTATAACCAACTAAAAGAAAGTGACCCATATGCACTCCATAACGATGCAATCCACACTCACACACCACAAAACTATTCACAAACAGTGGGTTTTCAAACAAATAGAAACCCCAATTATAAATAAGCCAAAACAGCAAAAGGAAAAATATATGACACATTGGAAAAAGCAACACAAAAGTAGACTAAACTAGAATACTATCTGGGCCTTAACAGAGAATGTCAGTGTACTTGCTGTGATGACTCAATACAAATAAAAATCTTAACTCGCTACAGCAAAAGGCAGTCATAGCCAGGCACACCTGTCTGCTTGGGGAAAACTATGTACCCACTGCACACATATAATGGAAACTGAGCTCCTCTTCCACTGTCCTGTCCACTGTACCAAGACCTCAGACGGTTCAATTATCATCAAAACCAAAACAAAAGTGATTTTATGAATTCTTCAAATGTAAAAGCATGCTTATATATTCCTAAAGTTCTGATTTACATGAACTTGAGCTGAACTCTCACATACATACACACACATTCACTCGCGTATAGAAATATATCTGGAGTGATATTGAAATAGCTTGTCATATGTGATGGCAGGATGTGTAATCATTCAGATTCACAGATTAATCTATCTGACAGCCTGAAGTCAGGCTCCGCTTCATAGTCAATCTATAGATAGAGTTCATCCTGAGGCAAAGCCAGATACACTACAGATGTGCCATAGGGCCCAGCTGGACATTTTTTATCCATTGGTGGAAAGTAACTAAGTACAATTACTCATTTCATTAGGCATTCACAGCAGCGGCTGCGGCTGGCCTAGTGGTCCAGGCACATACATGCCATATAGGCTTGGGCTGACAGTGTGTCACATATTCGAGTCGCATTCTTGACTTTTGCCTTTTGCTATTAAGTGCAAATTGCAGTGAAACCATGCAAGGCATCAATCAGCAGATCAAGCCACTTAAGTGTCTTGCCCAAGGCCACTTCAACATGTACACAGGAGGAGCCAGTTTCAAAGCGCCGACCCACAGATCATTGGACAACCTGCTCTAGCTCCTGAGCTACATGTCCCTCCCCTGCTCTGTCCATCTTGACATGATACTGCCAAAAAACAGCAGAAAAGAGAATCCAAACACTATCCATGTTTTTTTTTTTTTTTTTTTTTTTTTTTTCTGTGGCCCAGTGTTTCTGTGTACTCAACCACCAGAGGGAGATGTTGGCAAGTGATAGTGTGTTAAAGCACAGGCATGAAGTGATAAGGAGTGAAAGTGCCACATTAAGTACACATGTTGTACCTGAATTCATGTCCTGACAGCATGCAAGTGCGCACATGCGCGCGCACGCAGGCACACACACACACACACACACACACACACACACACACACACACACACACACACACACACGCGCACACACACACACACACACACACACACACACACACACACACACACACAGTTCATATAGTCTTGAGTGGGTTACCCTGAGATATGGTCAGTGTCATACGGTAGTCATGACCCTGTCAGTATCATGGTCCATATTATGTCACTTTCATACAGTATTATAGTCTAATGTAGACAGTAGGCAGTATCAGTATTATAGTATAATGTCACTGTCATGGTCAGTATCATGGTTAGTATTATATGGTTGTAGTCAGTATCAGTATCATAGTCAGTATCATGGTCAGTATCATGTCAGTATCATGGTCAGTATCATCATAGTCATTATTATAGTCAGTATCATGATTAGCATCATGGTCATAATTATATGGTAGGTAGTCAGTATCAGTATCAAACTATCATAGTCAGTATTATGGTCAGTATCATAGTCAGTATCACGGACAGTATCTTAGTATCATGGTCACTATCTTAGTCAATACCATGGTCAGTATCACATCGATATCATGGTCAGTATCACATCACTATCATGGTCAGTATCATGGACAGTAGGTCAGCTAATAAAATACATTGGTCCTAATGTTGCATTTGATAATTACCATCGTAGTACCATTCTTCAATGGTAAAATACTGAGAATAAAAGGTGAACTCGATTGCCACCACTCATGTGGCTCCATGTTGATTCTCTTTCTCTCAATAGATGGAGACATTGTGCTACACAAGTCCAGTGCAGTTACTCACTTTATAACAAAAACACTGGATTTAACATACAGTAAATGGACCTATATGGACCAATTCCCCTTATTAAAATATTGGCGCATTACACATAAAGTATAATATATTAAAGATATTTAATGCTTTATAATCATTTTAAGCCAGCAGTCTTTATCCAGAAAGAGTTGATTATTGTGCTACTCTAAACCAGGTTGAACTGAATGTTATCATATAACATGATACCATCATGAAATTGGTGCAATTTGGGAAAACCACCAAGAAATTGTGAAATGGGATTGTTTTCTTTATCAAATCCAAATACATTTTATTTGATCGACAACACACAAACGACTTCCTTTGACAAACAATACAAACAAGCAGATAACATTTCCAACTGTAATATCACTTTTTCATACAGTAGTCTATATTTGTTATAGCATTATGTAAAAGATCACATTCTGAACAGTCACAAATATTTCTGACTCTACTCAACCATGGAAATGAAACCTATACAAAGGTTAGACTATGTACATAACTAATTTCATATTTACAGTCTTCAAAATCAACACAATTCTAAATATACCTCCCAACTGCAAGTATACAAAAGCCAAAATAAGAATTACAGTACATAGAGAGGTACATCTTAATGTTATGGAAATTCACTGCATGCCAGTTTACACCATGCAACATTATGAACAATAATTATTCTGTTAGTAACATATCAAACTACTGCATGCAATAGAAACAATCTAGCACAAGACAAAATATAGTTCCATAATATGTTTATTCATACGTTACACAACCTGAAATGTCTATATTCAGTTCAAAATGTACCACAGTAAACTACATTAAATCTCCTTTGGCATTTGTGTTTTAGTCTAAACTCTAAATTGACTGAATTAATATATTTTTGTTTTTATGTTTAGTCTGTGAGTATATTATGCCAGAGGTGTGTAATGACTGCATCACTCAAGGGACTATAATACTTATTATTCTGATGTACTGTATCTGTATGAGAGGAATTTCAATCTGCACAGTGAAATATAGTTTAGGTTACAGTAGGTCACCTTGGGTTCTTTCAGTAAATCACACATTCAACATCGCACTGCATATCAAGCCAGATGCTTTCCACCACCACATTCCATCATCATATATGCATTCATCATCCAATCCATATAACACAGCCAACATATTCTCCTTTCATTTTCTTCACTTTTGACAACTAAATGGTACAAATCATTCCATTTCTTTTCAGTGTTTTCTTCTTTCATGCTTACTTTGCTGTATGAATCATTGCATAAAACAAAGGCTTTAGGCTTGGATGGCTTATGAAATCTGATTTTCCATATAAAAAAAAACATTGTAATTGTATAATTGTAATTGTACAAATAATTGTACAAAAAGAAGGAGGAGGAAAATAAATACAAACTTTTACTAGTGTAATGACAATAGTAGTAAAGTGCTGAGAGTGACTCAAAATCAACAAAACATAAAAAAAAAAAAGTTTAGCAAAGTCCTGTTATGGCTTTAAGAGAGTGGGCGGATTCAGCCCAATGAATCTAGATGTTGAATAGCAATATATTTTGTCCAAGAATTCTCTGTAGCAAAGGAATGTTCATCTTTTTTTAATAGCTGCTATCTGTACATGGAGCCTCAAGACACAGGCATGCTAATGGTAAGGGTAAAGCAGGGAAGAATGTGTGAGTTTAATGCCATCTCTCAGGGTGCCCATAACTTCGCAAGCCAAAACTCACAGAATGCTATGTTGGTCAAACGTGATCTCAGTAGTGTTTGTGGGGCTGAAACGTCTACAGTATGAACCTACTGTATTATACATTGCCGGCACTGAAATGTGATGTGACCAGGGAGTCAGAATGAGTTGGTTGGACATAAATGAAAACCTGGGTTGCAAGGTACATAAGAGCAGATATATTACAGTACAAAAAGTGTATTCCACATGCACCCCAGTGCACTGGAAAACACAACAGTCTGGAGGATTGATAATGACTGGTTATATGGATGCGTATAGCACAAGCATAGGGGCCAGGTCTTGAGTACAATCTCAATTTATCTCAAACGCGACCCGTTTTGACATTCCAGACACCAAATGTATGCTCCAGATCTGTGAATAATTTGGAAAAGAAAATACTAGCTGAAATTGTTGTATAAGAACGAATAGCGCAAAATCTCCCCAAGTCAACCCCCCAGAACCATCCCTGACTAACTTTCCTGGAGATTAGATATCTTCACCGTTAAGCAGGATATTGGCTCTCCTAAAGTGAAAGGGGTCACCGTTTCACTGCCAGGGTGCAGTTTCGTGCTCCAGGTTTACACATGTATATCCTGCTTTTCCTACTTGACTGAAAAAACAGGCTCAGGTGACCCCAGCTCAGCCTCTATGGCAACATCACCTTATACAGTACTTACCATATAGATTTGGCTCATCAGACCGCTAGGCGCCGACGATAAGAGATGAGACAAAGTCAGCGTATCGAGCTAGGATTACCCCCACAGACCTAGAGACAAAATAAGTCTGTAGTGGTTCGCATTGGGACTAATAGAGGAGGGCGCGCATACAGGAGAGATAACTGTTAGAGAACTTTGAGACCAAAAAAGCCTCCGTCTCTCCTTATCGTTCAGCACGGCGACGAGGACATCTGTTCCTGTTCGTCCTCGGGACATTTGAGGAGGGCTGGGTACGTGGTGGAGGTGGAGTTCATCTGGACGGAGGCTTCGGAGGAGATGGCCGAGGGGCTGCGCCCGCGGCCGGCACCGGCCACCGCGTCCGGGTGGAGGAACTGGCCGGAGAAGTCGGAGCAGTTGCTGAGGCGCGGCCGGTAGTAGCCCTGGTGATGGGGGCGGTACATCTCCTCAGCTGTGTAGCGCTTCATGAACAGGTACACCGACATGACGCCCGCAGTCTGGCCACGTGGTTTAGATGTGCAGCCAATATGCAAAACAGACACAGACACACAGACGCACGTGCACATGCATTTCACTTACTTGTTTAACTTTTTTGTCATTTGAGAGTTTAGCTTTGTTCCTGTATTACACTATCAAAATACAAACAGTTCTGTCATGTCATGCATCTCCGTCAACCCTGCCCCTGATGATGATGATGATGATTATTATGTCCTGGTATATAACACTAATGGGTCCTATAAACCTCCATAATGATGTGATGTCTAATAGACCCATATGTATGTCTACATTCCCCAAGGAAGGAATCCATTAAGACTATAATCATTTTTCTGTCGCATGGCTGAGTAATAGCAAGCTCCTATACTGTATTTACTTTTATGATTTTCACTGCACTGCACTGTAAACAGTAGCATCGATAATAATAGCCCAATAATGTCAGTGGCAGTGCATGTGTGCTTACAATGTAATGTCTATTTATCTGTGTGTGTGTGTGTGTGGGGGGGATCTTAAATGTTTGTATAGCAAATTCACCACTAGGTTGTGATTGTGACACTATGTTTACATCAGTCTCATTTACCTCGGTGAGCAGGAAAGAGATGGCAGCGAAGGCAAAGGACCAGCCATACTTGTAGCTGATATAGGCCTCTTTGCTTTTGGTCCTGTTCAACATCTCATCATTAATACTGGAGATGTACAACACCAGACCTACTACCAGAGACAGGCCTGAGGCAGGGGAAGAGAGAGACAAAGAAAATGCACTTTCATTTATTTCAAATTGATGTACAGGAACATATAAATCAGGTATTGTATGATAGTTGGTCACCAGTCTGTGTTTCCTTGAAATGTAGATCTAAAAAGAAAAAACATTAGAGATTGAGTGCCATGATTTTTTCTACCCTAAAACATGATCATCAGGTATTAATGTTATATGAAAAGTTAGATTTTTTCCCCAAAAAATGTACAGTGTTTGTTTAATTGTCATTTTTATGATTCCACCCTGCCAGTTCATTAAGTATGCCTGGTTTGCCTGGTGGGTGGTGATGGGTGGAGATCCACCTGAACTCAAGCCACACCCACAGCTGTAGTTGCATGATAAAGGGGGAGGAGTTAGGGGAGGGGTTGAACATGTGATGTCACTATATTGAAGTTTTTTTCATTGGCACGTTTAACTGGAAAGGTTCAGCCCGCAGGAAGAAACCCTAAATACAAAGGGAAGACATCATTGCACATAAAAAACACACAAAGGGGTCTATTTACATACTGTCACTTCTTAAACATGTACAAAAAGAAAAAAATACAAAAATCACGGCACCCCCTCTTTAATATTGTGAAACACAACTTGATGTCATCAAGTTGTGTTTCACCATGTTAATAATTTTCTTCAGACCTCCAGTTCTCCCTCCCAAAGAATGGGGGGATTTTTTTTAATTATTTCCACAAAACATATCTAAGTTATATTAATGACATAGTAAAATGTTGAAAATGGGTGGAATTCCCCTTTAAAAATAGGAGGTATCCTCTTTTTTGGAGATTGGGAATATATTGGTCACCCTAAGTTACGGCGTATATGTCTAAATTCTCACAAACTAAATGGAATTTTATTCAGTTGACCACCATGACTGTAAAATTACATCCAAATGTACTGCCAAAAGCAACACTAGTCAGGGCTGACCCCTGAGTATGCCGGGTTTCATAATGAATTCATAATGTTTCATAATGAATTCATAATAATGATTCATAATGAATGATAATGTTTTATGATTCAAATTCTAGTACAGCATATAGGGTATATAGATTCAAACGTTCCTTTCCTTTAGGCAATCTGTCCATGTTAAACAAAAGCCATCATTCATTCCTTTTCTCATTTAAACATGTTCCGTCTGCAGTCATATAATGCAGGGGCGGATCTAGGCATGGGCATGGGGGGCAACGCCCCCCTAAATGACCAGTCTGCCCCACCAAACATGATGGCATACAAAACAACCCAAGATATTTCAAATGAAAGCCCCTATATTTAAAATGATTTGAAACAGTACTACAGCTACTAACTAACAACAGCTGTGTCACCACTAAACCAACAACATTTCATCATTGAAAACAGAAAACTCTCTGAGTCAGACCTTTAGCTTTATGCATGCTGCGTGTCTGTTGCAACTTCAACAACAACTGACGTTATTATTGATGCTTTACTTGACTAATAAAAGTCCTGTAACTGAAAATGGTATGGGTGTCCGATGAAGCCGCACCCCCTACCATTTTCTCCTGCCCCCCAATTGGGAAATGTTACATCCGCCCCTGATGTAATGTCTCAGCGTACTGTGTCACACCTGAGAGGATGAAGAAGATTCCGGAGACAAAGGCCAGTATGGTACGGTGCGGTCGGATGTGGCCGATGTTGCTGAGGACGAAGCCGATGAACATGAAGAACAGGCTGACCAATGGGAAGGGCGTGGAAGAACGGATCATCTCTGGAGGAAGAGATAAGAGATGTGTATATTTATGTTAAAGATGGAGTGGCATGATTTTTGTATTTTTTCCAATTTTGTACATGTACAAAAGGTGACAGTACTTGATTAGACCCATGGGTGTATAGTTTTTATGTGCAATGATGTCTTCACTTTGTATTTAGGGTTTCTTCCTGAGGGCTGAACTTTTCCAGTCAAACGTACCAATGAAAAAAACTATTATAGTGACATCACACTCATCAGCCCCTCCCCTAACTCCTCCCCCTTTATCATGCAACTAAAGCTGTGGGGGCGGGGCTTCAGTTCAGCTGGATCTCCACCCATCACCACCCACCAGGCAAACCAGGCATACTCATTGAGCTGGTGAGGCTGCCCACATAAAAACATTCTAAGTCATTTTAACATATACTGTACGCTTAAAAAAAATCTTCTTCCTCATATTACAATAAAGGCTGATGATTATGTTTTAGGGTGGAAAAAAAACATGGCACTCCATCTTTAATAAACGGGAATCCTGCATAAGTTCCAGAAATGACGATGATGTCACATCCATATCCACTATGGAGTCAGGCAGGACATATGGTAATACTTTTTTTTGATTGGATTAGTCCAAAACATTGTTTTGTCCATGGCATAATCATCTGTATAAATAATATAAATATAAATATATAAATAATGTTTGAGTCTATGAGGAAAATTATTGGGGAGTTTACTTCTGGGCCAGGGGAGATGTAAAGAAAGCGGCAGAATGCGATGCTCTATACCTGGTATACATAATGTGATACTACCCCCCCTACACACACACACACACACACGCACACACACACACACACACACACACACACACACACACACACACACACACACACACACACACACACACACACACACACACACACACACACACACACACACACACACACACACACAAATAGAGTATGATCCACACATAGCTCTAAGTAGCTGTTGTTGCTCCTATAGTGTGGCTTTCCCTGATGTTCACACCGCAATGCTTTGTTGTGCATCCCGCGTACACACACACACCGCCACGAGGGGGTCTCGACCAAATGGAAATGGCACCCTTGAATTTTTCATATGCCCCATATCTTGTGTGAGTGCTTGGTGGATTGAGCCCTCACCTTGGGAGTTGGGACAGGAATAGCATCAGCACACGCATGCATGATGGGTGGCCTACACATCTGTGCCAGTTGTTCTATGGATGTCTTCCGTCCCCTCGTACATCAGAGAGAAGGGAAACACTGCATATGGGCGGTGTACAAGGGGAGCTTGTTTGTAAAACATCAGAGCTGTCTGAGTGTTGTTGTTGGGGTGTTGGACTTGTCTGACTATGGACCTTATTCAAACGGTGGCCATGTTACCATAGTACGGAAGTCAATGACAAGGTGCTAACAAAGTCCAACTTCCCATTACAGCGTAAACAGAAAAGTCGTAAAGTCCTACCTGAGCAACCCGAGCAACAACTCAGCAACATTGCAACTATACGAAAGGCTTGAATTATTGCCTTTCAAGCCTCAGAGTTTAATGAAAATTCACTGCAGACATGTTATGAGCTACTTTTGCAGGTGGTTCAGTTTTGCTGTGTGTCCATGCTGTTTGCCGGTGGTGTTGGTTCAAACAATGTAAGCAATATGCCCCCCATATTTGTTCTGATTGTCCACACCGGTTCTCTGGAGTAGAGAGTGGGTATAGAATTGAGCTTTTCCAAACCATAATCCGCTAACAGGCAATTTTATTTGGCGCGCACACACACACGCACGCACGCACGCATGCACGCACGCACGCAATCGCATGCACAGAGAGAGAGAGAGCACTTACTCAGGACACTAACGGTGGGCTCTGACGTCATTTGGATGTTAGTTGGCATCACATAGTCTATGGTGAAACAACGGCCTTTCTCGTCCCCTGGAGCAAGGAGGGAAGAACAAAATAATTTATAGCCTTCTCATTTATACAGGACTTGCTGCTCGGCCATCACTTGGCAATCAGCAGACCTTATGAAGAAGTTGACAGAGCTTTTTAGATTATTATTTCGTACAAAGAATCCATGGGGTGCCAAGTGAAAAGAGTAAATGCTGCCTGTTTTACTGTGGGTAATTGTGTTTTCATACGGGTATAAGTTTGGCCAAGGAAGTTCATGAATAAATGCACTCAACTGCAACATTAATTTAGTGGAAAACCTTCAGTTGTCTTTCGCTATCTGTTAAAATCCATTTTGATGTAATAATATGTGGAAGTAACTTATTTCGTACAATAAATATTTCCGGGATTGTTTAATGAAACGTGAGGTGAAGTGTGCAAAATCATGGGTGAGAGGCGAGCCAGCATGAGTCACTGTCAGGACCTTAACCCTTATCCCATAGAACTTCATAGCAGTCATAGTGTAGTTTGTGATTCGACATAGGATGTATAAAGGCACTGGTTTAGAAACTTGATGAAAAGTAAACACAATGTATTTCCAGGGAAGAGCACAGTATAAGATTTTAGCACCTTGTTTCATCTATTAACACTCGGACACCTGACTTTAAATTAGAAGTTATATTGAAGTAAACTGGTCTACAGTAAGTGTTCAATTAACACCACAGACCGAGAGCCAGAGGTGGAGTGACTGTGGCTATACCGTGTACACTGAGTGCCACTGCTTGCATGTGTGCATGCGTGTGTGTATCGTATCGTGCATATGTGCGTGGGAGAGAGCGAGGTGGATTATTAGGACTGTCTGCACATGCAACAAATTGCAGCAATCTGTCTTGAGATCCACATCACAGAACTCTGTGTGGTAACTATTCCGATATGATCCCATATGCTTCCATTAATCTTCATCATGACATATCCCTTGACACGTTTGGAGACAATAAATTGGTCTGCTGTGGGAATGCAAATGCACACGCATACAGTATACAGTACAGCATATACAATACAGTATATTAGTTGTGAGATGGATGAGATGCACGTAATAAGAAATAAATGAACACAGGGGAGTTGGAGAAGTAACACGGGAGGTAAGGGCAGAGGGTAAGACACTTTGGAGCTCCCTCTCCCGTGCTCTCTGTCACAACAACCCACACACAGACACGCTGTGGCCTTTGGCAGCAGCAGCTTGGAATTAATTGACTGAAAACATTGTATCCTTGCTGCCAGTCAGCCATAATCGAATTAATGTAAGGTTAGGTCTTTGGGGTTTACTGGGATCCCTGTGCTTGTACATTAAGTTGTCAGACGATCAGTGTGAAAATGGCATCCCCGAATCCATTTAGCTGTGTCTACCGTGCCAGCCTCCACAGTGTATGAACTCTGCTACCCCAAGTCTATCAAATAGAGTAGACAACATAAGTGAGTCATCGAGTCAACATGTGACTCAATGAGATAAAAAAAAATAGAATGATAACCTCCTCATGTGACATGTTTGCCTTCATTTAGTGGTTAAGTTGTTTTAAAATAAAGTTCAACAAGATCAGTATTAGATCAGTATAACAACATTGCATAATATTGATTATGCTTCCTTTTTTATCATACCGAAAGGTGTCCTCATCGAGCTGATGAAAGACGCAGGCGAGAGGAAAAAAATCATGATCCTTCCATAATCAACAGCCAATCACCACTGTGTTCATACCATGAACAGCACACTAATATTATGAAGTTGTTCAAAAATAAAGTTCAACAATATCACCATAACAATGTTGCATAATGTTGATTATGCTTCCTTCTTATCACATCAAATGAGTAATGCATTTACTGTAGATGTTGACTGACCCAAACCTACAGTTAGTGCCACCAGAACTACAACAGTTCTACCAAATCCGACTCGATTCTTCTAGGTACCTACATTACATTTAGGCCTCACCTAAGTTTTCAGTAAAACTTCAAATATTTAGCAGGCATCAAACAAAATTGAATGTGTGAATACTATACAGACTGTCCAGAATCCAAAAATGGATTCCTGGCCTGAATGGGTTAAATGTTTGATTAACCCTATAGATCAATAAACATTGGTGAATTTTACCATGACAATTTTATTTTTCCATTTTTTCATAATGTTGCTGTTGTCTGAGGTGGGTGGGTCTTTCACTAGCTTCATGATGCTCAGTGACATTATATATTGTGGGTACACCCCTAGTTTTTTTCTCTAGGAAGGTTTCAGGAAAAAATCCAATTCACTCTCAATGGACTTTTTTAGTTGATTTATTTTATTTTTTCTTCACTGGACTAATTTCACAGGTCTTAGGAATGTTTGGACCAAAGGACAAGTTCCCAACTTAATTCCTCTTTTTTTTTTTCTTTTTTAGGAATATTAAAAAATAATAAGATGCACATTTTTTTGCCATGTATTGCTGCACTTTGATGTATTGTGATGAGCAATATATTTTTTTATTAAATAGGTTACATTGGGTAAAATATACCCGTATTTAGTGAAAAAAATTAAACAAAAATTAGGTTTTGTTTTCTAGGGTTAAATTCAGTCATATATCTTCAGCAGCATTTCAGTCATATATCTTCTTCAGGTATCTCAAAGATAGTCCCTGAATGTTGCTTGTTAATAAAAATAATGCCTATTGAGCAAGTGAAGACAGGCGTGCATTTTTTTTTCTCTTCAACTTAAAAATAGCACACATTTGGTATCCATTCATTTGTTCACAGTGGTGCTATTAATAGCCAAACTGCCAAAGTTGGGAATAAATCGAGACAGCCAATTGTGCGAATGGACGCACGACTGACCACGAATGGTCATAGATTCACAAATTGCCTCTCACTTGATGTCACACTAGATATTGAAGTAATTGGGTAGTTCAGTGCTTGCCTTTGAATTGTAAGGTTCAATTCCGGCCACTATCATACATTCTCAGCAAATTAGTAAAGGCATAGCAAATGAAATGAGAAGTGAGTAGTCTGCGCTGACGGTCGATGTGGCACTCCATCTCATTCAATCTCCTTGTCCCTGCGAGGCCTTGTAAGCTACTATAGCAGTGTTGATTTTTTATAGCACATTTTGAAAGAATAAAAGAAAAACAGAATAATGCGTTTCGTTTTTTGTCATGTGAAATGTTTAGTGTAAAGTCTTTTTGTGCCTATATCTATTTGTGATCTGATTGTCAAAACACAACACCTGAGCACAACAAAACTACTGGATTTCTTCTTTCCACTAGTCCATCCTTCCTATAACATCTTAGTGTAGTTATTTGTTGATGAAATTGTCAATATTAGACCCACAGAGGCACAGACCCAAAACTAAAGAGTTATTTTTGCTTTTGTCCACAAATCCAGCCTGAAAGGCTGGATTTGGGAAACAAAACAGTCAAACATACAGATCAAAATGACCATTAATCTTCTACTTTATGTGTACATGCTGTGTAGGATCTCTTGACCAACCAAATGGGCCCACGAGGTTCCATCATTTAGACTGAGGACCACCAGGTCAACCAACTTTCCATCATTAGACTGAGGACCACCTGGAACCCTCTCAAGGACCACTGGTGGTCCTCGGACAACTGGTTGAAAGACCCTGATCTATAGCCAGCCACTATGCGTTAAAAGGTAATATGCCAACCTAACAGATAATAACATCATCATAATGTCTGCTTCTTTTCCCTCTCCCTACATCAACAAAGCCTATAAATAATAGCTACTTCCATTCATCACCAACACCCAATGAACTCAAAGTCAGCATTGACGTAACGGCATAGCATGATAGTGCACAGTGGGCTTTTCTGGGTCAAACAGTGAGCCAGAACTGTTAAGTGGTCCATAAGGTCACTCAATTGACCCAACAACACATGTTATCCCATTAGTCCTTCCACTCATCTGCATGGTGGAACATGTCTGCCGCTACCTAATCGCAACCAAAATATACCATTCCCACCAAGACTGTTCACAAGGCCAGGGGTGGAACAGTAATATTAGTGGAGCAATCATAGAAAGGTATAGAATTCAAAGCAGACTACTGCAGCAAATATCTCTGGCACATGGAATGACTGAATGAACCTGGCTGACAATGGCTGGTATTCTCGAACGCTATGGTGTAGCCAGGTATGGTGTAGGTCTTCTCATTGGCTGCATGGCAGCAAATCAGGTCTGGGGCCTCATGTGTAGGCCAGAAGCCTGTACCACCAGTACAGGGAGTACAGTAACATTTTTAATTGAAGGGTCAGGTGATTTCTGGACTTTCTGAATTGCAGGTTTTAATCATTCTGGGTAATTATTTGGTAATAATTACCCAGAATGATACCCAGAATGTGTAGGCCAAAAGCCTATACACAAGGCCCCAGATCCTGATTTTCTGCCATGCAGCCAATAAGAAGACTTACACCATACATGGGTACACCATAGTGTTCGAGGATACCAGCCAATATTTATTTGCTTTGGAATCAAGACAACAACGGAGAAGACAGGCATTTTGAACTTATTCAAGATTTGACGTAACTCTAGGGAGAAAGAAAAGTGTAAAAGGCAAGGTTGAAAATGTGTCCTCGCCAAGCTGATGAAAGATGGAGGCGGGCAGGGGCGGTTTTAGGCATGGGCATTATGGGCAGCCGCCCGGGGCGGCATCGTGGGGGGGGCGGCATAGCGAAGCAAAAAAAAAAAAAAAAAAAGAAATCCGCTATTCCGCCATTTATTGTCATTCCATGGATCTACAAGGCAGCAGAGGGTTTCGCCCAGGGAGTATCACTCGAGAACCGCCACTGGAGGCGGGAAAAATCTGCAGCTGCTATAATCAGAAAGTCAATAACTGCTGTGTCCATATCATGAGAATGGCATATCTTCTGTTGAAGCCAAACACAATTTGACCTTTGTTTTCTGTCTGTATCGGATACTTTTGATTTACTAGACATTCAAATAATCTCCGCCAGTGATACCTGGCCAAAGGAACATTCTGGCAAAAGCAAATGTAATGAAGGATCACGTAACGAAAGATAATTTAACACTTTGTCTGCTATATTCTACTGTAAAAATAGATTTCGCTGCTGTGTTTTTTGGGGGGTGGGAAGAAGTGGACAGGAAACACAGGTTTGGCAGTGAAAACCATTGTAAAAAAAAAAAAAACAACTCAGGAAAGTCAGGTTATACAGTGTAATGGGAATCCCCCCCAAACCTACGCTATATCCCCCAAACTCACCAGCCTGGAAGCAGACCCTCCAGAGGCCAGAGTGGAGCGACGTGCGGATCTCTGCGCTTTGGTTGAGGGGGAGGATGACGCCCTCCTCCAGATAGAGCCAGTAGTCTGTGCTGACAGCGATCCCCAGCAGGCCCAGGGCGCACACGGCGAACACGCTGCTTAGCAACGTCAGCGTCTTCCTGCCACATAAGCTCATACCACAGTCTCAACAGTAGGGGGCGCCGGTGGCAGAAAGAGGAGCTGGGAGCGTAAGGAGAGAGACAGAAAGAAAACTTTGAATTCTGAGCGCTAAAAGGTGCCCTGACATTTGAGCAAGAGAAGCTGAATAGGTATTGAGTTTGGTCATTTTGTTCCAATATTATAATGATAGTTATTTTGTAAAATTATAATTTTGTCCTGCTATGGCAGCTTGGTCTTGTAAGCCAAACCTTCGCGGAAAGCACCTGAATTTGCATTAGCATTTTGATTTCTTTCTAGCATATACAGTACCTTGCCAAACCAAAATGACATACACAATGTTAATTGTGTACCATATCTTGTATGCATATGTCCATCAGAATAATGACTCAGTTTGTAACTTTGTATACAGTCTTGCCAGAAGTTGAATAGCTGTTGGCATGACAGATATTGAAGGTGTTATGAATATGAATGTGTGATGATGTAGGCTGATGGCCGGAGGCTCCATGAAGTAGACCAGTCCACAAAGTCATCTTATAGGCTTTTTATTTACCTTAAAGTGCAATCTAGTGCAAGCCAGCTAGTGCAAGTACTAGTGCAAGCCGGGGACATGTACAACATGAAAAATAAATACTGGCCAAAAACAACGTTCCAAAATAGAAAACCAAAAGAACACTTGTAAACTAAAGAAAAACAAAATGGAACTGTTACAGGCTTTTCACCATCACTGAGGTCCTGGCTCACAGTTCTCCCCTGCTGCCTCTTACTAGCCTGAAGTCAGACTGAACTCCCCTCACCTGCAGCAATCCTGCTCTTAAACAGGTGGGGCAAACCATCCTAATTACTAAGTGGTAAATAATTGTCTTGCAACCACATGGCTATACAGACTATTACTAACTTAAGAATATTAAATATACAAATAAATACCACTCAATATACAGTACATTTCACTTCAGGAACCAAACACAGACAATGGAAAATTAAACTATTACGAACAAACACCCCTCTTCCTCAACAGTACTTGGCACCCTCCAATTTAGTGTCTGTTGTGCCAGCACTGCAGAGTACACAGTGCAACTTCAGTGTCAAACATTCACATTTACTGTGTGAAATGTCAGTCTAAAAGCAAATGTCAGTCTAAAAGCGGAAAACATGCAAAACACAACTCTAACTCACTTCCCAGCCTGCTTGATGGTGATTGCTATTGGAAGAAATAGTGTAGTGTCTGCACATTCATACTAGTTCCTCAGTACTGTGTCTATTCATGGGTCCCATCTGTAGTCCTCCAGCAGCCATGTTTAGGACCCCGCAGGTGATCCAATGTCTGATTGGAGCATGGGTGTCAGACTCTGGCCCGTGGGCCAGATTTGGCTCACCGTGTAATTTCATTTGGCCCTTGAGACATTATCAAATTAAAGGAGAAGACCACCCATTTTAAACATTTTAATATGTCATTAATATTCTTTAGATGTGTTATGTGGACATGATGAAAAAGGTTCCCCCAATTCTGTATTTCCTAAAAATGGAGGTCTGAGAAAATCTGATGACATCACCAAGATGTATTTCACCATGTTAATGATTTTTCTTCCAGACCCCTTTTTCCTGAGAGAGTACGAATGGAACCAAATGAACCCGCTAGGGTCCATTTGGTTCACAATTGTACCCTCTCAGGAAATTTTTGAAAATGGGTGGGATTCCCCTTTAAAGGGTTAGTTTGTTCAAATCTGGCCCGCGGCTTTGTTCAGTTTTAAATTTTGGCCCACTCTGTATCTGAGTTTGACACCCATGGATTAGAGAGACCCATGAATAGGGCACAGGCTGGCCCGTAACAGAATGAAAATGCAGCCTATTGTTGTTCTTTTTCTGCAATAACCAAAGCCAAGCAAAAAAAAAAAGACATTATATATATATATATATATATATATATATATATATATATATATATATATATATATATATATATATATATATATATATATATATATATATATATATATATATATATAAATTGTTGACAATGACAAGTGTGAAGTCGATATGCAAATAGAACTTTAGCTAAACACCTCCCCAAACTGCTATGGTCCAATCACAGCTAAGCATAACATGTGTTAGACAAACCTCTCCACCAATAGTCTATTTGATAAAAACCATGTCATACACGCATGCACGCACACATGATCCATGATGTTTACATTGTAATGAATGAGCCCTGCTGGAAGCTGCAAGCAAGCATTTAGAGTGGTTAGAGTGGTTGACTTTTGCAGGTGTTTGCACACGCCATCACATGAAATACTGTAACTTTTCTGTCACATTTCACCATAATCAATGTGAAAGCATGGAGTATTACAGATGGGATGACCAACATAGGTATTGTGTAGTTCCCAATGGAGTAACTATGCAGTGTGCACAGTACCTTTACTCCAATTTTCTATTGCCCAGGTCAGAAATCAATCACAATTCAACTCAACGCATTAATGAGGAACAAGAGCTGAGCCCAAAAATCATTAAACCCCAGGTGTCCCTTGCTGTGGTACAATTCAACAGAAGTGTCCTATTTTCTGCCTGTAGCATAATCTAAGCATTGCTTAGTGTTTATTTTAGATGCTTATTAGTGACTGCCTCAGCAAGCAGTGACTATTCATTCTGGGGCCAAGCTTTGACTTACAATGTTCTTATGGTATGCCAGCAGGATGGTTGCCTCTAAATGTATATCCACACTGAGCACTCCACTTGGGCAGGTGGTAGCCAACCCATCATCACTTCAACAGAAGGGATTCAGTGTTTTTTGTTTCTGAAAGACGCATGTTGCTACAGTATATCAGTAGTGCTAAAAATGATGTATTTGGCCACCCCATGCCAGCAACGGGTTAAAAGGGTTCCATTACAGTTCAGTCTCACAGTACAGTTAGATGTCATGTCCAGAGCAACGTGCAGTGTGTGATTTAAGTAAGCATGTTTTCAATGTATTGAGGGTGACAATGTGTTGATGTACTGTACAGTGTAAAAGTGTTGCTGTAACTCTATGAGGGTGTAGCGGGCAGGTCCGTTTCAGCTTTTAGACCGAAGAGACTTGCAGAAAGGATCATTAGAATTTAAATGTGATGTGTCTATTGCAGCTCTGTGACAGGGTTACAGTGACACGACAGAGAGAATGTTACCCATGACAGTAAAAATAGATAGGCCTGCAGAAAATCAGTTGTTGGTTTCCAAGAGAACAGCAGAAAACTGTGTGTGTGTGTGTGTGTGTGTGTGTGTGTGTGTGTGTGTGTGTGTGTGTGTGTGTGTGTGTGTGTGTGTGTGTGTGTGTGTGTGTGTGTGTGTGTGTGTATTGTCATACAACCTTCCTCCACATCAGCTCTAATGATTCTTAGTAGAGTGAATTCCATCCCTAATATAGTCAGTAGTTTATATAATTTGAGTTTAGTACTGCAAAACTCTGTCAAACATTTCAATCAATAGACTTAATTACAGACCTGTCTGTCTTTCCTAAATATGCAGGTCTGATTTACTGATGGGAAAATAAAAATGTCAATACATTTAGCTGCTGCACATGCTGTTGCATGTGCAGCGCTATTATTGTGTGTGATCAGATAAGATGATGACAACATGAATGAAAACATCCATTCAATTTGAAAACACAATCGCAAAATTAAAATCTATAACAGGTGAATGTGCAACATTGCATTTGGTCAACATTTTAGGGACACCGTTTTAAATCACAAAAATAAAGAAGGAGAGCATTCTTCCGGATGCTTCAAACGCCACAGAGCAACTTTCACTGAAATGCATAGCTGACGGCGGAGCATTTTGCCCTCTCTAGTTTATATATAACTCTATGGAGCAGACACAGCATGGACCTCGGTTGGCATGGCTGTTCATGCTGGTTCCCATATGGTTGCTAAGGGTTACCGGGCATTGTGACTGTCCTGTCTAATGTGGACAGTCAGGCAACAAGCTGTCTAGATAGGCAGGCAGTTGTTGACGACTGTTGCCTGCTAGGACAAGGTACCGCCTGGGGACAGTTGCAACCCAGCGCAGGAATGACAGGATACTGTATGTTGTCGAGCGTCGGACACAGCTGTGTCACCCCGTCTGGACACAATGTTGTATCCTTTGGAGAGTAAGTCCCTCAAGGCATTTTCATGGACACTACGTACACATACAGAGAAATGCACACACACACACACACACACACACACACACACACACACACACACACACACACACACACACACACACACACACACACACACACACACACACACACACACACACATGCACACACACAAGCACAACACAAATCACATGCTCACACATTAAACATACATCAAAACCTGTTTCTCTCTCGCCAGGCAGACACATTCTGCTCATTAGCAGTGTGTCACTATTTATAAGTATTTTTAGAGCCTAATGCCTGTATTTACTGCATTTGCAATAAGGCTTACACATCTCTTCTATTTTCAAGAGTCAAATGTCATTCACTCATTGTTTTCCCTCTATAACTTTGTTTACGGTCCTCCATATCCTTGCTCATTGCTCTGATAGCTGTTGAGGGAAAAAAAACTCAGCGCTCTGCTTGCGGCCTGTTGCCCGTCATTTGTTATCTTTTTTGCTCTTTTCAAGTATCTACGGTTGCAAATGTCCACCAGGGACAGGAGGGAGCTCCCTGTGGTGCGCTTAGGCAAATACACAACCTTCTGTGGAACTGGCAGATCCCGGGAATGGCTATTTTCATCCCAGACAGTGACGGCCCCCGTCAGGATGCTCTGGGTGCTAGCAGAGTAGAATTACGTCAGGATTTGTCCTTAAAAGAAGGGTGTCCCTTCTTTTCCGCAGATTCAAGTCAGGACGTCAAAAGTAACACATTCAGCCGAATGTTTTTACCTCTGGGGGTGTAACTGTCATGCAAGTTATAACTACAAGTTGTACACATTAACTAGAGGCAGGTTTATTCTGTATTAGCATATTCAACGACCCAAAACCACCTTTACAACAACAACAACAAAATACCCCACAGCAACTTCATACCACACTCAGTCCTGTTGAACGTTTATAAGCCATTCATTATGCAGATTTCTCAAAAACACTATTATTAAATTAACTTTTTTTGAAACTATTTCATACGTATATTACATTTTAATAATACCAGTAATAGAAAACAACTCTGACCTTTGAATACAAATGACCCCTAAAATCCTCAATGCTGACAGCCCGTCAGCATGGTTATTAATGTACAGTATGCATATAGACTACATTTTAGGCCAATACAAAGAACTGTCCACCACCCCAGGGGCTGGTGGACAGATTTAGGTTCGTTCTGTCTCCCAAAACAATAGCGGACTGATTTGAGTGCTTATTTTGTAATCTGTTTATTTCATTATGTAACAGCAACATAGCTATTTGCAAACTATGACTTGTGGGTGAATTTAAACTCCCACCCATCACAGAATCAAGCTCCCTTGGTAGATAAAAAGGACAGCTAAATAATGGATTAGCATTCCAAGTCACGACCACACGTCTTTGAGCTAAACCGATTTTTGATGAAAAAATCCTCTCGTTGATTTTTCTATCTCAGAATACCGAGAAGTGAAATGTTTTTTAAAGTGTTGAATTTTCTTTAACACAGATTTTCTCTTTTGGGGGTCACTGGGGCACAAGACATTTCCAATAGCCAAATACAAAATATCTTTTTGAGTGACCTTGTCATGAAGAAATTTGCTAACTACTGTAATGTTTTTAAGGCCTTTATAGAATCGGTTTCAGGTCTAAATCTGGGTCAATATTATGCCGTCCAGTATATGTCATATGCTACATATTTCTCTCCAAATTAATTACAAGAAAGCCAATGAACCCAGTCGTCTGGGAGGCATGTTTCTCACCCCCTATAACATTGGGTTGTGAAGCATTCTGCATCAGAATACATCTGGGCACCATAATGTCAGATCATCTTAATGCGATGGGACAGCTCTGGCTCTAAGCCAGAGGCTTTCATGCTGCTCCAAAGGCATTTCCCTGATGGCTCAGAGCAAATGAGTGTTGGCTTACTCCTCTACTTTGCATTCCTTCACAAAGCATCATGAGCTGTGTGTAGGTGGAGAGCTTGCAAAGCAGCTGCCACAATGCATAAAATAGCATTAGTAGACCAAGTAAGGTAAAAAAAAAAAAAGGCCTTGTCAGTGATCAAGTATCACTATCAGGTATTGAATCTGAGAATTAAACTGTACTGAAATATTGTATGATGAGTCCATACAATATAGATTATAGCGTAATAGCATTACATATTTCCTAATACACTCTGGTATGAGGACAAGTCTGCTTGCCAAGCAACACAAAAAGTCACTGAAGTGTGAAAGGGTCTATCAAAGTAAACCAAATACCAAACTAACTGATTACAGTGGAGTAGTGGTGAAGCAAGCCAAGTCATCAAAGGTGGCATCAGTTTACTTGTTGACATACTCTATGTGTAGTATGT
>CM076973.1:18263511-18301011 GCA_039105355.1 Benthosema pterotum | reverse complement strand
CTCCATTTGCATTATACTGGGTGATTAGTGCCCGCAAATCACCCATTATACTGTAACTACAGTGAGTCTAGACCTCTCAAGCTCTCTCTAGAGGCTCTCTGGTCTTTGTCCTTTGTTTTCTCAAGTTCTTAGTCATGTTTTCAATGGGTGGGCCAGCTCTCTATTTAGGTGGGCAGTGGCCCACCCCAGCCCACCCGTAGCTACGCCCCTGGATCCCAGGCCAGCTGGGAGCCTCTCGCTAACTCACTCTCTCCAGTCCAGCGCATGCAGGTGCACTGGTGCAGGGTATCAGGTTACACTCAGTCACTCACACTGTTTAACTAAACTCTGTAGTACTAGAACACCTTTTATTTTTGGAAGGAGAAACACTAGTTTGCCTGGCCTGGGCTGGCCTGGGCCTGTCGCGCTGGCCTGCCCTGGAGGTTTCAAAAAAAAAAAAAAAAAAAAAAATTTTTTTTTTTTTTTTTTTTTTGTACCCTGTCCAGGCCACTAGGTGGCGCAGGCCACCGGGAAAAGTCCCGGTGGTCCCGATGGCCACGCCGCCCATGCACACACACACACACACACACACACACACACTGTTCATCCCACTCACTTAACAGTCTTTTGCAGTGAGATGTAATTTTGCTAAACAGTTTTGCGGGGTGGATGTCGTGGTTCAATCAATGTTCATGCTTGTCAGTCCATCCTTCCGTTGGCCTGTTATCAGCTAATCTCCAGCACCGTTAGCCCGATCCATGCCAAACTTTGTATACAATGGATGCCAACAATGAACCTCTGCCCCACATTTTCTTGAATACCCTTGTTAGAAGAAAAGAACTTCACAGACAAGATATTTCCTCCTGGTGGAAAAGTAAATCCCTTTCTGGCCAAAAAGAAAAGGTCAATTGTATAGGCCATCAGTGCTTTAGGTGTAGGGCTCAGATGGGAAAGTGGGGCTATAATACTTTTCAAATAGAAAGTATTTATCCAGTTCAGGAATTTGTGAAGAGTTGGAATGGCACATTGGTAACTGGAGCGGCATGCATTCCCAACAGGCATTGCTCCCAGAAGGCATGTCTCCCAGCAGCAAGCATCAGCCTAGTCTACCAATAAAACACCATGGTACTGATATATACCGCCCTACATGTACTATGATGAGCCACAAAGTTAGGATTGTACACTGGGTACAATGTATAATGCATAAAAGGACCGGAATGTGTTCCAAACGGCCATCCATCATAAATACTGGGTCTAACCACACGTTTTAGCAGCGATTCCATACGTATGAATGATATGATACATGGACGTTATTGGTTAACTGTGGCGATACAATACGATTCAATGGTTTGAAATTAAATATTATGCATGGAAACTTGTGGCTAGTGCAGTTTTTGTTTTAAGGGAATGTACAGTATTATTAATTAAATACGTGAGCACAGTGATTCTCTGGCAAATAGGTGGACATTGTATTTATTTTATTTTGAATGTATGGACAAACCCACACCCTGTCCTTGACATGAACACCTAGAATACACACATTATTGGTAGATCAATTGTACCCATATGGAATGGAAAAGTATTTAAAGCTATACTTTTCTTTGTTCTTCTTAAAATTGCTAATTGCAACGCTCAGGTACTTGTGTTGATTCAGTTGATTACTTACATTGCAAAACAGATCAATATGATTACGGTATTTCCATTGACGATGCGATAAGATACACTACCATTACTTTGATACAATACTTTGGAACAATACTTCGAGTATTGTTCCGAATATAAGACAACTCTGGTTAAACCACGACCCCCATTTTTCAAGACACAGTTGTGGAAAAGGAACATTGAATATAAGACATTGCCTCATATTCAGGCCAATGTAGGGTATATCGTCAGACCCCTATTACATACAGTACTTTTAGTAACATTTAGTGTGATGTTATCACTGTTCAGAATAAGGGTGACATGAAAACATCTGCTCTAAAGCTTTGAGGCAAGCTGTTTGTACACATGATTGATTACACAACATCACTGTAGTCTATTATGTAAAATTGTCTCGCAACATTTATCATTTTGCCCAGAGACCTTGTGTAAGTCCTTACAGTTGTTTACACATGGTATACAAGGCGAGGCTACATCACTTGAGGTCAAAACACTGTCCATAATAAACAATATGGTAGTGTGTTTGTGTTTACCTTAAAGTTCACCCCAAGCCTTACAGATGCTATGTTTTCTAAGGCACAGACTGTGACTGTGTGTGTGTGTGTGTGTCAGGGGCGGATGTAACATGTCCCATTTGGGGGGGGGGGGGGGGGGGCAAGAGAACATGTTGGAGGGGCAAGAGAAAATGGTGATGAAGTCGCACCCATATCATTTTCGGTTACAGGACTTTTATTAGTCATGTTTGTAAAGCATCAATAATAACATCAGTTGTTGTTGAAGTTGCAAGAGACATGCGGCATGCATAAAGCTAAAGGTCTGACTCAGAGTTTTCTGTTTTCAATGATGAAATGCTGTTGGTTTAGTTGTGCCAAAATTGTAGTTCGTAGCAGTAGTCGTGTTTCAAATCATTTTAAATATAAGCACTTTCATTTGAAATATCTTGGGTTGTTTTGCATGCCATCGTGTTTAGGGGGGGGCAGACTGGGTATTTAGGGGGGCATTGCCCCCCATGCCCATGCCTAGATCCGCCCCTGGTGTGTGTGTGAGTGTGCGCGCACGTGCGATCGGTACAATCTGAGTCAGTGAACTGAAACATTTTGAATAAAGGCTCACACACACCAGCTGGGTCCACACTTGACATAATGCCAGCCCTTTTTTCTATGTAAAGAAAAATGATTGATCTGCAAATGAGTGGAAGAATGTACAGCAGGTCTTTAGTGAGAATATCTGAATTAAGAAACAAAAGCAGAGGGGGATAGAGCCCACCTATATCCCCCTTGCTGATCTGCTTTTGTTTCATGTGTTTCATGTGTTGGGGAAAAATAAATATTGTGAAATCTGTCTTTACAGTAGTTTAAAAGGCCCTGGCCGACTTCTCCAGACCCCCTGGCCGACTTCTCCACACCACCTAGCCGACTTCTCCACACCACCTAGCTTTTGCTCGGTCCGAGTTCGCGGCGGCCCGAGATCTCCGGTCCCCGTTTAAAAGTCATCTAGAAAAGAGTACAACCCAGACTGGGTTGACTCTGCACTTCTATCCAAACTCCAAAACATAAAACTTTGAAAGGCAATCATAGCCATTCATTTATCTATTATGAAGATGGTGGCTGGCATATCACTTGTACAATGTAGAGTTCTCAAATCTGCTCAAACCAACAGTTTAGGGCCGGGTCTGGCCTATAATCTGTTCCATTTAGGGTTGGACCTAATTTTCAGGGCCGCAAGACCTCTACGACGGTGAATTTGCACTTCCGCATTTTAAATTGAGAATATGTGGGTGAAGTGGGCGACTTCCATTGAAATGAATAGTGGGAATAGTGGGTCCGCTCTCTAGTTCACAGAGTACGTTGTATATACTGTATGGTGCAAAAAAACAAACAAACTACAAAATGATTATGGAATACAGATCTACAGTTCAGCAATTTCATTTTTCACACATTAAAATAACAAAGCAGTCACCTGCCTAACCACAGGTGTGGTTTTTCCGTTTCTTTTTTCTCTCTCTTTTATTTGCATTATCATACATCAGGTACAAATAACACTATTGATTACAGGGTTAAGTAGCTCAGACTCATTTCATGGGTTTTCAGGCTGAGGTTAGAGACGAAAACGAACATACACCATTTGCAAAATACAATATATTCTTTCTTTGTCTATGCAGATATCTAAATCATTTTATATACAGTATACAGGGATAAACAATGTTGTTTGGTTTGTAAATAAACAAGACAGATTGATTAATAGATTATGTGTGTAATGTATGGGTTAAGAGAGTGTCATCTAAGCACAGATACAGTGTCAATATGATGAGATGCATATGTAGCTAACGACATGTATGTAAAAATAAGCAAAAGGTGAAGTGAAGCAAAAACAGAGGAATAAATCAGAATGTCTCTTCCTACAAACTTAACATTCAAGCTAATATTTTCACATAATTTAATTGGCTATTTGGACCAATTCATTTTTAAACGATGAATAGTGAATGGGATGTAAACAGAGGAAAACAAAATGGTCAAACAGAATTTGAAAAAAAAAAAAAAAGCTAATCTTGAAAAAAAAAGTGGGTTTCAGACACCCTACAAATGAACCCTTACAGGTCTGTAACAGGTCTGAAGATCGTATACACCTGGAACCAACTGGACTCTTAAGAGTTACGGGGATCCTTGAAAGTAAAAGGTTTGGGAATCTCTCCTATAAAATCCTTCTCAGTCCACCCCTCAGGTAACATGGGGAGGGAGGGAGGCGAGGGAAGGGGATGCTCAGAGCAGGTATGTGAGGCAGTGGGACAGCTTGGTCAGTAAAACGACAGATGGACCGGCCAGCCAATGAGGAACAAGGCCCAGTGAGCAGAAGGGAGCAGGGGACAGAAGGAGCGACAGGTCAATAGGTGTGTACTTCAAAAAGGATTCTTCATACATCATCTACCACCCCGCCCACCATCATTCTGTACCCAGACAAGTTCCTATACCCTGGCAGGTCAGGTCACCACTCCTCTCCTGCTCCCTTTCAGACACACTGCTGAGCATTACAAACAGTTCAACTTTCACTGGTTTCCTCATTCAAGCCGCTACTCCACTCGGTCATTAGTAGGCACAGGGAGGTAGATGGGAGGAGCAAGCACTGTGACACAAAGAAGATGTCATAGTAGTGATGGTTAACCACTTGAAATCCCATACCTAGACTTTTTTCCCCCCGCATAATGTTGGCTATTATTATGGCATACCCAGAATAGGGACCCTATTGTTTAGAATGGTCCCTATCTGACCTGGGTGCTAACGCAGATTCACCTGGCATTGTGAGAGGACATACAGTATACGGAAGAAAGTGGGAGTTGTCATCAAAAAATGCATTTTTTTTGCATGTGCCAAAGGATTACACAACCATTTCTGTGTTTGTACCGCATGCTCTACAGCCTTTCGCTGTATGCCATAATGGCTAAAAGCTCATTCATACGCACATGAATGCATCAATTGACTGAATACGAAAAATCCTTTTTTTTCCCTCTCCCTGGAGCGACATCGCTGTGCATGATGGATACGACGTGCAGGCAGATGACTAGCTACCTACAGTACAGCAGCTGTATGGCATTGTTCAGTCCAGTGACGTCAATGTGCGTTGGCACATTCCTGTCAGGAGCTGGACAGTGATGAGTTGAAGGTATGGCCACATGCCAGAGGCAGGGCCCTGTCCACAAATGCATCATCCATCACTATGACTATACAACTAGTGCAACACTGATATCATTGGGTTCTGGCATTTTCCGGTTTGGCACAGACAGGTAATAGGATCAGGAAATGCAGGGACAGCAAACAACTCTTACAAAAATAGGGAGGATACATTACAAAGGTGTGTGTGTGTGTGTGTGTGTGTGTGTGTGTGTGTGTGTGTGTGTGTGTGTGTGTGTGTGTGTGTGTGTGTGTGTGTGTGTGTGTGTAGTCAGCCAGATATGCATTACAGTATAAGTTTCCAACTGTGATATCTCCTTTGAAAATTTCTGCATTAAAACTTTAAAAGTGATGCCGACAAACAGAATAGACAACAAACTGTTAACAAACAGACAACAACATACAAAATGCAACAAGTATAAGACGGAACCCCCTTTAATGAGACACTAATGAGGGAATGGTCCCTGTTGGTCTCGAGAGACGAGAGCAGTGCTGCTGAGTGACATCTCACATCAGATCTGGGGTCAGTCCACCATATCGCCGCCACAGGCATTGAAAAAGGTAAAAGCAACCGGCGGCAGTATTTATCAAGCTTGTAGTACAACTGATCAGGTCTCAGCCAGACCATGTAAACATCACTTTAAAGCTTATTAGAGTGGAATTGCCAGTAGCACATCTTTTTCACTGCTTTTGAAAGATGTATTATAATGACTGTGGAAGCTATTCCTTTTTAATTGAGAGATACAGTATAAATTCTTGCCTGTCGTTTTGATTCGTAAACTGTCAGTTCAAACACTTATCTCAAAAGACAGCATGACACTGCTGAACCTAGATCTATGTTTGAGGTTCAGTGTGGGGTTTGATACTTATTGGTAGCATGCAGCATTTTACCCGTGATTTATATTTGTTGCACGTTGGCTTAAAGTTTGTCACGTGCACGGACCATCCTCACCAGAACATGCAGATAGAGTAGAGACAGGCACGCAGTCATCACACATGCACTCAAACATGTTGGATATGATCACAGAACACAGAAAATGTGATAAATCCGCCCAAATAGGTTTATGACGATATATCACAATTACTGTAGGTAAAGCTGGACTCTATGAAGGACACCCAAATGTTGCAAATTTGATCTGTATTGGGCACTATTTTTGTTTTTACATAGAAATATATGGTTAATCTATCTAATGTAATAAAAGCACATTCAGTTGTTGGTATAAAAACTGTAAGTTGCTATACTTCTGCTTCTTAATAACTATGAATATTTACAATGGAGTTATACTCTGGTAAGTGATACATTAAAATTTCAATTATCTAATCTAATGAAAAAATTGCATGACATCACAAAGGCAGAGAAGATTCAAACTAATCTATAAAAAATAATAGTATGACACAAAACAAAATGAAAAGTCTTGCACAAGGGATTCCAACATGTGATATGATAATGTGGATGACATGTTCCCCAACACAGAACAAACCTTTAAAAAAGCATGGTCAAGGGAGCTACCTCTCCTCTAGTATGGGAACTGGACAAATGGGTTGTCAACTACCATTACACAACTCAAAGATAAGTGACATCTATGACATCTACTAGGTATTATCATCTAAAAACCTTAAACAATAACAAAGAAAGAAACATTCTGGTGAGTTATTGGGTCATTTCGTCCCAAAAGGAACAGATGGATTGCATTAGGGAACATTTTAACGGTATAACAACTTATTTTAAGAGACGCACGGCCATACATACTGTCAAGGATGACATACATACCGTACGTACATACAGAGGCCTTTGCTAGTGGATAGGGACAGCGATTAACACTGGATAGTGTTGGGAAATGACTGTAAACTTGGTAGTATCATTAATTAAAGGTAGATATGACAACGTTCTGCCACTGCCCACACAAACTAAACTCCCACAAGTTGTTCCTTCAAAATGTGGTTGTAAAATCAAAAAGGAACTAATAGACAACGTGCAGCTCAAAAGGGCTATGAAGGGACTGTATACAGTAAATGCCGCTGACTGAGTGTGCACACGGTTAAATCCAGAGTGTGTAGTCTGTCAATACATTTCTGCACCCTCAGTTAACCACTTAAACTCTTTAATATAGGGTTCACAAGGTATATTACACTTAGCTGACTGGAGTCCCACAGGGCTCTGCTACCCTCACCCCACCCCACCCCACCTCCACCCCCCGATACACTAAATTATGTATATTCACCAAAAATAGCTGTCCCCAGGCTGAGGAGGATTTTGCTGTGCAGACACCAGCCCAGCAGCGTACAATGACAAGGTGAAGAGAGCGTGGTTGGTCATTACGATGTGCTGTGTGGCGCCTCTCACACATGTGCTGTTTGTACACTATTATGCACTTGTGCATGCTATTTGCATGCATGTTATATTAACTAGGGTAACTCACTGTCATTTTGTTAGGTGCTACACACAAACTGGACCATGACACTGGCTAAAATTAAACATCGTACTAAAAATAGAATCTCGATAGTCGCCACGAACGTCAGACAAAAAAAGGGGGGTTAAAACTGTAAACAAGCTACCGTGCACACAGCAAAACCCGGAGGGTTATTTCATTCTGAAAAATGTGAAAATGCCTCCCTCAAGGGTGTGTTTTTAAAGTGTTATTAAAGTCAACACTCTGTGTTTTGCTGCGTACCAACACCGGTCACAAGGTGCCAACGCCGACGCCCAACGCCCCTCAACTTTGGGCCGAGATTTTAGGAGATCACAACTTTTTTTTCTTTGTTTCCTTTTCTTTTCAAATAATAACACAAAATATTGTATTAGGCTGTAATAGATATCAATTCACTGAGATTTGAAAAGAGAAGTTAATCTATATCACCTAAGTTCTTTATTAAAAGTTTAGCTTAATTATTTATTTAACTTTTTCCTGTTTTTTTTTTCTATTTTATATGACTTTTTCCTCTAAATTCTTACACATACTGCCATAGGTTCATAAAGACTGACTCATAATTCTCACTTGTCAATTCATGCCAACTGTAGTGGGCTGTATCATTATCATTAGATAGTGGGCTATACCATTATCATTACATAGTGGGCTATCCCATTCAAGTGGCTATTGTTTTTTTTTCCACTGCAGCTTTCATTCAGACAAACAAGTGGATTAGGATATATTTAAGTTAAAAATCAAAGATCAGCCTCAATACATCAACAATATTTTGGGGCGTTGTCGGGATCATGTCGCATTCTTTTGGGGCGGGGGGTGGTGGTCTCAGACTCTGCTGTCATTAATCTTCAGAGATGAAGCTACTGGGGTGCACAAACTCTGGATTGACAAAGGAGAAACCGGCAAAGTCAGCCTGGTCGATGTTGGCGATGACCAGCTCATCCGGCGGTGTGAGCTGTGGCTGGGTGCGTGTGAAGAACTTGTCGAAGTTCTCGGCTGCTTTGCCACCCTGCAGGACAGACAGACAGATGGGGAGGAGAGTAGGTTAGAGCCGACATATCGAAGAGGGTTACGAGGATGAGTTAATGAAGCAGCGTGGTAGCATTATTAGACAAACGCTGAATATGCAGTAGAATAGCGATTCCCAAACTATGGGCCAGGGCCCACTGATGGACCGTGAGGTTGTTGCAACTATGGACCTCCAAATACGGGTTTTCATTGTGGTCATCCGATGAATAGAAAAAGTTAAGTATACCATGTTAGCTCCTTTGATCCAAGTCATAACACTATCAATTGATTGATGATTAAAATAAACATGCTCTGAAAATGCACAAAAACAAAACATTTTCAAGTTCAGGTTTAGGTGTAATTGTGGTCTCTAAATGACCTCCCCCCTGGCCAGCCAGGGTGGCTGATGGAGGAGAAAGAAACTGGTTGGAATAACAAGTTCCTTCCACATGCTATACATCTGGCCAGGGAAACAACACTGCCCCTATAGAGTAGATGCAGTGATCACCGCTTCCCACAGGGAAGAAAACACTGCGTAGAGTCCTGGTAGACTACAGTATACAGTACGTTGCTAGGCAATACAAAAAAGTAGAGACATCATCAGATATACAGTATACAACCAATGTACACTGTAATGACTTGTACAGGTTGGGGAGAAGTATGCTTATTATGAAAATACAATAACATGGAAATCATAATCTGCCAAAATTAGTATCCTGTCCACACCTGCATCCTACAGGACATGACTTGATTTTTTGGATAGGTGGGAATTTCACTATAATGTGCCATGAAACATTAAAGTCATGGTGGTACAGTACCTCCATGAACTCTGAACACCAGTGTGACACATCTTAACGTATGTCAGCTGCACCAATTCCACGGTGACAAACTAGCAAGCCCACCTGCTGCTCTACAGATAAAACATTAGGAATGCCACCCTGAAACAACATGCCTCAGAATTAAATTGACACACAATGATTTTGCAGTGCAAATTGCAATTCACACAGAGACAGAGAGAGACAGAGAGAGAGAGAGAGAGACAAAGCAAAGGCCACGTAGTATTAAAGGGAAGCCATTGAGAATTTAAAACCAATTTATATAAATGTTGCCCTTTAATACATCTTTTTACCCACTGAAGTCTAAACAACCAATCCAATCATTAATTTTTCTCCTCTCTCAGGATGCTATACCAAGCCCTGTCCTCCTCAGCACTTATCCAGGCCCACCTCAGTCTCAGTGGAAGGGGGGCATTGAACCACAGTGGGAGGAGGTGGGGACCCATGCATAGCAATGACTTATTTATGGGTGGAGGAAAAGTTAAAGGAGGGGGCCTATTCATTAGGAAAGAATCTGATAGGGAACATTCAGACACGCCAATTCAGGCAATCATTGATTTCTCAATGAAGGCTTGACTGTTTAAAAACAACCATTTTGTTAGGGTGCCTTTCTTTTTCAAAATGTTGAAAAAGAAAGGCAAGTGCTGACACAGAAAACAACAGGCAACACTCCTGGATGCTGCATTCACCGTTTCAAACAAATAGGAGTGTGATTCCATCTCTCCCATAGCCCACATTGAAGTCGAGAGCATCTGACACCTGATGTTCTGTTCTTCTTCGTCCTGTTATGCACCTACAGTATTCCGGCAATCACTTGCCATTACACGCTCTACATACCATTACAGTGCAGTTAAGCGTCCTGGATGCCCAAGTTAACAATGGCACAGCTGTGGAATAGCAATCCGCTCCTAAAAATACATAGGCCACATCTCGACTCACATGTATTATGTAAATGTTGTTGTGCGTTGCACCTCCCTCTGGCGAAGACTAGTGTGTTTATGAAGGACAAAATTATAGCTCAAGTCCAAATCCAAACATGATGTTACAAGGTGGCAAACAGGGTTAATTAGTATGTTCACAAGAGTCCAGGCAAACCGCCAATACCAAATGTGAGACATCAAAGTGACTTATTTGGTTTGGGTGAAGGGGGGATATTCAAATTGCAACAGTAGTTACGGTTCATTCCATGCAGTGGTTGAATCAGCACTTCAGAGATGTTCCTCACAAACCCAGGACATGTATGACCAGGAGTATGAGTGTGGATCCCATTACTGCCACTATTAGGCCACTTATAGACAGAGGCAATTTGAAAATAGCCTGTCTACAAGCGTACAACGCATCACATGTGATGATGGTTAGTGTTCAAACAAAACTTGGGTCCCTGAAGTCCCTGAACGAAAAATCTTTTGGAAGGCGGGGTCTGTGGACAAATACTGTACATGTTAATTTTGGAGTCCTTGACATGAAAATGTTTTCGCGAACCACTGGTTTACACCAAATAAACGTCTACACATTTTACAAACAAAGCACAAAAAACTCAACAATCCACAAGCAACTTTGCAGAAAAACAATTAGTTAGTACAACATCAAACCACTCCCAACTTTTAAAAGCGCTCTGCTCGACCAGAAAGGCCACTCTTATGGGTGGCTTTTGACAAGCACCCACT
This sequence comes from Benthosema pterotum, assembly GCA_039105355.1. Taxonomy (NCBI): domain Eukaryota; kingdom Metazoa; phylum Chordata; class Actinopteri; order Myctophiformes; family Myctophidae; genus Benthosema; species Benthosema pterotum. The sequence continues at coordinate 18,289,774 of CM076973.1, read as the reverse complement.
GTATGCGTTTTTTTTATGTAATTTCTGGTCATTGGTCAAAAAATTGCCTGGTGTGAACACAGCCCAAGGCTGCTGTGGACAGTTTGGTAGAATTCATGGCTGAGAAGACACTAGCATTTATCCCGTGTCAGCTGCCGACGTTCCTTCCCTCGGGGCATATGACTAATTAGCACAAGCTCATTACCCTCTGTACCACTCCCCTCACCCAGGGCAAATATATGAGGGCCGGACTTATAACAAGGCATTTTGTGCCATAATGTAGCATACTGTTATCTGCCAGTGTTGGCAAACTCGCTGGAAATGGTTGCAATCTAAACCAAAGGCTGTTCAGCACCATGAGTGGAGAGAAGAAACAACACCACATACTGTGTGGGTGATATGCGGTTTACATTTCTGCATAATAACCTATTCAGTCAATCAATCAATTAATCAGCTCCCTGCTGGGACACAAATAGCTGGTTTTCTAGCTCACGACACATCAATTGTGTGTAGTTGTAGATCCCATCATCTGCTGGATTGAAATATTTTGGAGTTTGAGTATTTGTGACAGCATTCTGCCCAAAAGACCGACACTAAGTTGACTTGGAACACACACACGCGCGCGCGCACACACCCACCCACACACACACACACACACAAAATCGGAAAGAGAAAGAACATTTCTGCTGAAATCAATATTCATGAGTACACATAATTTGGCACCTGCAAAGGTTTTTTAGATTTGCAAACATATTTTTGTCTTTTTCTTTATTTTTCCCCCCAAACGACATGGAATTAAACACAGAGGGAAAAGTTGATACGGTGTAAGGTCTAATTTCATGGAACATTACAGTGGCAGATGTTTTCATTCAGATTTCCTTAATCTCAGTTGCTGTCCATGTAAGAAACAGCTGCTGTGAATGGCATGGAAATTGCATCACCATCATACAGTGTGGCGGACAAGACAATAATATATGCACCTTTTCACCATCCATTCCCCATTTGAGCACTGTAGAAAGTACGCCCACTCAAGTAGGAGGGTGAACCCAAGTAGAAAATGCAAGATCTGGATGTGTTGCAAGTAATGTAATTTTTCAGTATGAATTACTGTAAATCCCACATGCTATGTATATTGAATCTGAATTAAAAATGACTGACAACTTAAGTCCTACTTAATAACTTCAATTATTATTGTTCTTTTTTTAAATAGAGCAATACACAATCTATAAACTCGAGTTAGTAAAATAAACCAACTTAACATAACACAAAATACCACCCAGCTGTTGCTCAACAGGTTCAAAATCTGTTTTGGATCAGCGTTAGCGCCTCCGATGCAGAGCTTTGTGCGTGTTTGCATCTGTATGCCATAGAGATCATTTCATTTGCTAAGCCATGGAATTGACATTACAAAGTGAGGACGCAAAACATTACTGGCCAGAATGTGATGATGTATGATGTTACTTCCCATAACACACACATTGCATACATGTAAGCAAAATACCATTGCCTGACGCATTTCACATTCATTTTGATTCCTTCTTTTCCAAGGCGAGGATACACTCCTGCATGTGCTAAGCGAGCTAGAAATAGCTCAGCGTGTTGGGAAAGAACAGCAGAGACTAGGGTTGCCAACTTTGAGATCTGGAAATAAGGAACACTTCTACGGCCGCGACGTGGGGCCATTAGGTTAGGAATGTCTGGGGTTTCTGGTGGAGCTGTTGCCCCCATGACCCAACTACGGATAAGCGGATGAAGATGGAGTGATGATTTCACATACCATATTAACCTCTGGGTCAGTTAAGGCCTGTTTACTGTGGTCAGTAAGGAAGTTGTAGGCCGGTATAGGCCTATTGCACTGTATACTTTAATCCATTATGAACAAGTAGTCCATTGTCTTTATAACCTTAAGAATCTTTCTTAAATCTAAGTTTGTTAAATGGGCAAAATCTGTATTGAATACACACACATTTATTAGACTTTACTAATAAACAATCAACCAAATATTAGCCTATATATAGCCTGGCTATAGGCATATGCCCACATCAGCAGCATTAGGCAGGGAAATAGAAAAAGTACTTAACATCTTGTAAAAACACAGATAAACATCAAATCGATCTCTGGGTGCAGTTTCAGTCATGAGAACAGAGTCTGTGACAGTTGTTGTGGGGAGTTTGCATAACTCTCTTACTCTATGGCTCTGGGAGTTTGCGCAACTCTCTAAGTCTATGGCTCTGGGTACGGCAGAATTTGGCACACAGAGCAGCAGCGATACCAGTGCACCGCGCACACACATGCGGATCTGCAGCCACGGGGAGGTTTTGGTTTGGTTTCTGCTCGTGAGAAGTCCTGTGTGCACTCACCACAGAGCAATTGTGCTGTCTTAAATATATCTCCTGTTTTGTTTCGTTCACTACTGTTAAATTCAGTGTTGATGTTTGTGCGACGGATCGCACATGGCATTAAGGAAAATACGGAACAAACCGCGTTCCGTATCGATTCAATACGGAACGCATCATTTTATGCTGAATTAAGGAACGATTCCGTATTTTACGGAACGGTTGGCAACCCTAGCAGAGACACAAGAACATCCCATTCATACGTATATTTAGCCCTCTGCATACTAGCTAAAAAAGAGGTTTCCCAAACATAGTGTCTTTAGTCAACTTTTCTTTGCTTGGCATTTTAACATTTCCACCAACAAACATTGGCTCTGTGTTAAAAGAGGATACTGACTACATTTAAATTCTAACACTGTGTAACTAATGGCTTCAACAATATGCTGCTGCAGTCAGAAGCAGAGTAGCCCAATGTCTAACAGACATCTGTGATATCTTGCCTTATGATGTAGCTTGGTTGATTGGCCAATCATTGAATTCAGCGGTGCATACTTTCTGGATAATGTCCACTGGGCTCAATAACAGCCCCGCTACATAACCAAAGGCTCAGAGCACCTTCTATTTTTGCTGCTGCTGATTTTTATATATCATATCCAACATGACAGCCATGTAAAGCATCACACTATGTAATTTCTAACTTAATGTTGCTCTTTCTTTTAAAGTGTGAAATATGAAATGGAGAAATGAACATGTACTCTATTTGATTAACAGTTGTTAACACATGTTTTCTGATGCCCTGGTTTTCTGATTCATGTTTGATTGGCACAACACAGCCATCAAACAAAAATGTTTGGTCAAACCATGGAAACTTCCATAAAGTTTGAAAAGTATTGCGGGGGCCATCTAACACAGACAGAACACAGAACATGTGTTTGATATACCATATTGTATGTGTGTATTGTTACGGCCAGCCGTTATTATTATTATTATTATTTATTGATGTAGGTAAATGTTGGAGAGCTTGTGGAAAGGTCAGGTGGGACTTGATTGCCAATAATGACCAATAATGCCACACCTCCAAGTGCCTTGGAGGTGTGTCCTTCAGTGGGGATCTGATCAACCCCCTCTGACCGTCTACCTGGACAATGACGAGTCTGCAGTTCGTTATGACTATAAAAGCCAGTCTGACCCCAGCAGCCCTTGGGGAAACAACTGTTGTGTTCTTTCCTCCAGCCAACCTACCCTAAATTTAGTTTCATTTTAGTTTGTTGTTTAGTTACTTATCTCCCTTTGGAAAGGAGTTAGGTTTTAGTTGCAGGATTATGTTGTTTTTATTTTCTATTTTTGTCCATTAACTTTGTTGTACATATTGCCACTTATTTACTTGTGTTAATAGACTCTGCTATTTTCTGGAGGGGGTGTGTGCTGGTATACCGACATTGACATACTATGTGACTACATTAAATATTTGCACTGCTGTATGTAGGAGTAACATCTTTAGTCATACACCATTTTAGTCTCTATATGGATGTTTGACCTCGTTTTCTTCTCTTTAATCTCTCTCTCTCTCTCTCTCTCTCTCTGTGGTAACATACAGTATGCAGACACAACCTGTGCACTCAAGCATATTAAAGGCACTCTTACTATGATAAAGGAGTCTGTCTCCATTAGAAGTTATACCAAGACAAGCACGTACACGCATGCACACACGCGCGCACGCACGCACGCACGCGCACGCACACACACACACACACACACACACACACACTCTTGTGTTCAGTCACATGCTAAATATAAACTTGAAGGCAAGAATAACATACAGTAAATATGTTTCTTAGCTCGTCAAGATGTATTTTCAGTTGTCAGCATTAAATAGATAATCTTATATGTTCAATGTACAATATTATTATGTTCACTCCATTTGAGAGACAATGAGATTATTTTGCGACTGTGATTGCGACCCTTGTTAGAGGTCGGAAACCCCATCCTTTTTCCCAAACCGTCGTGATCGTTTGTAAAACAGACATGACAATTTGTCACAACAAAAACTAACCTTAACCTTAGCTCGAAAAAAAAAAATGCTGCAACCGTTTGCTACCAATTTAGTTAAAGGCCGGGTGGAAGTTCGGCCCCTACCGACCATTTTTCTAAATCGGTCGTGACTGTTTAAAACGGATCGGAGAAGCTGTAAAACGTTGCAGCGACCATTGCAACCTATTTAAACAGGGTCGCGCCCGTGGTCACTCAGGGTCACGCCCGTGGTCATTCCAATGGCCAGAATTTGTCTTACATCAAAGAATGTAGCTAATCTATTTGACCTATTTCCTTCTACTGCCTTCCTTCCTCCCTTAGAACGCTACATGTGGTCAGATAATCAGCAAGTCTGTGTGTGTGTGTCTGTGTGTGTGTGTGTGTGTGTGTGTGTGCACACTTTGATTGCCGTCACCAGATTATAGCTAGGTTGATAGGCTGCGCCGCGAAACAATAACATACATTTATTTAGTACTACCATCTTCATAATATGGTGACGGCTTCTGCATCCGTCGCAAAGTAATGCTCCCTTAGTGTGCCTCGCTTTGGATTTGGGACGGCTGGAGTCCTCCAAGCTGTCTAGTCCAGCGTGCACAAGTGATTAATTCAATGTCTACTCTGAGCTGTCTGCTACTGGTGTATTGATTGCAATTCCACAGCAGTCACACACGGATGAAGTGAGATGGAATGGAGAGGCGAGGAAGGTGAAAACAGGACAAGACAGAGGTTGGAGATGAGTGGTGTGTGTGTGGTGTTGGTGTGGGAGGTCTATGAATTTAGTGAACGGGGTGAGGTAGTAACATCTATTTGATTATAATAACGTAATTCACTACTGTGTTACATGGGAGGGAGATGGAAGTGATATGTTGGGACTGGATAGCATGTCACAAGGAGCCTTTTTTCTCATTCACTCACTCTCACACCTTACATGCAGACATGCATGCATGCATGCAAGTTGGCAGCCATTTTCACCTACGATGCTGTATTGTTTTTTTCACATGCACATTGCAGACACACTCACACCCTCGCACACACACACACACACACACACACACATACTTTCAGGTGTCTCCGTCTTTTAAGTCGTCCTTTGTTTCTGTCCCTGCCTCCCTCCCCCTCACACAGCAAATCCTGCACAGAAGGCAGGAGACTATACACTGTACTGTATATGTACGGTATGTGGAAGCTTGCAGAAGCTTCACCTTATAGGAAAAGCAGCCCTCTGGGGTTGAGGCAGAAGCAAACAATATCTTTTAAACTCAATAACATACACACACACACACACACACACACACACACACACACACACACACACACACACACACACACACACACGCAACTTTATGTTGTTACCTTCCTCTGTGTTTTCACAAAGTGTTAAACAGTGAAAACTGTTGAGACAAAGAACTAGACTGAGGATAAATGAGGAAACGGGGAGAGAGTCTGTGTTTGTGGGCATGCGGTATATACATGAGGGAATCCAGAAGCACTCCTTTGCCGACGGCCCAACCACAGCTTTATGAAGCATTCATTCATAATATATGGACGGACGTTTCCGTTAATTATGCATCGAGGTTGTCTTCGACATTACTTACGGCCCATACAGCAGCTGATATGACACATATAGCTCGAGCCTGGAGGCATTTTAACTATACAAAAGCAGGTCAAGTAAAGGGTATACAGTACACTAATGACTTGTGTTAACTCTGTGTACTGTATGAGATATACGTACATATTTTCATTACGGGAAGATGTGTCACTGAACTATGTTGACTGCATTACATTTTGCATAAAATTTGTTTTCTTATTGGAAGTTGAACACACTTTGTAATTAAAACTAATTAATGCACCAAATTTCCATAACTGGCACTTAACCATGATTCTAATGGACTGTTATGGAATGACACTTGGCTTCATTACCTTAAGTAGCTAGGGCATTATACTTCCACAATAATCCAATAATCTATGGTACTTTGAGTTGCTTTGGATAATAAATGGATAGAAACATACCATATAGTCCCACATTTGGCCACAGGTAGACACTGTGTTTGTGTGTGTATGTGTATGTATGTGTGTGTGTGTGTGTGTGTGTGTGTGTGTGTGTGTGTGTGTGTGTGTGTGTGTGTGTGTGTGTGTGTTCTGACAACGGATTTGAAATGCTCCGGTGAAAGCTGGAAAAACAGAAAGGCACACAGACTCCCCAGGGAATACATAAGCACAGAGCATCAAATAAAATGGTTCAGCTGAGTAAAGAAAACAACCTACTGTAATGCACACGGCACCGTGGGAACAAAAGATGCCGTCTTTGCCTCTTAGCTAATTAGCACATTATGCGCTTGTTTATGCAAACACAGTACACTGTATTACAGGCTTTCCTTTTCCTTTTTTTAAACTTGAGGTTGTGTATGAGTGCATTAACAGATTCTTGATTGGTGGATGTGGTCAACCATTACGTTCTGTAGCCACAGTACTACATAGAATTTGTAACAACAAACTCTTTTTTTTAGGTTTAACAGTATATTCACTGATTTCACTTAATACAAATGTCATTACCGGTATCTTTTTCTTCTTTTTTTAAGGATAATCCTCCCTACTTTAGTGTGCTGGCCAGATAAGGAGTTCAGTCCAGTCCCCAGTAAGCCTCCAGGGGAAAAAATAAAATAAAAACATAGTTCCAGTTTGGGCTTTGGGAGAAAAGCCTCCATCCAATCATGATGAGAGGGGCCTTCCTCCAATCAGGATGGTGTTTTCTAAATCACTGAATGCTCCTTTAACAGTAGTACTTCCATAGTATTGCGTCAACACAGAGGGAGACTGGCTTTTGGTCTTCCTATATTTGCTCGTGTGATGCAGTACAAACTATTGAAAAAATGTATACAATATTTTTTACTTAAGTACAGTACTTCAGTAAATACTGTATATTTAATTACTTTCAACCATTGCTTATTATATAGCTGGATCAAAGACTTGCGGACAGACAGCTTGGTTCATTCCGACCTCCACTAGCCATCACTGTGATTGCCTGAGGCGCGCACACAGCTCCCGTTTCACTAGGAACCATGTCACGATATACAGAAATGGAAAAACTCTCACAGCAAACATCATATTTCAGGTCGTCTTAAAATGAAGTGAGCGCAACTGTGAAGGAAGGACTCACCACTTTGGGCTTGAAGGGAGGCTGTATGTCGCGGGTCTCCAGGCGCTCCCAGTCGATCCGTCTGAAGAAGGCGTGCTGCTTGAGGTCACGCTCCCCCTCCGGGCCACAGGCCAGACGCTTCGACGGGTGTTTGGTCATCAGCTGGTCACGGGGAATGACACGAGAGGGCGGACATGACATGATGTTAGGACACACTTACTCACCAGTCATGAACCACTCGCATCCCTATTTTTAGGCAGGCTTATACTGGGTAGGATGAACATTTGAAAAATAAATAGATATCGATAATATCGATATCTATTTATTTTTCAAATGTTCATCCTACCCAGTATAAGCCTAAGGATGAACATATGAAATGACAGAACAGGTCAGCTCCATATATTATATGGAGCTGACCTGTTCTGTCATTCCATATGTTCATCCTTCCACATCAACGTCCCCCTTTTGTCTGATACCATGTCCATTTTTAGACGGGCCTGCTCCATAGTTAAGTGCTTGAGTTCTTGACAGGCCCAAAAATTAAGGCCGGGCCTTACCTTCCATATACAGAATTAATTCTGTTGTTTTCATGATTTGTTCACAACAACAAAGTTCTGGGCGAAGCAAACGTCTCTCTGCATAGAAACAGCTGCAGCATCAAAGTAGAAGCAATGTAGAGGGGAAAAATGGAAAAAAACGTAACTATATATCTATTTTGATTTTTGGCTAAAAAGTTGCCTCTATTACCTTTAGCTATCATGGAGTTTAGCTGTCATTTGAGTGTGGGAAGTTGAGCAGAGAGAGGAGGTGAGTGAGGGAGATGACACTTTCTGCTGACTGTCTTAAACACATCACAACAACATCTACAGTTAAGTACAACATATAGTACGTATAAAGCATGGTGTGGTGATCGAATATACGGTCAAACTTATGGCTGGAGTGGACCTGAATTCATTGTATTCAGTCGTACAGTGTCATGAATTCTCTTGTTTATGTTCTAACTTCAACTGTACTGTCAGGTTTACAGGTGTAAAAACATGGGCAAAATTATTATTTGCCGTCCCAAGAAAGGTGGAAAGAATAGAGACAGGAGGAAAACATCTTGGAATAAAATGTGCTTGAAGCAAGGCGAATCCACAATAATTGTCACTCTCTCTTATCCGGGGCCACCTGATTCCACCTATTTTCTAGGTCAACTGCCCGGCAGCCAGACAGAGGGGGCTGATAAATAAAAATAATGTAACTCTCTGTCTGCCTCTCTCACGCTCCACCTCCCACCCTCTCCTTCCTCCATCCTCACCTCTTTGCGTTGACATTGCCACTTCAAATTGGATGGCCAGGCAGATGCAGTGACTGGCGTGGGCATGGTTAGCTTCTATGGCAACATCAGTTAACTTAGAACATAATGTTAAACCTCCTCTGAGATGGAGTGGGAGAAATCAGACAGTGCTGGAATTGTTGGAATTGAACATTTTACCACTCTTTGAACATAAACATGGTCTGCATCGTTGTGTGTGGTAGTGCCTTATTATGTAGTGGTACTGTCTTCATTTAAAGCATTTTATTGAGTAAAGCTTCAGACCTTCATCAGGCAGTCCCTGATGTCTGATGAAGGTCTGATCTCATGGCTAACAGTTTGACCAGGTGTGAATTCAGCCGCAGACACAGTTTGGGGTGGAAAGGAAATTTGCGACCTGTCTGTTTTTAACACATTTCCATGTTCACAGTGCTGTCTCTGATTGGTGTCAAAGGATTAGAGTGCAGAAATCCTGTAGAACTGTGGTTTTCAACCAGTGGTCCGGGAACCACCAGTGGTTCTTGAGGGGTTTCAAGGTGGTCCCCAGCTAAATGACAGCCAAGTCGACAAACAAATAGACCCTGTATGGGTCCATTTAATTACATTTTACACTCTCAAGAGTTAATTTATTGTTAATCAGAAGTCTACACGATCAGAACATGTAAAATAATTGCTATTGCCTGTTATCTCTCCAAAAATGCAACACAGAATTCTGGAAAAAACAAAACACTTTCCTTTTGGGTCTGACAGACTAAACTTCATTGAATTGTAGCCCGTGGCTCAAATACTGAATGAATAGTGGGCCCTGGTATCAAAAACCACTGCTGTAAAAAGGTATGGATTGCTGGCTATTGGTATAGGGCCAACTGTATCAGGATGTCAATTAATCTACCCGTATTTAATTTAATGCCCTGAATGCTGATTGCTTTAAGTGTTCAGACAGAGTACCAATATGTTCTCCCCCTCACCTGTCTCTGTCAACAAAACATGTGGACATCAAAAACAGGAACAACGGGTGAGTGAGATGGGGCGTTGATGAACACACATACACACACGCAGTACGCACACACTGATGTGTGTAATCTCCGCTTCTGCCTAGCTGTGATAACATGCTATATTGCTGGCAGGTCTCTTCTATTCTAGAACTGAGCATTGTCTGTTTTTTTTTTTTTTATCAATTTACTGCTCAATTTCTGAAACCCTTTGAGACAGACATGAGATAAGAGCTACATTATGGTTGATGTTAAAGATTATATTCAGCAATGCACAATCTCATGAAAAGAGAAAAAAATCCATTCAGGAATCCTTAAACAATTCTGATGGAATACCTTTTTTACGCTTTCTTAAGACATGACTTATAATATCGTAGATAATAGAGATATAATATACAGTATATACACACTGATAGATACAATAGTATCTCTTGTGTTGTCTAATCCTCTATTGTGTCTATTAGGGGAGATTAATATAATGATACATCTGGTAGAGAGGAACATTGATGTGTCATTTCCCAGACAGGTACAATGGGGCCCAGGTGGCATTTAGTGGCATTACTTGTCTTTACCTTTGTGAAGGCAGTCCCTCACCTAAATCAATTGCGAAATGGAATTTAGTGGAATTCTGAATACTTGAAGGACTCAAGTGTATAATGCTATAAAGAAATGGCTTGCTTTTTCTACCCATTTTCTGTCATAGTAGATCTCTGGGTGTGTTTTCCTCACTGGTTCGACAAAAAAAAATGAAGGGGGAAAAACATAACTTAAAACAACATACACAACCAAACCAGCAGCAGCTGCTGCTGTTGACAACTGTCTAAAGTTCTTAAAACAAAGGTATTATTTGCTACTCACCCCTTTGCAGATGGAGACAGCTTCTTTGGACATGGACTTGGGGTAGGACACATTGTGCTCCATGATTGACTGGAACAACTCATCTTCATCCTCGCCATCAAACGGAGGCTACGGAAGGAGGACATGGAAAAAAAGAATGTTTCAGCTGTAAATAAAGTTAAATATAGGCACAAGTAGGTCGTGGCCTACTTGTGCGTGAGTAGAGTGGGCTAATACTCATGACTTTACTTATAAAGGTCTCTCATTTACCCCACAATTACATTAACATTACATCATCCAATTACATCACCGCCCCAACCGGCCAATCGGAGTGGCTCGAGGGACGCCGACCGCAAAGAAACATGCAGTGATTTGGTTGGTTTGGAAACAAATTTGGAAACAAATCACCCAAACAGGATATGTTAACAAGATGTGCTCATGCACATACAGTGGGGATGGGGGGGGGGCAGCAAACGGGACAGCAGGGTCAAGATGTGTGCGTGTGTGTGTGTGTGTGTGTGCATATACCACTCACCTGCCCTGCCAGCATTTCGTAGAGCAACACGCCATAGGCCCACCAGTCTACAGAGAATGCATACGGCTGATAAGCAATGATCTGTGAAGACAGGTGGAGATGATCATTAGTCGTGTAGTGGAAGATCATCCACTGTTACAGTTACAGGCCCACATAATAAAAAGGTTTACCCTCTCTCCCAGAGAACACACTTTGTGAGCATGCTGAAATAATGGGCCAAGTTTTTACTGTAGCAATACTCGCTTGATTCTGCTTCACAGGAATGAAAAAATATTATATGGAAAATGAAGCAGAAGGCGGAATTACAAGTGGGACTGTATTTAGAATGTGCTTATTATGTACGCAAAGCCGCATGTTGCGAGCGGACAGATGATTTTGCTGGGATCATGAATTCATAAAATGTGGAGGGAAAAAAGAAAGACAGAAAAGAAAAGCGTTGACAGAAACAGCTGGAATAGGGAGATGTCCATATATGGACAGCATTCCCAACTTGCATCATTCCCAATATCATTCCCAATATGACATCATAGTACATCATAATACTGACATTGTAGCCATCAATCACCTCGTTAGGTGGGCCTTTTACTCTTATGTCACCATTGTGACATTGGACATGGGCTGCATCCAAATATTATTATAAAGGGTATTATACAAGTGTTACTCTGACAACTTCAATGGTTGTGGCAGAAGTAAGGATCACACGTCCAAATATGGAGTTCCATGGTTGGCCGCCAAGCATTTTCATAGCGGCATTAGGGGCCTTGGAAACGGTCCAAATCTAAACTGAGGGGCGCAATAATGTGGGTGCAAAAAAAAGCTAAACAGAATCTAGGTCTAGTTAATTGAAATGAGCGCGTGCCTATTATGTTGGAACATTAGCTCTCTGCCATCTGGTGACAGCATGGACCTTTGTGGTACCACCTAACCAGGCGTTACCAGGCGGTTAACACATAGGTAACACTAGCAACAACCTCAAGTGCTCACCACTGTAAATGCATGGGGCCATGCTGGCGTACTGGCGTAGACATGCTTGCATTATCACTCCACGACAATGAACTAGAGACATGTTTTATTGCTTAGCTTTGTGGTATAGTATATTTGGTGCAAGGTTTATGGATCTTCGACATTTACAGCAGTTGCCATATCTTGTTTGATATTGCCTAGTTGGACGCTGGGGCCTGGGCCGCCATTGACATGGTATCTGGGTTACTTCTGATGAGCCATTGGCGAAAGGCAGGAAGGGTTTTCCTGAGGAAGGGAGCCAAATTATTCGGCGGAGGGATATTCATCCCGTTCTCTCCGTGGACAGCAGATACAAACTCATCCGGGTCAATATTGGAATCGACCAGATCCTGCACCAGGTTTTTTACAGTATTGATGGTTTCCTGGGAGTCATGTTCAGTTGCCAGTCTAATGATCCTGGTTAGATAGTCGTTGCATTTCTTCACATCGTCTATCATCACAGACCTGACAGGAGTGTGGGCCATTTTAGAACCCTGACCGGGGCCAAAAACTCGGCCGGTTGAGGCATTAGGTCTGTAGGCCGACTGGGTTGGTTGAGTCCTGGCCTGCAGTTGGCCAGGCTGTTGGGGTTCAGCGTTGATCCCTGGTCTCGCAGGAATCTTTGTCTGGCCCTGTTGCGCTTGGATATGGGCATATACGGCTGGGGACAACCACATGTCGCGGCCACTTTCCGCCACTCTCACCTTAACCATCTGGTGTGGCTGTGCGGCTGTCGCCGCCGCCGCCGCAGGGCCTGGAAACATCCCAGGAGGCGCCGGTTGTTTGACTGAGGAGGAGGCATCCATTGAAACCCTGCTGTTGTTGTTGTTATGATGATGAGATACACTCGGCATGCGGCAGGTTGTCACTTTATATCTCTTGAGTTTTGCATCCTCTGCGAGTTTGAAAAGAAGTTCCGAACTATTCTCTTCACTATAGATTTCTAAGGTGTGACAATAGAGCGGCTCTGATTCAGAGTCATTTCTGGAAGGCGCTGCGGTGGGCTGTACATCCATGGACATGATGATATGATCCTCTCAAGGAGATATGAATAGACTAGATGATGTAGCTCAAAGGGGAATCAATTAATGATTAAATTAAGCTAAGCTAAGCTACTTCTTAGCACCTTTTAAAGGTGCTAAGAAGGTGACGTGTCGATAGGTTCCATATATGGTTATATCACTTTCTTTTCCAGGCTTTGTTTTGAGTCAAGTTTGTATTTCTGCCAATAGCATCATAATGGCATAGTATCATGGCTCCATATATGGTAATATAGCAGCCAGCCACACATGTGTATGGCATCTATATCTTTCTAATTATAAATATACCTAAAACACACCTAATCACACCTGTGTGAAGTGAGGGGTGCTGACTTTGCATTATACGGTATAATGTTTATAGTTGGGTCAAGGTGACATATGTTTGTTCAATAGCTACCGGTAGTTGCTGATGTATGCTCAAGAGGAAAAAATGGCGCAAGCAATATACAGGGGTTGCTGAGGTCTCGACATATATGGGGCATGTCTTGAGTGTACAGGCCGTGTTAAGGTCAGGTCCACATGCCAAAACAGGAATGCCAAAACAGATCAGCTCCATGTATGGAGTTCTAAGTAATACAGGGTTTGATCAGGGCCCAAGTAGGCAATGGACGGGTATCAGACAGTCAAAAGAGAGCCATCATGGAGGAAGAGTGAATGTGGAAGGGTCAACATATGGAATGGCAGAACGGGTTCTGACATATGCATATTATAATATTTATGATACTGGAGATCTTCATATATGGGCTTAATTGCAACATGGCCACATTTACTATGATCCCTGATTTACTACAATCCGATGTCATACTGATGTCACAAGACCTGGGCACAATATCCCCATTCCCCATTGTATGGAGATTTTAACAAAAATGTCTGGGTATTTTGAGTGACAAAATACTGAATGTTACTTTAAGTCATGGAGATGACATGATGCATTCCCAGGTAATGGCTGTCATTTTTTACAGTAAGCTCCCATTGTCACACTACTCAAAAGCCAAATCTATATGTGGATAAAGAACACACAAAACACTGCTCTAAATCTGCATATCCTATTCCTCTGGGTAGCACAGCACCAGACAGCAAAGGATGGGAAGCGCTGGCTTTAATCCTGGGTTGTAGTGACAGGTTCCTGATGGAAGAGGGGATGCCCTTATCCCTTACGATGCCTCATGCTTTTTAATTAGCGCGGGGGTGGGTCAAAGGCTCAGTGGGGGAGTCTCTGGGCGTGCCTGTTAAAAGCCAGCTCGCTGGGAGAGTCGTGCCCGACCTTCAAACGCAAATGAAACAAGCAGAGCTAGTCATACAGTAGGATTAACCTTACGCTCTCTTGGGACATGAAACAATGGTGGAATGTGTTTGCTTAAAGTGCCACGCTGCAGCAGTGCAAGTGAAATATTTGTCTGTATTGGTGTACCCACCTGCTCTGCTGTGCTGAGGAACCTCATGTACAGATGTATGTGTAGGTTGTCAGATTCTGACAACAGCATTGTTTTAATTCTGACCAACCCAGTATTGAGCTCAGTCAGATTTGTTACCAAACTGTGGAACCATTGGCGTGTTAGCCTGTACAGTTGGATTTTATGATTTTATGTAGACATTGTCTGCCTCTGTCCGCACTTGTGTTTGTATGTCTTTTTACTGTCTATGGACCATGCGTCTGTAATAAAGTTTGATTGATTGATTGTTTCCGATGTTTATGCATCGTGACTATGTATATGCTACAGTAATGGCACCGAGTCACTGATACACACAGTATGTCGTTTGAGAGAAATCTATGCTGTTATGGAATTTGGATACAATCCTAATAGTGACTTATCGTATCACAGTATTTAAAGATATGCAAAAGCTCATCTTACTTGGACCTCAAGGATTCATAATGTGCAAAAAGAAGCCATGCATCCCCAGTGCCCCAGCACATTTAGGAAAGAAAAGGCTGCAGTACATCCTGTTTCTTTCATGGGATCATAGCTTTTAGGCTGATTCATGCATAAATAATTAAATATTACTATACTGGATGGCAGCAGGTGTATGGAATGGTGGCGTATATTCTAGGGTTGAGGAATTTGAGCATCAGATTTATCCCAATGGCTACAACATTAAGGAACAATGATACAGTATTACTGTATTCTATAGGCGTGCATACCGAATATAGGCTTCACATTTTCCTAGCATTTGCATTTATTCTGAAGTGTTATTAAATTTAAAGTAAATTAGAGGGTGGCTATTAGTACTTTTCCATTCTATGGTACAGTATTCTCATGGTTCAGTATTTTCATAAGTAGTCGTTTTTTTTTTCACCTCTGTTTGCGAACACAGTATATACTACCAGTAAGACACTGAACATCTTACTGGTGGGAAGCAAGGTAATTTTTTCCACTTCCAATAAACACTCCATATTTGCGTATGCCCAAGTGTGTGACACACTCACTCACTCAGACATTTCAGGCAGAAATATCAAGGAAGCTTCCAAATACTGTTAACAGACCTTTAAATTAGCTGCTGTATGTGAAATCAATCAGTATCGAGGAAATGCACGGCCTAGTTCTCACAAAAAATACATACTGTATATCAGACAACTATATTGTAGGCAAAAATAGATTTCTTCCCGACAAGTAGCCAGTGTTCTCTCACACGGATGGATGGACATCACTATGCCGATCAGTACACTGAAGTACACAGCACTTTCTGGATCCAAAATCAAGTGGTAGTTTAGAGTCGAGCAGTTACCATAGAATGGAAAAATGCCATTCAAGATCAGTTTTATTTTATTCCGCACACGTCTTGAAGTGACACTGCTGTGCCACTGCTGTCCTTGCAGCCCTTCGACGTTGGCAGGGGTGCCACTGGACATTAAACAGAATGCAGACATGATGACCTGTGCATATAACCTATGTCTTTTGCATAACCGTGTGTGTGTGTGTGTGTGTGTGTGTGTGTGTGTGTGTGTGTGCGCCATAGATTATCTAAAGAGAAGCGGTGATGAGGTTGATGGGGACAGACAAGCATGACCCTTGTCTGCCATTCTTTCCCCTCAATCTATTTCTTCAATACTGTGCGAACGCCTGTGGCCAGTTCCACCCTGCTGACTCATTCCAGCTGTGTGTGTGTGTGTTTGTGTGTATGTGTGGTGCGTGGGCATGGGTGGTTTATGAGGACATTTTGTATGAAACCATACCAGCATTATGAGGACATACCGTAATTATGAGGACATGTCCAGAGTCCCCATAATTCGAGCACTGTAGCAGTGCTCAGGAGGCCGCCAGGATACTCCTCCCGCTTTTTTAGAAAATGTCCTCATAATTCCCTGTACCTGACTTTTTGTGTGTGGCCGTGTGTGTGTGTGTGTGTATGTTTGATTGACACATCATACACAAATCTTACACAAAATGACACGATTTGGTTGGCTGAAGCAGATGTCAATCAGTCAATGTCCAGTTAAACCTGGTCGTCCTCATAGCCCAGGGTTTTGTCATGATTGTGTGTGTGTCTGTGTTTGTGTGTATGGGTAACGTCCAGTTAAAGCAGTATGGTCCTCATAACCAAGGGGTGTGCCATGATTGTGTGTGTGTCTGCGTTTGTGTATACTAGGACCTTACCCGTTGAATTAGCCCTACATGGCTATTATTCTTTTTCAAGAATAAAGCCATACTTCACGAGCCATGACTTGTGGTAACATTTAAATGTTGGCGCTCTTTTCATACTCATCCAGATCGCTGAAGAGGTCACCGCCTCCAATGGTAAGAAATGTCTTCAAGAGGCCAGCATCTCCTCTAGTTTTGTGTGGGAAAGCAATCGTCATTGCTGTATTGAAGGCAGTAGTGCATGTGTTTGGGGGGTGTAATATGTATTATATCCAGTGTTGGGCAGTAACGAATTTTAGATTACATATTACTGTAATATTCTTTCTTTTGCTCCAAAGTAAAGTAACAGGATTACTCTGCAAAAATGGGTAATAAGTAACGCATTACTTTGCAAGTAACGCCAAGTTACTTGTTTAAAATGAGCTTGTTGTTGCATGCAAAAATAGGACAGATTTACAAGCTATCGACAGGTACTGTAACAACAGAGATGTGCACTAGATTGTAGATCCAGTACACACGCTGCATCCTGCGCACAGTTATGTACACTACAAATCGCTTGCTGCTTTATTTTGTATTTTATTTTTAAATACAAGGCCTCAACTGACTTTGAAAACAATTGTGAAAAAGTTTAAAAAGTCAAGAGACAAACTTCATGTTCAGTTCTAAACAGAGCTCGCTAGACAGATTATGTTGTACATCTTTATTTTTTCAAAGGTGGGAGTTGAGAACTTGGGAGAGTAATAACGTAATATGTAATACATTACTCTTTGATTCCAGTAATAAGTAAAGTAATGATATTACTTTGTCTAAGGGGTAACGAGTAAAGTAAAGAAGTTACTTTCCTAAGTAATATTGACCAACACTGATTATATCTAAATATTCACAAAATGACTTCGACATCCAAAGGTACACAGTCCAAAAGTAAGGTATTTGTTTTAAAATGGTTCAGATATTTGAATCATATACCGGGGTTATATCATCAACACAGGAATCGAAATAACAGGTGACAGTATCAATCAATAATTCAGGGTTGTGATATTGCGCTGACATTAACAAGCACTAGCAGAAGTTTCTTTTTCATATCTTTTTTTTTTTACCTTAATGTGGTTCTCTTTTTTTGTTTTTTGTTTTTTACTGACTAACGTACCTGTTTTTAAAGTACCGTATTGTCCCGAATATAAGACGACTCGTTTATAAGACGACCCTTATTTTTCAAGACCCATTTACAGAAAAAAGAACATTGAATGTCAAATAGTATAGCCCCTGAATATAAGACGACTCCATTTTTCATTGGGAAAATAACATAGTCTTATATTCAGGCCAATAGGGTAATACTTTACATGCTGGAGTTTGCATTCATTTATTCATTTAGGAGCAGTGTTGGGACATGTGCACTACGTAAATTAATATATTACCAAAATGCAGTAACATACATACAGACATATATATATATATATATATATATATATATATATATATATATATATATATATATATATATATATACAAAAAATTCTAATATATTATGGTATACTTTTCTTTCTGCCTCGTTGCAAGAGTTCTTGTGAAATCATCTTGACAACTGCAGAAGTCAATTATTTTCTATAATTTGTCATCAAATTATTTACTGGCTTCCATGAATTCAAGGAATACACTTAACTCCTGTGTTAACTGTCCATAGCCGAGTAGGATGAGGTAGGTCTACATTTAGCTCCATAGCTGAGTAGGATGAGGTAGGTCTACGCCAGGACTGTTTTCAGGAGTTATGTTTTTTCAAGTTGATTTCATATGGATTTGGCCAGATAACCAAGTGTGCTTGCTTTATTGTAGGTATGCCACTGACCTACGCAGTATTTGATTAATAGTGATACTAAACATCTAATTTATTTTGTAAAAGTTTTTTAAGTAATAGTCATATATTACACTAGCTCAGACAGTAATATTGTAATATAATTGCTTTAAAATGAAGGTAATAATAAGTAATATATTAACAAGGTAAAGTAATATTCCCAACACGGTTTAGGAGATGCCCATCTATTTATAATTGCTTCCATTGATGCAAAAGGTTTTGCATCTCACCCTTAATGTCAAAATGTGATGTTCAGATGTCTGTCATCCTTAGTGGTGTCATTACACCTGTGGTCTGTCCAATAGATGGCAGTGCAGTACATCATCTGAGTAGCTGTACTGCACTGCCAGCTATTGGACAGACCTTTTCCTGAAAAATTAATGGAGTTTTTGACCCAACAGCAGAGTATGCTTTGTCATTGGGGTAAATTCTGTTTTTCTAATGACATCAACACAGGAATTGAAATAACTGGTTACAGTATCAATAATTCAGGGTTATTACAATAGACCTGGTGTCTGAGAAATAAGTCCTGTGGGAGCATTTGATTGGGTCAGGTCCATTTAAACATGGTAGTCCTCATAGCCCACGGTTTTGTCATGATTGTGTGTGTGTGTGGAGGTTTTTGTGCTCCTGCTATGGTGAATGTCCAGTTAAACCTGGTAGTCCTCATAGCCCACGGTTTTGTCATGATTCTGTGTGTGTGTGTGTGTGTGGAGGTTCTTTACACAACTGACCAGTTTGTTGGTATTTTGTGCTCCTGCTATGGTCAATGTCCACTTAAACCTGGTAGTCCTCATAGCCCATGGTTTTGTCATGATAGTGTGTGAGTGTGAGAAAAGAGAGACCCAATATCTTCCAGCTTGGCACTCAGCAAAAATATTTGAATCGGGGGGTTCCTGCTGGGTTAATGGTCCGATTGCACTCCACATAGGCTATGAGGGAACCGCTCTCCATTCCGACATCCTGCCACTCCGACATTCAATTCTTAATTGTCAGAATGGGAGTACTGTTAGGTTTAGGTGTTGGAATGGGGGGATGTCGGAATGGAGAAATGTGCCTGGGCTATGATGCCTGGACGGTGTCGCCTGTGTGATCTGATCTCCCCATCTCTCACCCCCTATACTGTCAGTCTACTGTCCTATCAAATAAGCCCCCCACACACAAATAAATCTTTAAAATAAAAAAATAAAACAGAATTACAGACTCACTCCCTAAATGATGGTGTGATCTAAAGACTCAACACTCTCGCTCCACTTTAGCCCTTAGATTAGACCAATATTTATATGCATTTGTTGTATAATGATGTTGTATTACCTGCTTACTGTCCGCCCGTTTTTTCCTTGATTAGATACTTGTATGTGATTGAATTGAAGTATCATGATGATGATTGCAAATCGCTTTGGATTAAAAACGTCTGCTAAGTGCTTAGATTATGAATTGTAAACACATTAGCTCAACCATAGGTGCCTTTGTTTCGCGTAAAAAATGGAAAAATATGCCAGCACTCTAAAGTTCAGTTCATGGTTATTAAAAATAAAGACTCATAGGAAAGAGGAAAGACTCATAGGAAAGAGAACTTAGTAACACTGAGTTCTATACCCCTTTAAATGGTGACCCCACCACGAAATTCTCTCAAGAAATTGAATCATTTTTTACCAATGCTTTGAGTGAATTTCTGATCTCTAAAGATGAATTTAGTTTTCTTTTTCAAAAACATCCTGTCCGTCCCTTATTCCACTGTCTGCCCAAAATCCACAAGTCTCTGGTTGAACTTGTTCCAGCTTGCCCCATTGTAGCGGGTAACCAATCTCTAACAGAGCCCTTATCACAGTATATTGACAGACATATCAAAGGTTTTGGTCAACCAGCTCCCCTCTTTTTTTAAAAGACACTACTGATTTTTTTAACGAAATTGAATCTATTGGTAACATTCAGGAGAATGACTATCTATGTGGCCTTGATATAGCCTCATTGTACACTAATGTTCCCAATCAAGAGGGCCTCAGTGTCTTAGCCTATTATTTGGACCTATTATTTGGACCAAAGAGAAAGCAAGATTCCCCTGACTGGTTTCCTGGTTGAACACACAAATTTGGTTTTAAACAAAAATTTTGAGAATTCATACTATCTTCAGTGTCAGGGGGTCAGCATGGGTAGCCCCTGTTCTCCAATTTTGCAAACTTCTTTATGGGGAAATTTGAGGAAGATTTCATATATAATAATAACAACCCGTTTTCTGCTTCAATTAAGTCTTGGTCTAGGTATATACTGTAGATGACATTTAGTCATTTAGTCTTCAGAGGCTCGTTATAGAAACTTTTTGACTTTAAGTCTTACTTAGGGCTTACTTAGTTCACCATGGAACACAGCCAACACTGTCTCCTTCCTAGATGTACAGGTCCATAAAACAAATGTAGTTGATGCCATTGTTCACAGAAACGAAACTGATCATAATAGTCTTCTACACTACTCCAGTTACCATCCACCTGGACATCCAACAGAAAAGTTTACCCTATAGTCAGTTTGTCAGAGTGAGAAAAATCTGATGTCACTTTTGAAGAGCAGGCTGCTGCACTGTGTTCTAGGTTTGCCTCTAAAGGCTATAGTCACACTGTTTTAAATCTGGCTCTAGAGAGAGCTAGAGGTCAAAAGAGGCTAAAAGGGAAGACCTACTATCTCCCAAGACGGTGCCTTCTAAAGGGTCAAACAGAATACTCTGTGCTACTACCTTTTCTTCTGCTTCTAGCGACATTCATAAGGTCATTCAAAATCACTGGCACATCTTGTCTTCTGACCCCAGCATTGGTTCAGTTTTTAGAAACACTCCTATCTTTGCCCACAAGTGGGCCAAAAACTTGAGAGACACTTTAATAAGAGCTGACTTATATACCCCACCACAACATATCTTGTCTAGTGTACCCCCTGGTCATTTTCCCTGCCATAATAGTATTCACTGTAACGCTATGGTCAAAGGCCAGCACTTTACACACTCACACTCTGGCAAAAAGCTGAGGTCTCTCCTGCATTTTGCGTGCCACTGGGTGCTAAACCCGCCTCAGCAATTGTCCTTGTTTCATTTTTCATTTAGTACATTTATTTTTTTTGCCAATAGTACAGCACTATTTTACGTTGAATTTTCTCCTCAGGGCATTTTTGACACATGACTCAATCATGGCTTTTCAGCATATTTCAACACTTCAAAACAATCTTCTTTTTTTTTTTTCTTTTTTCTATGAAGGCCCATCTTCTTGTATATAAAATTGGAGGAAACACTTATCTTGCTCCCTCTTTCTGACTCTTTGCAGCCTACTGACTCAGCATGAACTGACTCCTAGTCAGGAGTCAGTTCATGCTGCTATTTATGCATTATGGACTGATACAAAGTATTGTGTGCTCTGGACAAACAGTGCTGTCGCTCTCTGCCCTGACCCTTCATATTCACTTACACCAATTCTTGTGGTATCACGTACACGCCTTTTGAAGTTTGGTACTGTACACAATGTTTTTTTTTTTTAAATAGCCCGTCTGGAGACTTCAGCTGGTTTGGCTTCAGGGTCCAGCATTCACTGCCATGTGAGCGAATAGACAATTCAATTCAATTCAATTCAATTCAATTGGCTTTATTGGCATGAGAAAACATACGTTTACATTGCCAAAGCATGAACAGAACAACAAGAAACAAACAAGGAACCAGTACAACAATGTATCAGTACAAAGGTTATGAACAAGGTTGTATACTCTTCAATAAATCAAATTTCTATATGCCTAACTCAATCGATGTAAGAGTACAATACAATGTTTATTCTTCAGGGTGGTTGTGTTCCATTTGAAAATTAACATTTTGGAGTTTTTGACCCGACAGCAGAGTATGCTTTGTCATTTGGGTAAATTCAGTTTTTCTAATGACAATATCAACACAGGAATTTAAATAACTGGTTGCAGTATCAATAATTCAGGGTTATTACAAGAGACCCGGTGACTGAGAAATAAGTTCTGTGGCATCACTTGATTGGGTCAGGTCCAGTTAAACCTGTCCTATAGTCCTCATAGCCCAGGGTTTTGTCATGATAGTGTGTGTGTGTGTATGGAGGTGGGGACGTTCTTCACTCTCCTGCTATGGTCAATGTCCAGTTAAACCTGGTAGTCCTCATAGCCCAGGGTTTTGTCATGATACTCTGTGTGTGTGTGTGTGGAGGGGGGGGTTCTTCACACAACTGGCCAGTCTGTTGGCATTTTGCACTCCTGCTATGGTCAATGTCCAGTTAAAGCAGTATGGTCCTCATAACCAAGGGGTGTGCCATGATTGTGTGTGTGTCTGCGTTTGTGTATACTAGGACCTTACCCGTTGAATTAGCCCTACATGGCTATTATTCTTTTTCAAGAATAAAGCCATACTTCACGAGCCATGACTTGTGGTAACATTTAAATGTTGGCGCTCTTTTCATACTCATTATTCCCTGTTTACTTACCCATTAAATAATTCCAAAGACGTGGAGTGCGATATAGTCCTCTAGTTTCATATCCATGTGAAAGTTGTGGCACAAAACGCCTATTTAGTCAAATATCTCCACTTTTCACGAGACACACACAGACTCGGGCAAAGGGGCTCATAATACCAGCTGAACGCATTTTGACAACTTCCTCTGATCGCTGCAAACGTCATCAGGCTAACACAAAGATTTTGGGAACACAATTGGCAGGTGGTGTGATTAATTACCCAGCCCCTATCGCAATGCACCAGGCAATTGTGTTCCCCGAACTTTTTGTCTTAGCCTGATGACGTTTGCAGTGATCAGGTGCAGCTGGTATTATGATCCCCTTCGCCTGAAGGGAGAGATGTCTGTGTGTGTGTCTCGTGAAAAGTGGAGATATTTGACTAAATAGGCGTTTTGTGCCACAACTTTCACATGGATATGAAGCCTTCATCAGGGAAGGATCTAAGGTTCATGGAAAGACCGGAACAGCAACCAAGACCCGACCCAGTACCTTGCAAGGCGCTTCAGATTGGGAGTTGAACGTGGACCTGAAGAGGAAACTTGTTTTCCCGCAAGACATGGCAGTGACTTCCCTTCGACCAGATCTGGTATTGCTGTCGAGGAGCACAAAAACCATCATCGTCGCTGAACTCACGGTACCCTGGGAGAAGAGGCTGGCTGTATCAGACCAACTGAAAAGAGACAAATACCAGGACTTGATCGATGAAGCTGTGTTAAAGGGGTGGCAAGCAACCTGCTACCCCATTGAAGTCTGCTGCCGCGGGTTCCCGGCAAAGTCGGTGAACTGCTTCCTGCGGAAGGTCGGGCTGGAACCTAGTCAGCTGAAGAGTGCCATCAGGGACATTACCGCAGCAGCCGAGTCCAGCTCAAGGTGGCTGTGGATGAAAAGAGCCCACGTTTGGAACCCTTCCGCCGGTGACGGCTAGTCAGCCGTTGCCGCCCCGCTCAGGAGAGGTGTCAGGGTATGCGGCCTCGTTCAGATAGACCTGGCTCAGGGAGTGACGCCCCTGCCTTGCAAATTTGCCCCCCCCAGCCGTAGATGGAAAGAGCCCACAGGTGGAACCCTTCTGCTGGTGAAGGCTGGTCAGTCTGCTGCCCCACTCAGGAGAGGTGTTCAGGTTAAGGGGCGAAACACCAGCGACCCTGAGACACCTGCTGACAATGTTCCAACTGTGGGATCAGGGAGTCGTGCCTCAGGAGATCTTAGCATAGGTTAGCATAGGTCCTAGTTGCAGCTTGTAGCGAGCATCTCTGATGTTTACTTCACCCTATATTTGTACATGGGAAATGGTAAATCACACAGATGAAGCTGGCCATTAATCTTCTTCATTCTGTGGTTGTGTAGACTTGGGCTAATTCAGATATTTTAAGCTCCCAAAAAGCTACATCTGGTTCACCATGTCCATCATTTAACCTGGGGACCACTGGTGAAACCCACTGTTTTAACCCAGTGCAGACTCGGAGGGAGACGTTTGTGGGCGCACACACACGCATAGGAAAAGTTGCACGTCCCTGCTGTTGTTGAACAGTGGTCACGCATCCGACCCGTTGCGAGACGAGGCTGTCACGGGGCAGCCCGTGCCCAAAAACTATCTAAAGAAGCACACACACATAAACACACAGAGGCAGCCAATCATTATAACATCACCGGCCGGGTTGGGTGCTACTGCAAGTGACTGTGGGGTGTGGGGCGGAGGGCTAAGAGACATTGTTTGTGCATGGTTGCAATAATTCATTTCATTTAGTTCATTATTATTCTTAATGAGTATTCAATATTATTAATAATTTAACTGGCAATGCATTGGTTCATTATAATGAATTAACTTGAAATAATACAGTCATTTCAGAGAAAACATTTCATTCATCATTTGTTTGTCACCTTTGTCTCCACCTCAGCACTGGCCCTCCTCTGCTCAGCTCCACTGCCAAACCAGAGCAAAGGCAGCCATTGGCTGAAATAGAGTGTGGAAGGTGCCAAGTGCTGTGGGGAAGAGAGGGGTGGTTTACAGACTGAAATGATTGGTATCGGATTACTATACAATACAGTGATGTGAATCATAGGGATGTTAGTCTAACAACTAATATCTATTGCCATGGATTTATATTGCCTGTATTTTGAGTCCAGTGAGCTTGTAGATCTGCTGCATTGACTTAATTGAGAACCCTCTCAGTGGTGGGATCCACCCCTATAAAAATGAGACTGCTGTGAAGGCTCTTCAATTCTGTCTACCAGCCGTGCTGCGCGCACACACACGTGTGAGAGTGTCTAGGGCCTGTACAGTGGCCATAGCCTAGTGCATTTTTTTTGTCAGTCCTCAGTTCGCCTTAGTTTTTCCTCGGTTCTTTCTTTCGTTTTTTGGCCAATATTATTTTGCTTTTTTTTTTGTTCAATGTATATATGCACTACTGGGATTTAATAAAACCCCTTAAAAGGCATCTTCGACTGTTTTTGGAGCCTCCTGCCAATTGGGCAACCTCACAGAGGTTATCTTTTTGGCAATGCGAGGCACCCAGGGCTCACTCGTGTCCATGCGCTTATATTCCATGTTGGTGTCGAAAGTCATTCAGCTTTTTTTGGACAGAGCGTGAGTAACGGCAAGCAACTGTCCTTGCGCACTTGGTCTCTCGATTCCATGCAAGTCGGCTGTTGTTAGCTTGAAGATCGGCTTGTTTTTAGCGAACACCACCGCTGTACGGTAGCATTATAAATGTATCGCAAATGAGATACCCAGTCGACTGTAGAGCCCTGGGCGGGGGGGTGGCGTGCCGCCTCCTCCTCCCCAACACCAATACCGCGTGTATAGGAATTGAATTGTATAGCCCATTATCAGCTGCATTGCTGGTGTAGCAGTGGGAATATGAGAGTGGGGTAACACCGAGAACGGTGACCTGTGATGTGTGTGACGGTAGGGGGCGGTCGGAGTGTCCCATATTAAGTCGATGGGGGAAAATTTAATGCACTATTAAATTAATGATTCATTAACAATTTGAAAAAGGGGCTTTGTCTGTCTATAACACATATTATGCTCAATGACTGTGAAAATTCAGACTGATTGGTGCAGTCTGTGAGAAGTTCTGGTGGCTTCAGACAGACAGACAGAGAGACAGACATTCATTCATTCATGTCCTTAGTTATAGTATGGATGAATGGGTAA